>JAJGOT010000170.1:0-285000 GCA_022457155.1 Cladopsammia gracilis | reverse complement strand
TTGATATTTACAATAAGTTTATACCTGCAAAGCTTTACAAAACATGAAGGGGGCTTGTTCTCATGGCGGTTGCCTTTACTTGGAAATACCTTGAATGCTTCAAGCTGTTTGTAAGCTTATATGTACATGTATAACTGATAAAATATTTAAATCATTAAAACAACAACATTAAGTTTAAATTAAGCTTAAATGTGCAGATTGTATTGTGACTGGTCAGTATAAATATGTACTTATTGACTAAGTGGGAGGGCCGGATGGGAAAATATTTGTATTTGTAAGTTTCATTAGAAGCCGGCAACCGGCGAATTCCGCCGGCTTCTTCCTAAATTATCGCCACCTACTTTTTGATTAATTTCACTGCAGTTGATGCCCAGAATGCTGGAAATACCATTTCCCCTTTTGTTGCCACTGCCGTCTATTTTATAAATATTGCCACTTACTCTTAATTTTATTGAAACCCCTGTGTATTGCAGATTGTATTGTGACTGGTCAGTATAAATATGTACTTATTGACTAAGTGGGAGGGCCGGATGGGAAAATATTTGGCTCGAGGTCATGGCGTGCAAGGTTCGTGCGCCATGACCGAGAGCCAAATATTTTCCCATCCGACCCGACCTAACTTAGTCAATAAGCATTTTATCATATGACCAATTTGGAGACAAAATTGCGGACATCCGCTTTTGTAGTAGGGCCGTACGCCTTTTTCCGGCCTCGCTCGCCCAAATGCGTACGGCCCTCATACGGGACTTTCATCAATGGTTTTGCAAAGGAAAGGTTCGCAGGGCTGTACGGGTCATATGATAATATAGGTTATTCAGCGAAAAGTTGTGTAATATGCTTTGTATTTTTACATGTCAGGTGAGAAAAAATAAAAGCCGACAAGTTAAAATGCCCAGCCCCATTACACAACTTTCTGCTGATTAAATTGTTTGTTATACATGTACATGTTATTATATAGTTGCAGATTATTACTACTATGCAGCAATCATCTTTTCCAAAATCTTAGTTTTTGAAAAAAAATACTGTTTACCCTAGCCTATGGTCAGACAAGTGTAATAAATAAAGGTTATTCAGCGTGAAGCTGTGTAATATGGCTGAGTATTTTTACAAGGCTTAAAAAAATCAAAACTGACGAGTAAAAATACCCAGCTGTTACTCAACTTTTTGCTGAATAAGTTCATTATTTTTAGATGTAAATAGTTCGTTATGTAATAAATAGATGCAAATAGTTCGTAATGTAATATAGTGCACGACCCCACGAGCTTTCTAGCTTTAATACCCATCGTGCTTAAAGTGCCCCTGCGATCAAATTTTATAATTGTTTTTTATTTCATTTTTCGAAAGGAAATATTGTAATTACTGACCAGTCCAAACCGTTTTTCAATCTGATCACGGGAAAGCGGTTTTTTATGACTGTACTTTTCTCGTTTTTACGGCCGCCATTACATTTGCATGTTCCAGTAGTTTCAAAAGAAGCCAGAGAAAGTGACGTCAAAGACTCGCTGGCTTAAAATTGCAGCGTGTGAATACAGCTTCTTTAGTATGCAAAACACGAGTTTGGCAATCTGAAAGCTCAAAATTCCCGTGCCGCATACTAAATAAGCTGTATTCACACACTGCAATTTTAAGCCAGCGAGTCTTTGACGTCACTTTCTCTGGCTTCTCTTGAAACTACTGGAACATGCAAATGTAATGGCGGCCGTGAAAATGAGTAAGGTACAATCGAATAAAACTGCTTTCCCGCGATCAGATTGAAAAACGGTTTGGACTGGGCAGTAATTACAATATTTTCTTTCAAAAAATGAAATAAAAACAATTATAAAATTTGATCGCAGGGGCACTTTAAATAACAGTTACTTACTTATTATACAACAGTAACCTCCTAAAACTAAGTTTTTGAAACTGCTTTACCTAACGCATGGTCAGAAGAGTGTAATAACGTGTCATATTTGAACTCAATTTGATGCGTATTTGCACTCTGAATGCTATGTCAAATAATAACTTGGCATATTTGACTTGTTTTGCTGCTAATTCTTGCCATCAAATGGTATGTTGTGTTATAAATCAAAGTCATTATAGACTTAAGATTTTGGACTCCAGACTGAGTATAAAATGCTGACTATATTAATATACAGTTGTAAGACCAAAACTATTTTTTAGTGCCTACAGCGGTGTGCAGCTATGATTACAGATTAAAATTTAATATGTTCACAGTTATCCTGTGTGATTGTGAAAAATAGAATACATCTACTTGAAGGCTTGCATCTGTAGTTGGACAGTTTTACAGCAGATTGCTTGATAGATTAAGTCATAAATTAGGATCAAGTGACAGTTTTGGTCTCAGTCTGCATTTTATACCTACTGCACTTGATACAAATGTACCTAATATGCACTTATGCCAGTCTGTAATCTGCAGTCTGAATTTTAAAACATCCAAGATTGTAACTTGGTTGATCACCTAAAGACAGTAATCTTACATAAAAATAACCGGTTGGTCTTGATGAGTCAGAGTGGGATTGACTTGAGTTGTACATCGTACTATGGAGTATTAAAGTTAAAAATTATTGGTCGCCTCTCTGCACATTATTCAAAATGAATGTTTATACACTGTAATTGTGAATGGATTGTATCATTCTTTTCAAACTCCCAATGTGAAATCAAATATTCTAATTCAGTTAAAACAAAAAAGGTTAAGTAATAAATAACCAAATGTACAGCTGTAAATGTAACTGTACAGAGAGGTGAGGGTGTTTTTCTTATACATGTACGGCGGTGTAGGTTACATTGTGACTTGAAATTTTTAGTATCAATATGAAGTGCAAGCTAGGTAATGTAGGATTCAAAGAAATTCTCTTTTCACTGTATTATATGTATTGTTGTTCATGGTATTTTAGAGTGTGAATATGCATCAAGACAAAAGCAAAATTTATGCTTTACAGTGTTCTGTCTTCAAACTACAATGTACATGTACACTGAAAGGAGGATATTACTGTCTTCCTAGCATGCTTTGGATAAAATTCAGGTGAATGACTTCTGCTTTTGTTGGTCACAGCAAAATATACAGTGAGATGGAATAAAACTGAATGATTCATGCTCATACCATAGAAAATTCAGAAAATTGTGAGAAAAACGAAGATTGATTTTGAACTAAAAATAACATAACCATAAACAAACACAGCAGGACAGTTGTGTGCTGAGTAGTTGAGCTGAGTAGCTGTTGTTTTATATTTTTACTAGCTGGAATTATTTCACCGGCTCTGTTCACCAGTGTTAGGTTCAATAAGTCAAAGCAAGCAAATATACAGATATTTCTTCTAATTAAGCCAGCATTGTTTTGAAATTTAACCAGCCTTTAAAAATATTCTGTAAAGGTAAACAGAATAAATAGGTTAACATTTCTTTTGAATACAGTCGAACCTCCCGTAAGCGGCCACCCAAAATGTCAAGCCTAGGTGGTCGCTTACGGGAGGTGGTCGCTTACGGGAGGTGGTCGCTTACATGTACGAGAGTGCAGACAAAATTGGATCAAAATTTTGCCTTATTACCATATGGTAACTGCAGAGACTTATCCCATGTGCCAATGCCCATCTAAACCCATGTCATAACGTTTAGTAGTTACAAGTCAGTTTTCATTCTTAAGACGATGTTCATGTATATTATTTACATCAACCATACCCATCTTATTCACTGGTAATATGAGGATAATATACAATTTAATGCAGCAGTGATATGGGAGTATGCTTCATATTTTCTCATTTTTTTTTTTTCACATTAGAAATGGCATCATTCAAAGAGATTCAAGGAGAGCTTTTTATGGTGAGAGAATAATTGATGTTATATGTCCATGTACATGTTAAGGCTGTTTTCTAACAGGAGCCTGGTAGCAATTAGGCACCCAAGTAACTGACATGGGCACCAACATGTTAATATTTGTCTTAATATTTTATAATTTGTTAATATTTTGCTGCAGCACCAAACATTATTCAAATGGGAACCTTAGGTCTGATCTAAAATCAGCAATTTAGTTGACTACTGTATGGAATAACATAACTTGGTTTTGTTTTGTTTTTTTTTTTCTTTTTGACCTAGACATGATTAATTTACCCTGCCAAACATTTGTGGTATTATCTGATAAACTGCAGCTAATTGTATGGCACATTGTGTATTTTCTTGAGTTAATGTTGAACATGGTCTTTGTTTAAAACTTGGTCTTGTTAACCCAGAACAATTTGAACCAGGTGTTTATTCAGGGACCAGCATTTTATTCATTGTCCCTTGGTGACTGATTTTTTTATCAGTTCCTAATTCTCAGAAACTCATGACTGTGTTTTATTGATATTCTCTGGGAAAATTGGATTGTGATCACTGTGTTAATACTATACCTTTGATCCAAGACCAATTAAAGTCCATTTCTTGTTACTGGTCAGGATTTTCCATACATACCTTAAAAATCCCGGTTATACAATGTAAGGCTATGTTCACACTTGGTGCCCGAGCATGGTGCCCGAGTATGATTATCGCTGGGCACTAATGTGAACACACTTTTTTTTCGAGTACCCAAGCCAGAATTCGGGCATGGGACTCGGGCACTAAAGTGGGTACTGGTTCCCAGTGTGCACGTGTTTTACGTTAGTTGCGAGGCACTACACCCGCAAACCACTGCTTTGCGTACCCACAATTCCCTTGTACACTCAGAATGTGAACATGTTAATATCTTGGGTACCCAGTGTCTGAACACAGCACCATTTTGTGCGGGTACCCAGGCACTAGTGCTCGGGCACCAAGTGTGAACATAGCCTAAGCCCACCCAGTTATAGGCCCACAAAATTCTTCGAGTTATAACCCCTTCTGAATGTAAGCTTCCACATCTCCAAAACAATTCTTTACATCAAGAACATAAACTGACTGAAATAATTGGACAGTATAGTATCGCAACATTTTGTGCTTACCATCCATTAAACTCTTACAAATTTGTATCACGAAACCGGTCTAGCTGCTGTGTGCTGCCCACTTTTCTTTTGATAAAAAAATGGATGCGAAGGGCAGTTGCCTTAGTTATCAGGCAGACTACTACAAGACAGACTTCTGCTCACTGCAGCTGTTTTTTTTGTTTTGTTTCGCAGGCTTCAAGAGCAAGAGCATCCCCATGGCCAAACTCTGGCAGAAAACATACCAAAGCTGTAGTCAATGTACACTGTACAGTGTACATGTAGCTTTTTGAAAGGAACAATGCAAAACAGAAACAAATAATTCTAAAAAAATGATCAGTTACTGTGCCATATAGGATCTACTAAAAGTAGGATATGAGTTATATAGTCAGGCATAAAATGCCAGTTTTTATGACAAAAGACTATGCCATAGTCATCTGCCATTGTGTTTGCATGTAAATGCTGACCTTATTGGTGTGGAAATGACAAAATTCAATGAAAATTTATTTTGACAAATTCTTCTGAAAACTTGCTTGAATATTATTTAGTCATGGGCAGAAAAATACCCACTTATGTTCTGGCCAAACTGACTGGCAAGTATATGTTTAGATGCAAGTTGTTCCAAAATAATTGTAAACAAGCCATTTCAATGTACATGATAACTTGCAGTGGTTGACTAAGTGATATTAGAGAACTTAAGATCTACAATGAATGAGACAACGACAACGTCTATAGACCGCAGGAGGACTGGTCCGAGGACATCGGTTTTGGTGGGAAAATGAAATCTTAAGATGTGGCCGGCAGGTAGACGACAACTTATTTTGACTTGGCTTGTTGAAAACGTCTCGCTCAAGATGAGATTAGCCATGGATTAAACTTTATTAACAACGAATAATTTCCAGTTTTGTTTGACCTGTTTGAGTCCAAAAATCTTGATTTTTCCCCATGGAGAATATTGAAAGTTCATGCTGTATGAAATGGCCGAGTCTGAGTGTTTTGCCGAGTTCCCGGCACATTAGTATATCATGTTCGGAATTGCATACAAAGTTTGGTCCCGCAAAAATAAACACAATACACAATTACAAGAGTTGGCAAAAAACAATGTATTTGGCTGTGAGTCTAAATAACCACATCTGCAAAAAAGTAACAAAATGAAACGGTTCACTGCTGAAGATTCAATATATTTTTACATATTACAGAGACGTAAATTACAAGTGATTAAATTCTTCTATTCAAGGCTTGTGGCCAGCTGCTTGCAGTCATGAATAATTTTTTTTCGATCCAGTTGTTTTGACTGTAAGGGCAAGTTTTAAAGACAAAAATACATTTACGACTTACTGGTTCGCCTTTTCCTCGTCTTGCCACCAGTTAGTAAACAACACGAAAGCACACACATGGTATACAGTCAAATTTTTAATCCAATTCGCTGGCTTCGTAAAATAGACAAGCAAAAATGAAACTCCTTTGCACGGCAATGTGAAACTACTGGCTTGGTCGTTGTAGACGAGAGGACGACGACAGAATTCGTGGGAAAATTGCGTGAATCTCACTTCTGGTCGTCGTCCATGTTGTCGTCGTGGATCTTAAGTTACCTATTAAAAGCTTGCGTCAACTAGAATCTATGCTTGATTGAATTGGACAAAAGGTATTGATTCAACTTATTTTTTATGTCGACTTGTCTTTCCATTTGGCCAGGGCTACAGATGTTCATGATGTTTTTTTCAACAAGTGAAAGATAATTAACATAATTTATAGTCTTAGGAGAGGACCACTACTGGTGACGTTGGCATCCTCAATAAAGATTATTATTATCATTATCATGTATGCATTTAAAGTGACTTGCCTTGCCTTGCAAGTTCCGGTTAAAACTGTAAAGTTGTAGTCATGTTTGTGGCATGGAATATTTTATGTGACAAAAGGAACCAGCATTAAATTGAAACAAATTGCATTGCTAGACTGACAGTTGTACTTCTCTAAACAGTAAGGTCTTCAAATTATGGTATGGTGTTGCAAAAATGCTTTTCAGTTGAAGACACAGCATTGAATTTACATGTTATTTACAGGGTCTCGATAGCCCCCCTTTTTCAATTTACATGTTATTAACATGGTCTTGACAGCCCCCCTTTTTCAATTTACATGTTATTTACAGGGTCTTGATAGCCCCCCTTTTTCAATTTACATGTTATTTACATGGTCTTGATAGCCCCCCTTTTTCAATTTACATGTTATTTACAGGGTATTAATAGCCCCCCTTTTTCAATTTACATGGTCTTGATAGCCCCTCTTTTTCAATTTACATGTTATTTACATGGTCTTGACAGCCCCCCTTTTTCAATTTACATGTTATTTACAGGGTCTTGATAGCCCCCCTTTTTCAATCTACATGTTATTTACATGGTCTTGATAGCCCCCCTTTTTCAATTTACATGGTCTTGATGGCCCCTCTTTTTCAATTTACATGTTATTTACATGGTCTTGACAGCCCCCCTTTTTCAATTTACATGTTATTTACATGGTCTTGATAGCCCCCCTTTTTCAATTTACATGTTATTTACATGGTCTTGATAGCCCCCCTTTTTCAATTTACATGTTATTTACATGGTCTTGCTAGCCCCCCTTTTTCAATTTACATGTTATTTACATGGTCTTGACAGCCCCCCTTTTTCAATTTACATGTTATTTACATGGTCTTGATAGCCCCCTTTTTCAATTTACATGTTATTTACATGGTCTTGATAGCCCCCTTTTTCAATTTACATGTTATTTACATGGTCTTGCTAGCCCCCCTTTTTCAATTTACATGTTATTTACATGGTCTTGACAGCCCCCCTTTTTCAATTTACATGGTATTGATAGCCCCCCTTTTTCAATTTACATGTTATTTACAGGGTCTTCATAACCTCCGTTTCCTAATTTACATGTTATTTACAGTCTCTCTTTTTAAATTTACATGCTGTGTACAAAGTCGCCTTTTCCAATTTACATGTTATTTACATGGTCTCTGTTCCTATACCTTCAAAATTTACAGCCTATTCACTATAATTTACATGTTTCAGCTCTAATATTTACATGTTATTTACATGATTATTGATAACATGTAAATGTCCAAATAGTCTGTAAATTATCGTTTACAGTCTATTTTCAGTGATTTACATGTTATTTACATGTTATTTACATAGTATGTAAATTTTCAACTTTTCCAGTGATAGCAGCCTTAGGAGCAGCGGGTCACAAAAGGAAGTGGATAACAAAAATAAAGGGTCATATAACTATACAATTAAAAACTCGAGAAAAAAGTGCATTTTTCTTTCTTTTTATTTTTTCCCGCAATATATTATGCTGTTTCAATTTTATCCCTAAGTCTAGACATGCGGCCTAGATAAGGGGGATGAGGAAATAAAAGCTATAATTTTAAAATTGTCGAAGGGCGCGTTCGATTGACTATATTCCGGAAAATAAAATCTGAAACGACCAGAGGCGGATCCAGGAATTTTAGAAAGAGGGGGTCGTAAAAATTTCTATGAGAGACAATGGGCGCGTCGAGGGCCTGGGGGTATGCCGCCCCCGGAAAAATTATGAACATTTTTTTTAGAAATCATCCATGTTATTAGTTATTCTGTTTTTATATGCAATGAACAGCTCTGAGATAACGTAACGCCTTATAACATTCGTTAATGTTCTGTCCTGCCTTTCTGGTAAAGTCATAACTGTTTACTTTAATGGAAGCTGCAGACATTAAATGATCTACTTTAAAAAAGGCCAAACCGACGATAACGCTAATCCACGACAGACTGGGCATGAGTGTATCTGTTTAAAAAAAGGTTGTCCATTTGTATTCAGAAACATCAACCTTAAGGTTATAAGACGGACACCCCTGTGAGGTGGACACCACTCTACGATGGACATTAATTATTGGCGGGTTCTGGCCGAATTTCACTTGTTAGTCTGATCTGAAACTGAACTTACCTCTCTAAGACGAACAGCTGGGCCGAGTTGTTCAAAGTCTGGGCCGGGTTATTCAAAGCACGATTAAGCTCACCCAGGATTGGCGTCAATTTTGAATCCAGTTAAAAAACTCATCAATTCAAAATTTTCCAAAGTTTTCTGCCCTTCAGTTTCGACTTTAACTTGTCTTCACTACTAGCTACAAATAACCTTTTGAAAACATTTTTAAACAGAGAAATGAAATCCTCGGTTAACTTTTAATCCGGGATTAGCGTTAATAGGCTTTCGAACAACCGACCCTGATTAGCACTAATCCTGGATTAACTACCAACAGAACATATGAGTTGTCATGGTAATTAACCCTGTATTAGCGCTAATCGTCCTTCAAACAACTCGGCCCCGGTCCCGAAGGTGTCCAGCTTAGACAGAGGTCACTGTGTTACACTGGAAAGAGTATCGATTGGGTGTGATACAGATGTACATTTCTTATATATCACCTTTATTTTTGCCTTTATTCACGTACAGTTACAGTAACGTTTTACATCTGTTTGTAGTAAATAGAACAAAAAAAAAACACTTGGAAAGCATGCATAGACCACTTTTTAACAAAGGCAATGCATTTGTTTCTCATTACAGCAATATATTTTCTTTATTTCGATTTTTTTCTTGTTCAAGAGTAAAAAATCTGCAAACTGATATTTTGTTTATCTATCTGATATTTTTGTTTATCTATCTAGAGAATTAATATATAGCAAATATTTTGCAATTACTATCAATTTATTAAGAGTTAAATATGACTACCAGTCGTTTAATTCACCGTACTAGATAATCTCTTTCTTGGTGAGAACAGACTTCTTCTTTTTGGACAATGAACAAGAGGCTCCAAGTAACATATGCTCATGCGCATGCGTAAGAAAGTTTTATGGTATATTTTAAACAAGAAAAGAAGATGTCCGACATGGAGAAGAGTTACTACTTTCATTCAGTCGTCGTTCCTGCAAACCACGTTGTTGCTATTAAGTAATGATCCGCATAAGAAGGATAGTGCTGAAAGGCAATGCACGATGGAATATCAACTATTTTCATTCTTACAACTAGTGATCTCATTGGCCTAGACTCAAAAACCGCTAAAAAGTTAAGGTTCAAGGTACATAAAGTCTAATTTTTTTAAGGTTTCAAGTATTTTGAGATACAATCACACAACAAGCAATTTTTAAAAGATATTGTATTTGGGAAACTTCATCAAAGAAGCAAAATTAATAGCTATTGTTTTCTGCTATTCTGATTGGTTAAGCACGAAAATTTCCTAAAATATATTTGACGCACATGGATTTTCTGTCTTTTTATAATGAAATATAATTATGAACCATCAGCTCCTCCTCTGTTCTTGAAACCAAAGATATTCTATGTGGGGAAGAGCCAATGCCGCAGAACAATGAAGTTTACTATAGTTCTTATGTGAAGCATTACTTAAATGCTTTATAAACAAGAACTGCACGAGTAGTGAAACCGGTCTTCAAGGGTCTGGATTTTCATCTGGTTTGTTACTGTTAGCTAGCTAACTAAGATAAGAAATCTAGCCTTGAATTCTATTTTCGGAATAATACAGACGCTGTTAGCGGTAGATGTTATCAGAATGATTCTCCGAAGGTCACATTGTGTTCAGTTCATTTATCAAAAATTGACGTTTTCCAGCTTGCTGGTAAACTTGCTAGAGGCCTAATTAGCCTTATCAACCCGAGTTGAAATAAAGTTATCTACCTATATCTATCTATTATGGTTGAACTTCTCTTCGAAAAGGCACTTGAATTGCTATCTTCCTCTTGGTGTTCTATAATCTTTATAATCATTTTGTGTTTTGAGCCAGAGGCATCACAATCCCCATGATACAGCTTTAATGGCGGCTCCTTTAACAACTGGTCTACAGTGACTAGTGTACAGTCCTTCAAAACTGTGAAGGACCGTGACTTCCATTGCATGCATGATCGAACAAAAGGAGAACTTCTCAATTGAAATTAAAACTTCAAACTCACGGCACAGTATCTTATATCCTAAGTTGTACTCCTTCTTTTGAGCCAGCTATCCTCGGAGATATAAAGAAAATTTTATTCGTTTGTCAAACGATGCGTGACATAAATATGAAAGCTGAAATTTGTTACATTTGGTTGACCTTTAGGGGACTGTCTCGTGCAAGAAGGTTTTTTTTTCAAACTCGTATGGTTGACGATTCAAATCCTTTCGATAGAAAAACTTTCTTTGCATTGTACAATTTAAAACAAGCAGTGACGACTGCTATTATAAACACAGGTACTGAGAAGAATCGGCGATTAAATTTCAGATTAATCGATAAGCAGAACTTTCTAGAATCATATATATCTTAACTTCCTAGGATCATATTTCTTATCTTAAAAATATATCCCTTAGAAAGGTCCAAACTTTAACTAAGTAATTATACAAAGCGGTAAACTCGTATCAGCTAATAAATGATAAATGCTACACTGAACATGTATCAGCTTGGTCCCCTGGAATTGTATTCCCTGTATTTCGTCCTTCGAGACTCCATTTGTCAAATCCCGAACGTCTGTTAAGGAAATCACATTTCCCGCATTTTGAGATCCTTTTTGTAAAATTCCAACTGTTTTTTAACTTCAATTCAATATCTACGACAGCATAATTCTTTCAATTTCAAACAAGAAAGATTGATGCACGTTCCTGTCTGTCAAGTTCTCAAACCTATTCATACACTAAGCTGGCAAAGTGCATCATCCTCGGGTGAAGGCCTTCGAATAAATTCACTACCTCCTCTAGATTGACAGGCATGCATAGCCAGGGAGGAGAGCCTACTCTCTCCCATGGTGCACCTTGTGTAATTGTTGGCTATTGTTCAACCTCCTCATTGTGCTTATCGAACGTTCGCATTCACAACTGGTCACTGGTAGGGTGGCAGCAATTTTCAGCAGCAAGTACAGGTTGGGGAAGTCGTCAGGATCACATGCTTTCAGTGACGAGGCACACAAATCAGCGGCAGCGCAATTTGCCCGTTCTGTACCATAATTTCTACCTTTGAAATTCGGAGGAAAAGAGCTGAGGAGAGGGTAGGTCATCTTGATAAAGATCCACTAAATCAGTGAGCTGCAGAGCAGTGGCCTGCAATGGCTTTCTTGAATAACAGAGGGCACTAAACCAAGTAGCTTACTGAGCCTCAGTGTTAAGCCTAAGAACTGGTCATCTAGTTCTGAAATGATGTGATCCAAGAAAGGCACTGCGACATTGACTGTATAATACTCTTTTGGGCCAACCACTGGAACATTGGGGCGGTGTTTCTGTCTTCCAGCAATTCTTGATGCTGTTGGAGCAACTCCTACTTTCTCTGCCATGGCTACAGCTAGATCGTAGATGGGTGTTTGGTAGGTCGCGGTTTTTACGGCAAAAACATTAAATATCATAAGAATTTCGTAAATCCCAGGATTCCCAACATTTTTCCTTTGCACTGGGTGGAGTCGAGACATCGGAAGAGCTCAGAGGGTACAAAGAACTCGTTTACGGTATTAACATTTCTTTTAGTTTAAACACCAGCACATAATTTAAATGCTAAGTAATCAGCGTTCCATTTTCAGTTCGCCATTATTGATCTTCAAAGGGGGTTCGTTTGAACCAACCCCCAACCCCTCCCCTCCCCCCCCCCCTGGTGCCCACCCCCTACCGCCCTTACGCGCCTGTCCCTGTCCTTGTAAAAATTGTGTTCTTCTTCCGAGATTGGTTTGGGTTCTCGGAGGAAGGAATCATCTTGTTTTGCTAAATAATTGTTTCTTTTCATGGTCTCTTTTTTCTAAGTTGTAGAAATATTTACTGTTCTACCATTGTGCTTCGCTGCACACCACTGCGCCTTGTGTGTTGTTAGCAAACATTTTCGCGTGCTTTTTCTTGACCCGAACCATTTCAAACTTAGTCGCTTCGCCGAAGTTTAATCTAATCGTTTCCTGGTTGAATTTTATCAATAACTCTTTTTCTTCATCCCGTTTTTGTTTAGCTTTTCTTTTAGCGAATATTTTTGTTGACGCTCTAATTTCCATCTTAATTATTTCCCATTGCAGTCCTTTGTTAGTGAGCTCGTGATATTTCGAAACAAACTCGGGTAATTGTTTTCATATCATTTCAACGTTGTTCTTGTCTCGAGGTGTTGAATTTCCAAAATCCAGGACCGTGCTTCGTTTCTTTGTCTTCGGAAGACAGTAATATACTTAAAGCTGAGTGATCTGAAAAAAATATTTGGTAAAAATCTGATGTCCTTAATTGAAGATTGCATGTCTTTTGATATGAGAGAATAATCTAGTCTACAATGACTCCATTGATGAGTTGTTCCACGCGAAGCCTTGAATATTGGGATTTTTCAAACTCCATGTGTCAACAAGATTGTGTGTATTCATTAATGAATTCAATCTTGAATGACAGATAAGGATGTACATGGAGTGTCTATCAGAGAACGTGTATTTTGCAATTGCATTTGTCAGCGATTTTCACTTGCATATTTTAAATAAACTTTAACACAAAATAATCGGGATTTGCTTTTTTTATCGGTCTTGTTTATTAGGGGAAGTGTTTATTGCAGTTACTTATTGCTATAAATGCCAAAAAAACTGAAGTTAACTATCACAATCCAGCAGTTCGTTTAATAAAACATTTCTTACCCCTCTCTAGATCTTATCCTTCTTCTCACAGGTAAAAAGTCTCTGAACTAAGCCTCGAAGTGTGACCATTTAAAAATTAAATCCGGTTACATGAAGTATTAAGCAGTACTTGTTTTGGTGACTGTTGTTTCTTTTCTAAAATGTGCAAAATACCGTATAGAATTTTGTGCTCGACACATATCAGAGTAGCTAGACTAGCTAGTGGTTATGCGGGGGAATTCTTAAGAGGCTTAGATAGTCGACTCTTAGCTCTGTAATCAGTTAAACTGAGTATCAATGAAAATGATTCCATCATTGTCTCTTATAAATTCCTCACGAGCTAGGGGACCATTAGTTTACTTTCATTTGTAGTTGCTCTAGTTTCTGTTGACTTTCCTTCATTTTCTCTTCCAACAGTTTAGCTTTCCTCTGTTTCTCTTCCTTTGCCACTTGGAACTCCAGGTATTTAATAATGCTATGTCGCTCCATGGAACGAGCGAATTCCAAGGCTGTTTTCCCTTCTCTGTTCTGCAAGTAAATATCTGCACCCTTGTCAACAAGCAAGCGCACCAAATTAAAATGGCCGTTCATGGATGCTGCCATTAGCACAGTCTTACCAGATTTGTCAAACTCGTTGATGTTGGCGCCCTTGGCAATGAGGACTTCCGCTACATCGTCATTTCCGGATAGGCACGCAACGCGCATTAGAGGGGTCCACCCATTGATATTGTCTTCTACGTCGACTGGGCCGCCATCTTTGAGAACCCACAATAGGAGATCATCGTGGCCTCCGTCTGCAGACCAGTGTACAGCGGTCAGCCCATTTTTGTCACGTGTTTCCCAAGAGGCACCGTGCTGACGTAATAGTCGTGCCGCTTCTTCTTGGCCGGCATAACAGGCAGCCATCAAACTTGTCTTGCCGTTTGAGTTGGCATAATCAGGTTCCGCGTTAAATTCGAGAAGGATTTCCATTACATCTGAATACAAATAAAATAAAATTTAGTTAGAAAAATAGATTTAATGAGTTGATTAGCATTTTAACTGCCTTACCATTTTTGCGACAATGCGCCGGCATAAGTAAACCATAAATCGCAATTTTTGTCCTTTAAACAACCAAATAATGGAATTTAATGATACAATGAACATTGAACTTTAGCAGAAATTGAAATGCTACGGTTTTGTTTAATCTGCACAGCGATATAGGTCATAAAAATGCTAATCAACAAAAACCCAAAGATCTTCCAACTGATCGAGTAGTTTCTAAGCGAATTTTAATTTGTTTAGCTTTTCTTGTGGCTTGTCAAATGATATCAGTATAAATGATGTATCTTTCTTCGTGGAAAAAGTAACCTCGTAAGCAGTTTATCGTGCAATTTAAATTTTGGTAGTGTGTATCTGATTTAAGCCTTTTTCCACAATTTGAATTCCCTTTGTACATCAGATTTTTTCCGGCACTTTTTCAGAATGGACTTTTTTTATTTTCTTTTAAAAAAAAACACGATTTTTAATCGATTAAGGCGATAGAGTTGTATGTACACTACTACCTCTCTTATACGGACACCAACAGGAGGAAGCCAATTGTCCGTAATTGAAGAGAGCTCATGGATATGATGTCATTTAATTCTTCTGCGTAATTTCTTTTAGTTATTATGGGATCAATTTTAAGTTTGTTTTGCTTTACAAAAATTTTATCACTCGATCGTAATCATTGAATGACAGAAGGATTGTTGAAAAACATTCTGTCACTCTCTACTTGATATTGATGTTAGCATTGAAACGTCGTATCGCCATAATTGTTTTGTATTTATATTATTATTGTACAATTATATTATTCGAAGATTAAGAATCTGTGACAATTTACAACAACATGTTATAATAATGTATAATTTAAATTCCACAAAGCTTCATCGAGCAACTACTGGAACAATTGTTTAATTTGGTCTCTTGCAACAACAAAAAAAATTGAAATTGTATTTTGTCCTTCTAGAAACTGTCAACTTTTAGTGTCCGTAATACAAAGCGATTACGTTTATATGAATTTACGCTATAGCCCGAATTTGGTATATGGAGATTTTGCCGGGACCAGTCGTTATTAGAGCATAAGGGTTATTTGTATAATGAAGCAATTTCATTGTGTACGAGACATGACAGCCTTTAATTCAATGATTGAGGTTACTGTCGGACTGAATAAAACTTACTCCGTGTTACCTGTCAATTTAAAGTCAACAAGCGTATTTTCTATCTTTCTTGAAAATTTAATGTGTTTAGGTTGTGTTTGTTTGAATAGAAATGAACCCTAAATTATATAAAGGACCCAACGAAATATATATTTTTAGACCTGTTATTTGACTGAGAAAGGAGGTTAGTAAAACAATGAAATCATTCATCGTTTCCCTCTCGATTTTTTTTTCCTGTCGCCATACCGGAATCTGTTATCATGTCGGTAATCTTTCAAAGCCATCGTGATTACCATCAATAGCTTCTTTTACGAGCTAACAATTTCTCTTTTTTGTTTTCCGTGTAAAGAAAAGAAGCAAAACAAAATGGGGCAGGTGACGCTGTTGTTATTGTAATGAGGGCCAAGGCCGTGCGTATTTAGCTTTGTCGAGCCAGTCGAAGAATTCTAAATGAGGTTAACGAACTGACCCATGTCAAAATTATTTTCGAAGGCTGAAACCCGGCTAAACATTTGGCAGACGAAACCGCAATACACGAAACAAAACCGCTTCTATTCATCTCCTGGATTATATCGTCATAAAATTGCGAATGTTGGTTGCAAACGATCCCAATAATTAAGGTATTATAAAATTCATTGTTAGAGCAGTTGGAGTAGACAAAACACAGCGGAAATGTGTGTTTAGAATAAGGGATTATGTTATTTTAGTATTTAAATTCCTTATGCATGTCATGTTTTCTCTGTTGGGAACATTACCCGCACAACTGTAAAATTTATTAACTGGAGTCTTTAATCGTAATTTTGGCCCAAGAAAGAACTAGAAAGAAACGCGCGTATGCTTGAGAATTGTTTCGTGTAAACATTGTATCATGCAGAAAACAGTAAATAGACTGCACAGTATATCTGACTATAATCCTAGTACTTTTTTATTTTGTGAACCAGTTTAAAAACCTATACACTATAGTTGAACGGCCAAAGCTTCACGAACATCGTTTTAAATGGCAAGTGCGAAAGTCAGTGTCCAAGTTCAGTTGTCATGCTTTAGTGATTTACGAAACAACATAACTTAACCAGCGATAAATTCTTGAGAAAACAGTGCCATTTTCGTCTTCATGCCGTTCGCCATGTGCAAGACAATCAACTCGTATAGCTTAAATAGGATTAACAAATTTGACCAAAAACCTGCTGTATAAGATGTTCAATTATCTCACCTGTAAATCCATTCTTCGCCGCAACCATAAGCGGAGTCAAACTGAACTTATCCATCACCTCAACAACGGTGCTATTTTCTTCAAGAATGCTCCGAACTTTTTCCAACTCTTGCCTGGAAACTGCCTTGTGCAGTTCAGCTCCGGATGGCGGTTCGTTCGCTGTGCAGACAGTAATAGGCTCACTCCAGCCGCTTTCTTGCCCACCGTTTCCTTCATTCACTACTCGCAGACGGCATAAATACTGAGTTATTGGTTCCAAACCTTTGAACACATACTTCAGACTATAACCTTGATAGTTGGTTAGTGGATCGAGCGTAGGACCGCCGGGACAAGGGCTGCGTGCTCTAGCTCTGTTCAGTTGCACGTGAAATAACGTTCGCTTCTTAACGTTGTTATTACTCTCTGAGCTGTCCCACTTAAGTTCTATGCTGTTGTAGTTTACTTCGCCGACCGTCAGCACAGGTACAGCCATCTTGTTCCAAAAATCAAATTGATGAGAGCCTCTTTCGATATATAGCGCCTTTAGTTGTTCCCGTTATAGGCGATAAATGAGCTGAATTGACGTCAACCCAGACACGCCGGTAATACTTCAGCCAGTGTTCGACCCAGTAGAGCCGACTGTAATGTTAATCCGCCGCCGAGCTTAGTGCCACGCGTACTAAGCCGCAGTTCAAGCTTCTTTGAGCACTCGCTCAAAGCTCAGTGACCATAAATTAAACGAAATGTAAATTTCATGTTGACATAAAACATCATCAGTGTACATGGGGCTGTAAGATTGGTCTTCAGCATACAAACTGTCCCTGAAGTCTGAATAGTTTGAAGATTCTGAGCACGCTATTATCTTTTTCAACTCCCCGAGTATTAGGAATACAGTTATAAAATTTGCGTGTCTTTTCTGACTTAGCAACGCGACTGAGGACGCACGGATAATTAAAATTTGTTTGCAGCTCTTTGAATCCCGCTGATTCGCTCGGAACCCAAGGTTTAATAAAATATTAATTAGTGGGTTAATTATTAACTTCTTTTGTATAGAAAGAGCTCCTTGTGTGACAGTGTATTTATTGTCAAACATGCCGTAGCTTAAACATATATATTTGTAATACTGATTATGCTTGCGAAGCCGTTACCAAGAAGTACACCATGAATTTGCCGTTACGTCATCAATGGTTGAGTTTCAAAGTTCTAAAATGGTACCCTGTGAAATACTTCTTTTTGTTCTGGTTGCATTGTGAGCAGCAAAAACGTCTTTATTTATGACGAGTAACTTTTATCACCTAATAAATTTGTGTTTCTTCTTCATCCTACGCTTCCACAAATTGTGGCTTCGCACTGTCCATCCACTAATGAGTTCATTATGTTGTTGTCAGGTATTTTGTAGCTTAGAAAGAAAAGAAAATTATTCGCATATTTTCTACAGAAGGTCGGTGACCGTATACTACTGTGTACTAGCTCAACTGTTGAACGTTAGCATTCACCTGCATTTGAGACGTTCATTTGCCGAGAAAATGGTTCTTGTTAATGGGTTTGTTTACACGACTGATGCCTTATCGATTTGTCAATGCAACTAACTAATATTTTGAGAAATGGGCCAAAAAAATCGATCCCCGCAAGCTTTTAAAATAATGCGAGAGACTGCTTTCCTGGGATGCTTTCCACTTGCAAAGAATTTATGGTGAGATTTTTTTCAACAAATGGAACTTCTGAAATTTCCGGTCATTTCGATAAAAGTCATATAGAAAGAATACCTCTGAAGATATTCCTTTTTTTTCCGGAACATTTTCCGTTGGAAGGACCCCTCCATGTTATTTCCCACAGGTACAACCGTTTTTTATAAATATATATACAAATTGAAATCTCTCCTGACTCATACAGTCTTTTCAATGAACCATTATCGAAAAATGACGCGGCGAAAGGACAAAACAAATGCAAAACACTTAGTACCAAATATTCCATTTTATTGGACGTATCAGACTAGGTGTCCTTAATCATTACATAACACTGCATTTGCCTGATTGCTCCCAATGCAATCGATACTTTGATATATAAAACGTTGTGATACGCTTGACGAAGTCACCACCTAACTGTTATTGTAACTTTCTAGTACATTTATGTGCAATCGTTATGTAGAGTGAAAATTGTGCGGGAGTTTAACTTTGCATTCATGTTGTTGTTGTTTGTTTGTTTGTTATTGTTTCGCGGTTTTAAAAATCCCAAAATTCCGTTTTGTAAAATATTGAAAAAAAATTGTTACCACGTAATAGTACTTGCTGAAGAGGTTTTATTTGAATGGTCACACCATAGGATTTAGTCCACAGAATCAAAAGGTCACTTTAGCCACTCACCTATACACAAATTGTTATCAAGCTAAATTTTTGCAAAAAATCTTTTCTGGGGAAATATTTTTTTACAATAATAAAGACTTTTGTTCTTGGGCCATCGTAGCTTGATGAGAAATAGAACACAAACCGCGGTTATAAACATATTGAACTTATTCATTTTTGATAAAACTTGACGTCTCGTATGCTTCTACATACATTTTCAACTTTTGAAAATGTATGTAGTAGCATACGAAACGTAAAGTTTTATCAAAAATGAATAAGTTCAATATTTTTATCACCGCGGTTTGTGTTCTATTTTACAATAATGTTTTTGCCCATCGTCACGTTAAAAAGAATGCAAAGCTTCAAACTAAAAAACAGTTAATACATTTTTCGATCACCAAAAATGGCATCTAATCTAAAGCTAGTCTTTAATTGCAGGAATTCTTCTAAGTACTTCCATGCAATTTACCTAAATTTTGCCCTTCTTAAGATTTACACTCCGTCACAATCTCGCTCCCAGAGTCCGCGTTACCCTTGTCCAGCGGAACGGGCAACAAGGGATTCGTTGCCCGTTCAGCTGGACAAGGGTAATGCGCCGGATTCTCGGAACGAGGTTGACTCCATCAGGGCATACATGTAGTTAATCGAGGGACCGGTTATGAAACCTTGCAGACTTCAAAGGCGATAACAAAGGAGCTACAATTTATGTTGAACCGTACTTGACCGTACACATCTTTTGCATATGCTATGACAAAATAACTTAATGGCAACATTTCTATTGGTCTATTGCTCGAACAAAAGCTTCAACATCTATAATTGTGGTTGAACACGGTCAAGGCCGAAATACGATAACGTAACAAAAACATCCAAACAAGACATTTCTCAGGTTTCATAACCATTGCGCTTAATTAATATGATCAGGGTTAGTGTCGTTTAATGGCACCTGACATGCGCAGAAGGAGCACATAACACGCAAGCGAGGCCTAGAGGAACACATTTAACGAATAAAATTACCTAAGAGTGTTTCATTTACAGTACACGCGCTATATAACTTTTGCTCGTAATGTATTATTTCTCTAAAAGCACTAACTTACAATTGCAACTCCAGTCTTCTGTGTGTTTTGGGTGTCATTCTTTTCCATCAAATGCCGACAATTGCGACATTTTGTCCACCAACAGTGCAATCATGTTTTCGTCGCCCTTCTCAATGGCGATGTGAAAAGGAATGTACTTCTCAATCGTCTCGGCGTACATATCTGCTCCCTTCTGAATCAACAAACGTACAAGTTCAACATGGCCGCCTAAAACAGCCGCGTGGAGAGCAGTCCAATCTTCGGCGTCAAGCGTGTTAACTTTCGCGCCACAATCTAAAAGTGCTTTCACGCACTCTATTCGCCCCTCAAACGCCGCCTCGTGAATTAATGGAGCACTGCTTTTGCTCATTTCATTGATCTTAATACCTTCCTCTTTGACAATTCGTGGAATATCATCGGCTCTGTCGCTCATCACCGCTTCCCAGAGTTTGCTTCTGTGACTCTTTTGTCGCTCGGGTTTCGTGTATTTCGATTTTAGCTTATTCAAGCAGAGTTTGTCAGTTTCGGAAATTGTGTTTCCTTCTCCGGCGCCTGAACTTAACCCGTCGTCCCAGAAATCGATCTTTATTTTTGGTGTTGGTCGTTTCGTCGTCATTTCAACAGGTCGCGAATTTGTAAGTTTTGCTCTTTAGACGGAAACGGATAAATATACAACTATCATTCGTTATGTACTGTTTTACGACGGGGTCGCAACAAGAACTTGGATTAGATCTTTACTGACGGTTTCCGAGGTGAAAATGACAGTAGCATTTGTTTACCTCTACCTAGGTCGTTCCTTCTTTTCTTTTTTTTTTTCGTTTAGCATGTCAAGTTAACGTCAGACAATGTCAGCTACTCCTGGGAGAGATTAGCGGGTAATTCGTATGAAAGCTAATTTTATGCAACCTGCTAGGCAAACAAAGTGACCGCTCTTTGAAAATCATATTTTGAACGTCCTACCAATCAGATGCCACGAAAACGTTTAAGCTAAGTGCATTAGTCAAACTGAGAAGAAAATACAGGTATCAATAAACGCGGTATGATGTACGTGCAACATAACGAAATAGAAAGTAAAAAATTAATACTGTTAATACTTCTTTTGTTCTGCCGCTAATTGCTGTGACACGAAAGAAATCCGTAAATTACACCCCTTTCGCCACTTAAACAAATAAACCCATTCTGACGACCAAAATGAAAATATTGATTCCGGATGCAAACGTTTGCTGGACCAATTTGACAAGGAAATGATTAAAAAAATGTCAAAGATGCGAATTTTTTAATCCGAAATTAGGTCTTAAATTAAAAACTGAAATGAGAATAGAGCTCGAATATTTGCATATTCAATTCAAATCAAAACAAAATCACATCTCCGAAGCAACCGGGAATACACAGATTTTCCCGAAATCGGAGACTCTATTATGGTCTATTATAATATCATCTAGAGCTCTGTAAAAGTGTTAAGAATTGTGAAAGAGACGTTTTCACATTTGCGCAAGATTTGTTTTAATAAGTGCGTGTCAAAAATTACATCTGGCAAATAACAGGAAAAGTGAAATACGTAACCAATCAGAGCCTAAGGCTAAACGCAGGCATATTTTCTGTTGACGCAGGTCAAGTCCGGAAAAATGCGTGTAGCTTTTGATGCACAAGACTTAATAATTAGCCGCGTCGGGGACAAAAAATGACATTTTGGAGTAATTTAGTAAAAGAAGGATAGTAAACCTAGAGCTTGATCATGAAAGTAATGATCTTTCATCCCATGATGTTACAAACATGGGACAAAGAAAAAAATATCAGAGTTCCTGGGCCCGGTTGTTCGAAAACCGGTTCAAATCCTAACCTTGGGTTAAATCAGTTTAACCTGAAGTTAAGATTTAACCGCAGGTTAATTCTGTTGTTCAAAAACAGGTTAACGCTAACCTCGGGTTAAACAACGGGTTAAATTTAATCCTCCTAGCTAGGTGGGTTAAAAAACTAACCTCGGGTTTAATCTCGCAAATATTCTATGATTTACGGCAGCGAAACGTTTTCAAAAATAACAATAAATTCATGTAAGACAGGAGCCCATCAATTGGGCTCCTGTGTAAGATGAATAATGTCCTCGCTTTAGAGCTATTGCACGTGACGTCACGGTGGCCTTATCGGTGTCCCAAAACAATGAAATGGCGGCCATATTGGTCATGATAGACAAATTCGGCTAACGCATTGTTGTATCCAATTCAAACCTTTTGGGATTAGAACTCTTTGTTCGTCATGTTTCCATAACAATGAAGCATTGACATGGAAATTATATGGAAATATTGTGAACAAAGAATCTTATTCCCAGAAGGTTTGAATTGGGTACAACAATTGGGTAAAACATTTCCTATTGTTTTAGAAATCCAATATGGCCTACGGTCACATACTACGGTAAAAACACTCTATAGCTGGGCGACCGAACCTTCTTTCTGTACTGACAGGTTGTGAAATTATGGCGAAATTGGCTCCAACGAACGCTGAACTCGCCACGAATCAAAAGCGATGCCAAGTGGTGGAAAAATGATAAACAAATTAGAGCATGCGTGGAGTGGTCACCGTCGGCCACGTGTTTCGAGCCGAAGATTCCTCCCTCTATTTGCTTTAAACGTTGGTAATTAAACCTATTTTCAACATGTAATGTAATACAATTTTAAATACGAATGAGTGGTAAAGGTAAAGAAAACAAGAGAAAAGCGAGAGGTTCGGTCGAAGAAGACACGCAAACTTCCTAAGGCACGAACATGGAAGACACTGGAAGCGAAGTAGAACAAAAAGAAGAATCAACGCCTAACCTCCTCGACATACAAGCATTACTTATTACTATACAAACAACAACGAATAAGATTATCATGGAAAACGGCAAACTAACTAACGAGGTTGCTGAGCTGATGGCGTCGTTTAAAACATTGAAAACCGAACTGTTGGCGACGAAGACAGCATTAAACAGCATTAAACAGCATTTAACTTGTCACTCATACATATAACATGTATAATTATGGAGGGTAGGTGCCATAACAATATGCACAGCAAGCAGCTATATGCAACTAAGGAGGTAACCATGGCAACCTGAGGCCACGGGTCTACCCCTGGCAACCGTCAGCACTGATTTCTCAGTGGAATTTATATTTACCTAGCCCTCCGATCACCATGGGATGGGAGAGGTGGGAGCAATGTGAAGGCAAGGAACAAACGCGGGCAGCTTAATCAAGCACAAGGAGCAGGTAGCAAGTGCGCATGAGCGACATAAACACTGACCAGTACTTATGCTCTAAGTTAACTATGATTATGTCATAATCTAGTTAAATAGCATTAAACAGCATTAAACAGCATGCAGAAGACCAACCAAGAACTAAAGGTTGAACTGGAAGCTACAAAAGGCCGGATAAAGCGAGAGAAAGACGAATTAAATGAGTTGTATGATAGCATGCAGTGGCGGATCCAGGGGAAGGGTCGGGGGGTCCGGACCCCCCGCCCCTATCAGACCTGTGCCTCCCACGTGGTTCATAAAAATAATAGAATAAAATTGTTTTATACGTAATTGTTTCACTTCCACCAATTGACTGATTGTCAAGTTTTTGACTTAACAAACGCTTTTCGACTCTCAGGAATGCTGAAAATGGCGTTTTAGAGGGTAAAATCGGAAACATTTTCCGGGGAACATGCACCCGGACTCCCCCTTTCAGAAATTCCTTGTTATTATCGACTTAGACTTTAAACATCCACCAAATCAGCTTGGAAGTGAGCATTTATGCCGGGAACAATGTCTCTACTTCTCTTGTAATGTCTAGGCGCGGGCTTATGAAGCGTATAAACGTCTAGCTGATTCAACCAATCTTCAACTTGTTTACGAGAAATCTTGCTCTTTCCTTTCTCTTTGACCGCCCTGTACACAGCATCCAAACCACCGAAACTTGCGGGATGACTCGGATCGAGGTAAATGCTGGCGAGAGTTTTCTCCATCGCAAAACTCGGAGTTTTGTACAATGACTTTGCCACCACAACAAGCAAATACACCCTACAACGAATGCGATTAAAAATCCTCTCTAGTGCAAGGGAAGGTGAAGGTGGACAGCAATCCATCACTAGTGACTTCTCTGACGATCGGAACTCAAATGACTATTCTTTCCACAGTGCTCACTAATATGTCTATTCTCCTATCTGGGTGAGAGTGGGAACGAGAAAATGGAATAATCGTTCTCAGTCCTCTTCGTTCGATCCTAATTGTTCGACAAAATTTATAAATACCAATAATCTTCCCCAATTAACTTGCGTGAATACTTCGGAATGGAGTTGTTTTAACTTGCTAAGTTTCGACCCCGGTAGAACGCAAAATACCTCCTTCAATAACAAAATTTCAGGTGTAGTAAAACTTATACTTTGTCCTACAAGGCGGAAAAGGTCAAATCGAAATCAAAGCGAAGAAGGTCTACTTATATCCATGCTAACTAAGAAAGAGACGAACACACACTGACTCAAATGAACATGCTTTATTACTTTTATAGACACAATTTGTTTTGAATTGCATTAATTACAACATCAAGGTCCATTGGTTGTTCTTCTTTTCTAACAACAGTCTCAGGGCATTGAACTTCATCATCTGCTTCATTAATGTCACTGAAATCTTTCCATTTTAATCCACTGGGTCCGTAATATATGGCATACAGGATACGACTTTTAAGATCTTCTCCGCAATCTTCGAGTTCCAAGGAGGAAAGATACATACTGGTCCAAGGAGATTTTGGTAGCTCAGACACGTACGCTTCCCACAACTTGGCTAACTTGAAACCAAGAGCACTGCACACACTTTCGGCGGTTTTCAGAACGATGTCGAGATTGACGTTTTCCACCACATCTTCTCGGTAATACATCCAAGCATCTTCGCTATCCATCATGAGACACGAGGGCTGCCTTTGACTTGGGTGTTGAATAGCACAACCATTGCAGCGATTCACTTTCTCTTCTTGGATGAGCATGTCAAGCAGCTTCAAGCATCGCAGCGTACGTAAGCTGGTAGACACGACCAGCAAGACTAGCTATCTTTTGCCTTTGGACTTTTTCAACTTCATCGACTGTCAGAAGAGGTTTAGGTCTCGATTCGAGATGAATGTTTGGAACCATTTTTGAAAAATACGCTTTGCTCAAGTTGACTCAGAAATGATAATGCTTTCAAAAAATCTGCGCTTTTATTCAAACAGACGTATTATACAAATCTTAAGATCCAATCAGGGTGTGAATAGAGCGTGCACGTTTGGGTAAACCCATTGTTCCTATTGTTTCAGAATAACACAAAAGGTATAGGTATTGACAGTTTATTACATATGCAGGAAATCCAAATTAGTATGCAGGAAGGCATATTGTGACACCATTGACTAGGCACTTGCTAATGAGGGGAAGGTAGAATAAGGCCCCGTCCACACGTTTCCGGATATTTTTGAATCCGCAACTTTTTTGTTGCGGATTAGAAAATATTCGCGTCCACACGTAGCGTATTCGAATCGTATTTGCCCGAATTCGCCGGATACGTGTGGACGGATGGCCAATCCGCAACAAAAAAGTTGCGGATTAAAAAATATCCGGATACGTGAGGACGGGGCCTAAGACAAAAGGGATTCCCTTTCACCATAACACAAAAGGTATAGGAAGTGATTAAGGTTACAGTGTACCTTCGGGGCCGGGGGTGTCTCCAGTATAACAGCTCTAGCGTCTTAAGATTACACTTAATATACCTAAATCCAGATATCAAATTAAAGATTATAGAGCTGGCTATCTAAATATGGAAACCATTTGGTAATAAAATGAATTGTCGAATTTTTTACGACGTCTAAATTCGAACGTCCGAATCAGCTTTAAAACGCTATAACTCAAAGCGATTATTATATTTTGCTTATTTGATTTGTTCTTGGGTTTCCGGACACGAAGCGCTAAAAAAACGTGTCGGCGATTTTCCATATTCAATTGCAGTGAAAAGTTACAGAATATTTTCGAAAAGGGGAGAAAAAAAATTGGAATGATCGCACGGAAATGCCTGTTGACGAAAAAGTTTTCGGAATTAAGAAATTCGCCGACACGTTTTTGTTGATTATATGTTAGCCTAGCTTCTGTCCAAATTTAAGGAAAATCGAAGAAATTCCCTTTGAGTTGTAGCTCTTTAAAGTGTCCCCAACAAGCGAAAAATTAACTTTGAGAAAACGGCGCTTAAAAAACATATCGCTTAATAAACAAACTCCGCCCACAAAAGTTATACCGTCATTTCTCCGTCAATTTTCACTATTTTTCGATACTTTTTTTTGGATGAAAGTTCATTCTGTAAACTTTATTTTAACGCCAAAAAAAAATTTTCAATAAATTTTCGATCTGAAGGTACACTGTAACCTTAATACATATTAATAAGTTAACTATGGAGTGTTTTCACATGACGTCACGGCGGCCATGTTGGTGTCTTAAAACAATAAAACGGCGACCATATTGGTGTCCCAAGCTAATCCTGTGGGGATTGAACTCTTTTCTTATGCAAACACTTTGTTTTGTTCAAATAAATTAGCATAGTTGCAGACCACGTGAATGAAAACACTCTATACCTATCCACATATTAATTAATTAGTTACCTATCCTTACCTATCCTTACCTATCCCTACCTATCCTTACCTATCCACCAAACAGGAGTAAAATGACCTTCTACTACTACTAATAGAGCAACGGTAGCAATTATTTTGAACTCTTTGATCAGCAGAAAGTTCGCCTTTACTTATATGGGCTTCCTCCGTCTCCCCTAAAATTACAACCAAATTTTAAGAAAAGCTTAACCGGCATAAAATTTAAGAAAAGGAAGGCAAGCTGTCCAGCATTCAGTATGAAGTTTTGTGTTTTATCGGAAAATATTTCTTCAGAGGCCATTTTTGCGAAATGACTCCATGAAAAGCGCGAAAACAACAACTTGAAATGGCGCCGGCCTCTCCGAAACTACTATTTTCGCCGTACGAAACTGACAGTAATTTTATTGTAAACACATTTTCGCAAAAATATATATATATTTGTTTTATTCTCTATTTTACGCCACTGCACTGATTCCATCATATAATATTAGAATCGTATAATATCCGAGAATCCAAGAAAACTGTCGCCACGTGTAAGTTTGAGAAATAAACAGACAAGCGGCTTGTTGAAATGATAGACACAAGATCAACTAATTTCAGTACTTTTCCACTTACTTTTTCATTTTTGACTCCAATTAAATAACCTTCAAGATGTCATTCTAGAGTTTATTTTCACGCAGATGACCTCTACAACACTATAGTTAATGTTTTCAAGTTGAAAATAGAAAGATGCACAAAAAGTTCAGCCTCTTGTAGCCGTGAAAATACAAATCCGTGAATGTGAGCCGTTTTTCCTTCTTGCCTGTGATACTTGACCTTGAAATCATCGAAAAACTCTTCTCAGAAGAGCTACTTTTCGGCTACAAATAGAGTTAACTTTCAATTCTACAATATTTCACTATTTTATGCTCGAAACATTTTGAATGGATCGGGCGAAGTGGCTTCAAACATTTTCAAAACAACTTCCAAAGAGTATTATGGGATACTAACCGGTCCTCAAACCGGGCTTTGAACAATGCCATTTCAACCTCGAGTTAACAAAGTTGCGGTAAAGAAATTTAACCTCCGGTTAGGCCTTACCGGAGGTTAGTTTAACCCTTCTTTCGAACAACCGGGCCCTGGAGTCTTGACCCATGACCTTCCGTACACTTCCGTGGTTGGACATGGTTGGATGCCGGCATTAACCAACTTTTAGCTATTGTAGGTTATTTTACCAGGTTCATGTGCGACATACGTCCTGCATGTGTACTGCAAGGATTAGTATTGTAATTACCGTCATGTGTCGTGAGAAAGATGATAATATATTTTAGTAAACCGTGTCAGTCAGCGGACAAACTTGTATTATAGCATGCGCATCGTGACATACTGATCTACGTAATGACATTTTTATAACCTTCGGTTTAGGACTAAGTTTAATGTGTTCTTTTTTTACGGAGTATTAAAGTAAATATAAAAAAGATGATGCAGCCTGCTCTCGTATCCTGCTGGAACTGACTAAGCTTAAAGGCCATTGCATCTTGTACTCGTCAGGTTATCTGCATTGGCAAATTATACCTAATTCCCGCAATGAAGTGAAAAGCTACAATGACGTTCCCGCTTTCAGATCAACTACTGGCTGATCCGTCCAGGAATCAACCTTTCGCCTCTATTTTGCGCAAGTTACGAACCAGAAGTGATACATTTCATTTGGATTTTCTTATGTTAATGTAGTTTCTCTTTCAATTATAAATCATGCAAGGGCCATGCACTTGAAGAAAAGCAATGGTCGCATGAAACAAATTAAAAATGAAAGACTGATCGGACAGCTGAAAATAACTTCTTCATTTTGACCCATGCGTTTTTGGTGAGGCAAAACTAACCTTCCTCAGGGGCTGGCAAAGCTAAGTGATCAACCGTGCATTTATTGAAATTCAACTTAAGTAGAAAGAAGCAGGGTGTAATGACTGAACTTGACGGAACTTTTGGTGGGCTCAACGAAGCCTGGGACGGAGCCAAAACGTCAAGCACTACGCCTAAGAGGCCTGGGGCCGTTTCTCGAAAGACCGGTAATTACCAGGCTCGGAAAGCTGTTTTATTTTCATTTAAGATCGACGTTTTAAAAGTTTTGCAGGTAATACGATAAAACTATCAGTTAGCAAAACAAAATGGACTGGTTTGTTCGCTAGGACCCGCGCTCTTATTCTTTAGATTTTGATTTCATTATTTGTTTTCGGGCCCGAAAAGTTAACGGGATTTTCGAGAAACGGGCCCCTGGCAACTAAATTAGTTTTTGGAAGTGTAAACGGAAACTTGAGTAGCAAGCCCCTTTTGAGCAAACGATTTGAAAATCGTTTAAGTTTAAGTTTGCTTTTGCTGTCGCTTAAGATAGCTTACCTTGCTTTCATTCCAACTTTCATCAGCGGATACTTCGTACTTGGTGTTACTATAGCGACGAAATAAAGGCACTGTTACACTAGGCAATATTTCGTGCAACTTGTCTCGCAACAACTAAAAACCGTGCGTTGCGATGCTGCGAGACAAGTTGCCTGGAGGGTGTTACACTAGGCAATGTTTCTTGCAATTTGTCTCGCCCGATGGTGAAAGGAGCAATTTCATTGGCTAAAGTCACAAAACGTTGCGACACAAGTTGCAGGAAACGTGTTACACTACGCAACGCTTGAAAAATTCGTTGCGGCGTGGCGAGAATCGTTGCGAAAAGTAGAACCGACTTCTACTTCTCGCAACGATTGCGGCAACAAAAAAATCGCGAGAAATGTTTGTTGCGGGGTATGTTACACTGGGCAATTTTTCATGCAACTTGTGTCGCAACAAAATTGCGAGACAAGTTGCACGAAACATTGCCTGGTGTAACAGCGCCTTAATGGCGTCGTGTTGTTTACAGATCCATCATATGCAAGTTGATACAGTGAATGGGTGAACTTGACCATTTTGTTTCATGAGCTAACTCGTTGAAAGGCACAATGCCCACTGTAACTGCAGTCGATTGTTTGAGACCATCTTCGCCAGTGTGCCATGATGTGTAAACAATGAGTAAAACACCTCAGTGGTATTTCAACTGGTTGTGAAATTCAAGGTTAACACCATCCAATCTTGCAATGATCAACAACAATCAGACTTCCAGGACTTGATATGCCACTACTACCGGTGCAATGGTAATTTGGCGCGACCTGATGCTGACTGCAGCACAGACATCATGGGACTATTGCTGACCCTCTACGCGGTATTAACATCCAGGCAATTTAAACGTATACGTGAACTAAGACAGAGTCTTTCCTTGTGACAGAACCCATGTCTCCAGCGGTAACAGGAGAAGGTAACTTATCAAACTCAATATTTACATTTGCGGCTTGTCATCACCAGTCAAAGGAAACGCCTTGACAAAGCCTCTGTGTCGGCATGTTCAGCAAACTTCCATACTCAATCCCATGCTGGTAAACTCCTAAGTTAAGAGCCATCGTTGCATTCTTGTAGCTGCTAATGGCTCACGCCTTTCGTGGTTCCCAAAATGATAACCAAACATATTTTATGATTGATTTCGTGTTGACTGTGAACCAAGTATGACCGGCTGCAAATAACATAACCAGATGGGAACATGGTGGTGTATCAGCATACATGCTCAAACGTTTTCAAGTCAGAGGCAATTAATGGGATATCCTTGCCGAGTTGACGTGGTATTTGATTTCTACATAGATTTCTACATAGAGTCTCAAGGCACTACAGGAGTAAAGTTGGTTAAAGCGAACGTTTCACAGTAGAATGATCAAAAATACTTCCTTGCAACTTACACCGGTTTCTGTGCCGAAGAAGAAGGAAACTTTAGTCTTCAGAGTGACCACGTGATAGCTGAGCAGTTCCCTGGCGTGGCGGCAATGAACCGGGACAGGAGCTTCAATATTAAGCTCCAGTCCGTCAGGAGATCTGTGCTTTCCTAGCAACCCGCCCCTCATAGATGAAGTCCACTGATCGGGTTACTGCTTCCTTGAGTCGCAATGTGAACGAAGCCAAGCGAACTTTGTCCACACAGAAAGGCAGGGAAACAGAGAACATCTTGCCAACACAAACTTTCCTTCGCCAACACTTCCTCCGTGGCTGACTGATACATATATATAAACTAAAAAGGGAGGGTTTATTTAATACCTGCAATAGTCAAAACTAGAAAAAAAAATCCAAAACACTCATGGCCCAGCGACATATTTTAGTTGGATCCGACAGAAGAAATCGGTCCAGTGGGAAATGAAATGGATCAAACTGCTTTAAGCCCTGCCGTGATAAAAAAACTGCAGAGGATGGAATAAATATACCTAGGTATAAATATAGTTCATACCACAGAGAATTTGCTTCACACGCTGTGCAAATGTGGTGGTCTTGAACGCTAAGGATGATAACGAAATTGATACTTAAAATTTACGGTAGCATTTTTATAAGTCTTCATGTAAGATTCGCGACGTTTCCTACATTTCCTACGTTTCCTACCATCTAATTTGCATAATATTTACCTCTGCAAGAAAAATTATCGCATTAAAAAACATTTGGATGTTAATGTTGTCGATCGGCAAGACTAATTTTAAGATTTCATGTCATTAACATTGTATCCAGCAATCTCTCGTCTTCTTATTCTAAAGCATGGTGGGCGGCCATTTTGAATGATTATTTCCCAATTCCTTCAACCTTTCACACAAGGCTGACACAGCACATGTTCTGATGCCCAGTAATCTTTAAAATGCCCGCCATGCTGTCCAATATTAATGTGCCGATCTTGGTGCTTTTATAATTAAATACACAGAATGGCACCTATAGCTATCCGCTTGACGAATATCGGTAATATCACTGATCGCAAAGCAATTCGAAGTTTCTGGCGATGACGAATTTCGTGAAATTCAGCTGCTATTTTCCAGCTGCCAATCATTCAAAAAAAAAAAACAGGAGCCTATTAAGAATCACTGATGATAACTGATTCCACCACAACACAACATCACTTCCAGGGATGGAACCTGCAATAGTCCTTTTTCGAGTCAATTTGCTGAGCAATCTGGCTTTTTTAAATAAATAAATAAATAAATAAATAAATAAATAAATAAATAATGGAGGTGATGTTCTGATATTCTTGGCTTTCACTTACGTCATATCAAAATTCAGAAGTATTAAAAAATAGATTTCGAATCCAAAATGTTTATGGAATTGTAAAGAGCTCAAAAGTACACATCTTGGCCAAATTTTGAAGCGCAAAAGCATTTCGTTCAAGAGTTATAGGCGAACGAGTATTAGATATTTTTAGTAAGAAATGTATGGAGCGGCCATCTTTGTGCCCCTGAGAGGGGCACAAAGATGGCGGCCAAAAATTCAAAGTCGTAATTACACCAAAAATCACATCCAAAAATATTGTATTTGCTATAAGCTCAATTAATTCGGCTTATAAGCACTTATAATGCAAACAATAACTTTCAGCTGATTCAATTTTGTTTATTTTCGCGGCTAATCTGAAATAGCGTGACGCATTGCGTGACAGATTTAAAACCTTTGTAAATCGGGAGCAAAACATCGTTAAAACCTGAAACTTTTGTGAAAGATTACAACACTTGTATCCACATACCATGTTAGAAACAGCTTTGTAGGACGTTTTCTTTAGATTTTTAATTTTTATGACGTCATGTGAAAGCCAAGAATAGGGAAAGAAATAAAACTCTTAATCACTTCATACATGTAATACATGAATCCGCGTTAATCTCAGGCGTTTGTGGGCTACTTGGCTTGTGAAGACGTTCCCTTTACCTACGCATTTCATACAATGCACGACCGAAACAAAGCCAAAACACAACGGTTGAATCTGAATTCACAAGGGTTCAACTTGCCTATTGTTTCATATTTTAAGGTGGATGTTCAATAATTGTTTCAAACTCCTCTGGACCCTGTGATATTGACTGGTAATTTGGATTTTATGTTTTTGACTGTAGTGCGACCAGGCCCTAAGTCGAAAAAAAAAACAATACAAAAACAATAGCGGCGACGTCCAGACAAGTTTCAACACAAAATTTGTTACATATATTAAGACAAAATATCAGTAATCATACATTACTACTGACGACATTTTCAAAACATGAAACTGCAAAACGAAATCGTCACAATGTTGTTAAACTGTGTAGCCCAGAACAACATACCATTTCTTCACCTCTTGTTCACGCGACTGGAGAGAAGCAACTGGCGAAAGTAATTGTGTGCCAAAGAAAATAACAATTTGACCGAATGTAATTCCTTTGGCACGGATTTAGCTTACCAGACAGATATTTCCTGTATTGACTCGTGTCAGCCTATATTGGCTTTTGAGTTTACACTGATTAAATGACCGGAATTCCGGTCAACAATAACTTATTATAATGATATGCAGAGTAGAGGCAATCATATGCATTGCTTCGGTGCCAAAATGTCACGTCATTCAAAAGCTGCAAACTCGTAGTGTAAACGACCGTACTTTTCATTACGTTTGCGGCTTAAATAAGTAATTATCATATCGTATCGTTCCATAACATGAAGCAAATTGCCCTGATATCAGACCACGATGTTTTATGACGTCACATAAACAAAACCATCCTGATTTGTCGCGCACGTCACGAGCCACGCACACACTTCTATACACTTCAGAGTTTCAATTCTTTTCCTGCCATTGCTCAGTTTATATTACCAGTACCTCCACCAAATGAACGAAAATAGTCACACAATTTCAAAAGTTCAAGATAACTGTTTATTTCTCGAGGTAATGATGTTGTTGCTTATCACAACATTAGATGTTATTTTGTCTCCATGGGTCGTTAATCAAAGATTAGTTAAGCGGTTTCTACAAACAAATGCGGTGCCCCCTTAAATGCCTAAAAATAGAAATAACAGAATAATATTATCCAAATGACTAAAGCAAAACACTGCGTGTGTGTGAAGACTAATTATGCACGGTTCTGTGAATTCCTTTATGAGGCAATGACGCTGGAATATTTTTTCCACTTCATTCAAAGTGCACACAAGCAAATCATTCAACATTATTAGCGGTTTCAACTGGAGTGAAACGTCATGCCTGTACCTGTTGAATTGTTCTCTGATTGTGTTTGAATTCATATCGTGACTATTACATCGGAAGAATATTCTCTGAAATGCGTCTGATTTCATTTGAAGAACTCATGTTCCCTTAGTGATCACAACACAGTATGGCTCAACACAATGTTAGCAAAAGAAAAGCGCATCGCTCAGAGACTGACAACAGTGTTCTTCCAACAGAATTATTATTCCCAAGAACTGTTCTACCAAAAGCGGCTTCGACACCGGATGTGTGTCTTGATAGCCGCTCCACGACTAACAGCAACACAGAGGGAGATGACTCATGCAAAAAGAAGTACAGCCGGCCTCGAAGTGTTAGCTTTCATCCTAACATACGACTTTATTACTCCGCAACGACCAACGATTTGGAGGAGGTCAAGATGTTGGTAGAGTCAGGAATGGCGGATGTGAACGCTCAGACTCCGGCCGAAGGAGCTACAGCGTTACATGGAGCAGCGTACGAAGGAAACGTTGAATGCGTTCAATATCTTCTTGATAACGGAGCAGACGTGAATTTGCACGACGATGACGGTTGGACGTCGCTTCACGCCGCTGTTTGTGGGAAAAAGAAAAAATGCGTTGCACTTTTATTGAAAGCAAATTGCGACCCATTCGCTGAGACTATCGATGGGTTGACGCCGTTTCAGATGGCTGTGGAAATAGGGAGTGATAAACTTTTACGGCAGTTTGTAAAGAACTTCCATTCTTTAATGAAGGACGAGTCTGTTCCAGAGTCACAAGTGTGATTTTCCCTTAATAAATCGATGGAAGGCATCAAAATTCTACGGTTTATTCCGATACAGAAAAATCTAGAAGAAAACTGATCCACCTGCAGAGCTGATCTGAGTTGAAGATAGAAACACACTCTAAATTTCACGTCTGCAGAAGTTTTATCATTTCAAGAGCAAATGATTAATGGTTTAGTTAGTGTACATTTTTAACATTTCAAATACTGAGCAATACTTTCCCGCGGTGCTGTTTCTTATCAGTGTATTAATATTCTAGATTGTGATAAATGTTTTCTACTCAGTTGTGCGCTCTTGGAAGTCAAGGAAGGCTTAACCTTTACTCTAAAAGATAAACCTTAACGTGCGTTATGTCGCTCTAATTTTTAAGTCTGTTGATGAAATTCCACGGTGTGACCATTCAAATGAAAGCTCTTCATTAGTATTATCCTAGGAAACTTTTTTTTCTGGTATGTCACAAAAATGGCATGTGGTTTCAGTTTTCTAAATTAAGGTGATGTCGATTTTGGCCGCTGCTGGAAATAAAAGTGTCCTGGGAAGAGTTAGAGAGTCAAACTCCCCTGGATAAAAGCTCAAGAGTTTGAAGTGATATAAAGTGATTATGGACAAATCTTTGTTGATCTGACTGTAATTATTTTAAGCCTGTCATGATTACTATATTAAATATTCAAGTTACCTCGAGGCATATGGTTGTAACTCGAGTCTTGTAATCACTCAAATGGAAGCTATTCAAAAGTATTTCCATGGGGTGCCGTTTGTTTTTCATTAGTCTGAGAGATGAAATTTGTTACTTTGGCACTTTAAAACACTCTTAGCTAGGGAGCAATTTAACAATTGAGTTGCCGTCTGCTCCTAGAAATTAGCTCAACCCAAGTGTTAAAAAAATAAAACTACTTGAGTTAAAAAAGATTCAAAGTTATTTGTTTTCTAATTTGAATATTAAAACTGGCAGATATTCCTTATTCAAGGCTTAATCCTTGCCGAGACTAAAAGCGTTGACAAACACAAGTTTCAAATTCCTTAGAAAAACGTTTGGGTTATTAAGTGCGTGATTTTGATAACTGAATCGATATTGGCTCGTAGCATCATGATGCATCGTAGTTCCTTAGGATGAATTGTGAAGAGTAGCACGTTTTATCAGCTTCTAGTTCTATTAAAATACTTGATGCATTGTGATTGTAATGCAAACTGAACATAGGTATTTTAATACTTACAGACAAAAGGTTTAAATAGTGGGAGTCATTGGTAATTGAGTGGAACAAAACCGGACTCCCGGATTGGGCTACACGGGACATGCTAAGCTATGGCCTTAAAATACGCAACAGCGCCACATGAAATGAAATCGGTCACGACAAGTGACATCTTTAACTCCATGTGGCTTCGTAACAAGCCTATGACTTGTTTCATGCAGTTGGCAGACCACCTGTACTGGTACCGCAAAGGCCATGTGTTCACGGCCGGCCCGTTGGAGATGCAGTTCTATATTTTTACATTTTCTTTGCATTTTGCTAATTTTTTTTATTTCAGATTTTTTATTCTCGTTCATCAGTTGCGTCTGAATAAAAATTAAGTCCCATCAGTCGAGCCATATGGCAACCCCGACCAACCCACCTTTCTGACGGAGTACACCACATCATGTGATCGCTCCGAGACACATTTTGCGACACTTCTCGAATAAACTTCAAAGCTCAGTGGTGTCCAACTTCGCCCCCAGGCTCTTCTCAGTTTTCAATATGGTGGAGGTCCGGGAAGAGCACAGCTCCGGATTTATGTTATATTCAGAACAGCTGTTTGTTTTCTGTAAGCACTGACCACTGGTCAAGTTCCTCACCATGTGAAGTTGTTTTAAGGTGGCTCCCAACAGTTTCCAGCACTTTTCAAGACTTAGAATTTGATGGGTCATTATAACCACTCTTTATCAGTTGATGCTACAATCATGATATCAAACGAATGCCCAATGATTGGTGAACACGTTGTTATCATTTTTGTGACACAATATGTAACTATACCAACAGTATATATAATGTGCTGAAAACACCCTTAATTTTAGCTTTAAGTGTTAACTCAAAAAAGACTCGGTGAACCCTATTTTTGATTGTCGAATTTTGATCAGTACGATAAGATGCAACTTTTGGCAAAGTTTAAAAAAATTCTGTAGATGGGGTTCAGAGCCACCTTAACTTTTCGAAAATTTACGGTGGCTCTGAACCCCACCCACAGAATTTTTTTAAACTTTGCCAAAAGTTGCATCTTATCCTACTGATCAAAATTCGACAATAAAAAATGGGGTTCACCGAGTCATTTTTTAAGTAATGCTCCACATAAGAACTACAGTAAACTTCATTGTTCTGCGGCATTAGCTCTTTCTCACGTAGAATTTCTTTGAGTTCGAGAATAGAGGAGGGGCTGATGGTTTATAATTATATTTCAGTATAAAAATAAAGAAAATCCATTCGCGTCAAATAAATTTTAGGAAATGGTCGTGCTTAACCAATCAGAATAGCGGAAGACAAAAGCTAATAATTTTACTTCTTTGATGAACTTCCTCAAATACAATTTCTTTTAAAAATTGCATGTTGTGCGATTGGGTCTCAAATTACTTGAAATGGGATGGCGTTTAATTCCCGAAGATGCTATAATAGGCCATTTGCACGATGGCGTCATTTGACTACAACTACCAGAATTCATTTTGTTTTCCCTTTCTTATTTAAATTTTGTAATCCCAGTGTGGTTTAAATAACAATAGCCCTAATTTGTAGTATATCCAAACTGGCCTTTGTTTCACGGATAACTGATTAAGAATTGGGAAAGGATTGGACCCATTGTTCTGTGTATGAACAATGAGGTGGATCCGGAGCAAAGGCCAGGAAGGATATCGCGCGAAGGGATGGGTGGGTGGGCGCTCAAAAATTATCCATAGACTCTTCCCAGCTACAAACAAACGCACCCACCCAACCCAGACTCCCCCTCCCTATTTTCTGAGAACACGCCTCGAACGAGTGGCCGTGGGTTTTACGGCAAAAGAGGCTCACAAGAAGGGAATGTTTACATTTATAGTCTTGAATATATTAACTGGTGTGAATCCCATGCTTTCTGTCACATTCCAGCGCTTAATCCGCTTCCGTGAAACATATTGGCCAGTTTGAATACTAATATATCCAAACTGGCCTTTGTTTCACGGATCACTGATTAAGAATTGGGAAAGGATTGGACCCATTGTTCTGTGTATGAACAATGAGGTGGATCACTCCACAAGGCACTGGGATCGTAGTCCCGCAGCCTCGTCCCACCCAAGCGACCCATTTTCCCATATCTCACTATCCTTCCCCAAACCTTACTCCCAAACCTTACTCCCAAACCTAACATTGCATCCCAACGCTAACATTGCATTCCTAGCTGTCCCATGTGGTCCCCTTTGGGTCATGTACCCATTGGGGGGGGGGGGGGGGGGGGGGGGGGGAGTCGTGCCTGATGCAGCACAAAGCAGTTCTCTCACAACAACATGTTCACTATCCGGGACTGATGCCACATCACAGGTCCCCAGGAGGGTTGTCGATTGGATTACCCGTTCGTGAAAAGATGCGACCGCTTCCTTGGGGTTAAGTTGAGTACAATCTCCCATTGAGGCTAGGATGACGGCTAAAAGGCACCGAAGAGAAGACGGGCGAGAGCTGGAAGTCCCCCGGGGACCAATAGAGAGTAAGAGTCCCGGCAACAACTGCAAGAGTCGGGCACTAAGGGCTTTAGATAGCCCCGGGACAATTAAACTCACTGGTGGGAAAGGTGGGAAGCCCCCCTGGGCGTGTGGTCCATAAAGAACGAAAAGAGAAAACAAATGAATCCAATAGGGAATAAAGACTGAGTTCAGCCACCGCCAAACACACCAAATTAACACCTGAACGTAATCCAGAATTCATCCCCGGCCAGAGAGGCGCAGGGGTAAACAGGTTTCTACTAAACACTGACTTCAAACTATCACCAAACACACCTAATTAATACATGGGCCTGAATTAGTATTCCTGCCCGGTCAGGTTGGCCCAAGTTTAAATATATTCCCACGGAACACTGAGCTCAGGAACTGTCAAGCACACCTAGTTGACACCTGAACCTAGATCAGTATTCGTGCCCAACTAGAGAGGCCCACCTTAATAAATTTCCACCGAACACAGAGTTGAACTATTGCCAAAGACACCCAACTGACACCTGAACCTAGTTCAGTATTCGTGTCACGGCCGTGTCAACCGAACACAGAGTTCAGCTATGGCCATCACACCTTGTTGACACCTAAACCCAGTTCAGTATTCGTGCCTGGCCAGAGAGGCCCAAAGTAAATAAATTTCATCGAACACAGAGGTCAGCTATGGCTAAACACACCATATTGGCACCTTAACCTAGTTCAGTATTCGTGCCCGGCCCGAAAGGTCCAAAGTGAATGAATTTCCACTGAACAGAAAGTTCAACTACACTGTATGGCCACTTATTGGCACCTGAACCCAGTTCAGTATTTGTGCCCGACCCGAGAGGTCCAAAGGAAATGAATTGCCACCGAACACAAGGTTCAGCTATGGCCAAACACACCTTATTGGCACCCAAACCTAGTTCGGTATTCGTGCCCGACCCGAGAGGCCCAAAGTAAATGAATTTCCACTGAACACAAAGTTCAGCCGTGGCCAAACACACCTAATTGACACCTGAACCTAGTTCAGTATTCGTGCCCGACCCGAGAGGTCCAAAGTAAATGAATTTCCACTGAACACAAAGTTCAGCTATGGCCAAACACACCTTATTGGCACCTGAACCTAGTGCAGTATTCGTGCCCAACCCGAGAGGTCCAAAGTAAATGAATTTCCACTGAACACAAAATTCAGCTATGGCCAAACACACCTTATTGGCACCAGAACCTAGTTCAGTATTCGTGCGCGACCCGAAAGGTCCAAAGTAAATGAATTTCCACCGAACACAAAATTCAGCTATGGCCAAACACACCTTATTGGCATCTGAACCTAGTTCAGTATTCGTGCCGGACCCTCGAGGTCCAAAGTAAATGAATTTCCACCGAACACAAAGTTCAGCTATGGCCAAACACACCTTATTGACACCTGAACCTAGTTCAATATTCGTGCCGGACCCGAGAGGCCCAAAGTTCAGCTATGGCCAAACGAACCTATCGAACACCTAATTGACGACTGAACCTAGTTCAGTATTCGTACACGACCAGAGAGGCCCAAACATGACTAAATAATTTCAAAATGCACTCAGCAACACCTACCCTACAAACGCGAAAAACCAGTCGATGTGACGCCAACTGAATAGCGGAAAATATATTTGCCCCTGTGTTGGTAGCTTGAGGCTAAACGTGTGGAGCTTGTTGCCGTAACTGAAGGGCCACTTGTAGAGGTTGTTGGCGCGGTTGAACCGGTGGCTGTAGCGCTGAAAAACGGGAACTTGAGCCGAGCAGTGGAACGCGCTTCGAAACGGGTGGCCGTGGGTTTTACGGCAAAAGAGGCCCACAAGAAGGGAATGTTTACATTTATAGTCTTGAATATATTAACTGGTGTGAATCTCATGATTTCTGTCACATTCCAGCGCTTATTCCGCTTCCGTGAAAGCACTACAAAACAAAAAACTGAAGGATTCTGGTAGTTGTAGTCATATGACGTCATCGTGCAAATGGCCTATCACTAGAATAAAGTAAATTACGTTGTCACACATACAGATTATTCGCTGATTTCTCAAAAGAAAGCCTTATTAAGGACTCTAATGTAGATAACTTACCTCGGCAACCTTTTGCATGCATGAATTCGCATCTGGAGGTTTGTCTTCGTTTCCCGAGATGACGCTCTTCAAAATGCAGAATAGAATCACAATTGTAAACTACGCAGTCCGTGACATTGTTGTATCCGACTGATCTTCCGGTAAAAAGTCCAACGAAACAGACTGCGACGAGACTGGGGCGAAACTGGAAGCACTGATTTTAGCACTACAGTTACGTCTGTCTGGTATAACGGCCTCCACGTTATTACAGAAAAAGTAAACTCCAGGCAATTAATACAACTGAAAATAACTTTGTGCAGTCGATTAGCCATTTTGAAAAGATTTCACGTTTATAGCCGAAAAACTTCGCATTCAGCATTAACCGAAAAACGGAATCAAAACGCTTCAATCTTATCCCCGGGATAGAAATGTTTTCCCATTCCACTCCTATAATTCCTCGGGGACCATTTCAGGTCGCGTGTGAAAAAAATTGGGGATCATTTGGGGTCGGGGATCATTTCGGGTCGTGTTTTGGTCGCTTTTGGGGATCATTTGGGGTCGGGGATCATTTGGGGTCGGGGATCATTTGGGATCGGGGATCATTTGGGGTCGGGGATCATTTGGGGTCGGGGATCATTTGGGATCGGGGATCATTTTGGGTCGTGTACAGGCGTTTCATTTTCCGGCGGCTGATCAGCTGGGCACTTTTGCAACCGACAAGTGCAGAAACTCAAACTTGGGAGCAACACTTCTGGTTCATTTCAAGAGCAAACATTTCATGTCTAAATGCATCAATAGATTATGGACCATATGTGCTATGACATTAGACATGAAAATCGCAAGTTGTGATTTGTCTAAGTTACTGTATTACGGAATTGTTAATTGTGTAGGGTTTGGGGGGGGGGGGGGGGGGAGTGGGGGGTCAGCGAAGACTGCGAGTCATGCCAGTACCCCAAACTCTTCATTTAAAGGACTCGTTTTGGAAAAAAAAAAATTAGGAGATGTAGCGTGCATGTTTATAAGGCTGAGTTGGCCGAGCCTGCCGGTACCAATGCTTACTAGTTAGGACACTCTACCCACATGGAATATTTCTCCAATGTATTCCACTGACTGAGACGATTAATTTGCCCTACGTCAGTTTTGCTGCCGGTACCCGTTTATAATTCTAGTTGAAGAGAGGGACGTACAACAAAACAAGTCTCTTTCCCATTGACACGAAATGTGAACAAGGAGCCTAATGTGACTCGAATTCAGACCTCTCGATCCAAAGTCGAACTCAAATGTGCCACTACAGGCCCACAGCAAAACCGAATTTATTGCTGAAGCGTAGCACAATTCTGTGTGGAATATTGTCATACAGTCAAACCTGTATTAAACGGACCCCATATTAAGCGGACACCTTCTATTAAGCCAGGGCCAGCTTGTGTCCCGAAATTATCTTCCCATATTTACTGTAAATCATCAAAGCTGTATTGAGTGACTTCAGCGGACCCCTCTATTAAGTAGACGGGGACATCAAAATTAGACCATTTTGTTACACGAAACCTGTATTTAGCGGACATTTCAATTGTTTTTATGTGTGTTTATTACATTGTGGGATTACCATCTACTTTTAATAGCGTATTTTCCAGTAAAAAGTAATTCAACGCGATACAGACATTTGCCACACGACAGACACAATGATCCAAAAGGTCGCTGGCGCATTGGGGGAGGAATAAATTTCTAGTGAACCTCACACCACAAGTCACAAGCGAAAGAGATCAAGAATTCACTACAGCAAAAGGGAACTGATTCCAGTGACGATAAAGCCGGGCGATAAACACGTTAGATGAGAAATCAATTGAATGAATTGAAGCCTTGTTGGATACACCCCGGGACACCTTACGCAAAACTATTTATAATCAGTTTTACGAAACAGACGCAACCACAAAACAAGTTTGGTTGTGGAACTACGCAGCCGGGATACGCGGGCACTACCACAAATCTTCAGATTGTTTTGAATACCAAAAAAATCCCTACTTAAATCAAGCCACACAAAAAAATACTTGCCAAATTTTCCTACCCTAAAAAATTCCGGAATTGACAATTTCAAACCCCAAAAAATCCTTCGATCATCCCCGTCACGGGCCCCGTCACTTGAAATCCAGAGTATCCCCCCCCCCCCCCCCATGGGAAAAAGTCGTAATGGATACGTGTACTTTGACCCCAAAGATACTTCGTGATTCAAATTTGACGGGTTCTTCTACCGAGCTTTTTGGACAAGCACGTGTTATCATACAGGTCATACGGTTTTTGAGGATTTAAATCACAAGAAGAGTCTGCCAAGAAACGGTAACTATGCAGATTATTAATGTGTATACACTGTATATTACACATCTTAAACATTTACATTTGGTACAGCGAGTGTCCCGGTACTTTGCAAGAGAAAGCTGTTCCAGTACTTGTTTGAATCCCAGTGCTGTCAATCGAACCAAGAAAAATGATCAAACTCGATCAAACCCAATTGTTTGACCTGAACTACGGTGAGCTACAATGACCAGCAGTGATCTACAGACTGCGTGACAGCTCACTGCAATAACGTTCAAAATAATTGCCTTCAGTCAGTATCCAACACTTCACTCACAGGCAGCCCATGCTCATGATCAGATAACATGAACGTGACTCTTGCTTTATATGAGCGTTATTGTGTTACAAAGATTCAATTTGTAAGGGTTTGTATTATTTTGTTTTAAAAGGTAAAAAAAAAAATGAATGTTCTGTGAATAAAATCGGCTCACTTTTTGTTGCTGTATTGTATTTCTTGTTGTCTGCCTGTTCCTCTGGGCGATGACATGTACATTATAACATTACATTATATATTCGCATAAACAAAGTCAATTAACTCTTGAAATTGCAGTCAGTTAATTACGGATGTACATAAGTGCTCTATGGGATGTTACGAAAGTGCCGCATTGTTGCAAAAGTGCCCTATGGCTACATAAGTGCCCTATGCGTGGTTACGAAAGTGCCCTATGGCAGCATAAGTGCCTCATTTCAGGTTACCAAAGTGCCCTTCTCCTCTTGGGCTGGTTGTAGTGAAATTGATGTAATTTTCGTTGACCACCTTTTCAAAAATTCAGCTATATAAAAAAAATTATATATATTCCGCTAGTTCTTTGAGGACAAATTTATTCTCAAAGAACTGTCTTGGGCTGTAGATGGTCAGGAATGCAAAAAAGGATTGGATGGAAACAGATTGATTTGTTCGCCTTTTGTCTTAGAAAAAACTCGAAAATTTGATTATGGTTTAATCTCTTCTCGAAAATTCACTTGATATCTGATCTTCATCTTAGTGTTTTCCTATAAGTCAGCATTCCGCGTATGAAAAGGTTACTTGTTGACTCCGTTCCGATAAAAAGATGAAGCGGATAATTTAAGATTTGAGTTATTGAATAATTCTTTTTTTACATTTATGGTTAACAGTTATCCCAAGCTGCTAATATTACAACATCTACACGTCTTTTTTTGCAAGACGGCCGAATTACTTTATTCAAAAGTTCCCTTAAGTGTCAAGTCGTCATGTCAAAAAATATCCGATTGAAACGGTAATTATGTTTTTATATCTCTGAATATTGAGCTATATTTACAGGAAATGAGATAGTACTTTCGGAATCATTGACATAAATAACTTGCAAAAATACGACAAGTAAATAGGTTGGGAATTTGTATGTTGTGTTTATATTTCTTTCAAAAAAACTTACCATGTTGAAGCTTTTTTTATCACTTAACAGTTGTATATTAGCAAACGTTTTTTCCCAATGCTTCTTTCAATTAAAAAGAAGAATATCTCTGAATACTAAGGTTATTTACAGGGAAGAAGACTGCACTTTCGGAATCATTGACATGCTAAATAACTTAAAAAAATACAACAAGTAAATAATTGGGGATTTGATGTGTTTATATTTCTTAAAAACTAAGTAAGTTGAAGCTTTTTTTTTATCTCTTAACGTTTTCTATTAGCAAACGTTTTTCTTCTAAATCCTTCTTTCAAATAAAAGGAAGAGATCTATCTTTATTTTTAAAACAAAAGCTGTGGATATCTCACACAAATGCAAATGTATCCTGTATTGATACATTTGTCATAAAATAAGCTTTCTCTAATTATACTACTTAAGATTCGGGGGAAAAAATATAATTCTTGTCTCTTTTGTTTAGTTCTTCGCTTCTTCAACCGCAATGTTTACTGCCGTATTAAAACAAATTTCATTTCGATTGGAATTATCATAATGTCCCAAATTGGGGGAAGTTTTGTTTAACAAATTGATAACATCAACCAATCGCATTTGTGACACCACCAACCTCTAAATCTATCAAATAAGGCTTCAAACGGACCGCCAGAGCTTTGCGTGCTTATCCAAGTAAAAACATAGCAAGAGCTATCAGTTTGCTAATGTCATGGCGGACGACGAAAAGCCTTGGCCTGAACCAGCTCCAGATTGGCCTCGTGCTAAAGAAATATGGAAATGGGGATGGCCATTTCACTTATATTTCTTCACAACGTTGTATTGCCTTGTCATCATTCGTGGTCTTTACGTATTAATCAAGCAAAGGAAAGCGAACCTTGAGAGTAGGAATCACCGCTTCTTGATGAACGTGCTTCTTTTGGGATTTGGAACAACTCGTACCGTGTTCTTGATCTGGGATCCGTACGGTTCAGCTCCAAACCATACCAGTACAGAACTGGTCATTTGCATCATAACATTTGGCATAGGAACAGCTTGCATAACGGCAGCCTTTAGTGTTTTATTGTTGATCGCACTGGAAAGCACTCGAATATCTCTGGCGCCTAGCAAAGTTCAAAACCGAGCGTTTCTCCTCGGAGTTTTCATCATCAATGTGCTCTTTATCATCATATCCGACTTAACCGTGGCGCATTTCCTTCAAGCAAAAGTCATGATATTAATTTGCCAGGTTACTTTCGCTCTCTGGGGAATTCTAGTTGCTATGGGCTACACTTTAGCCGCAGCAAGGTTGTGGCGAAACCTTAAAGCTTCACGCCAATCTGCTCAGTTTAACACTGATCTTGCAGCCGAGGGGAAGAAAGTTACAAAATTAGTGATAATGTTGTACTCGGCATCAATGTGCGGAGTGATTTTGTTCTCCACGTCTGTGTACTCTGCTCTTGGAGAAACAGGTGTTTACAACGACTCTAAAGTGGTCAGCATTTGGCCATGGTTCGTCGTACAGACACTGATGAGGGCATGCGAAGCGTGCATGTGCCTGCTTATATTTTTGATCGCACTTAAGACGAATACTTCATCTACAACGAAGAATAAAGTTGACAGAATGGAAATTAAGAGCGTGAGTGTAAAAGTAGAAGATTGAAATAATGTAAAACGTGAATACCGTAAAATTATTATAATAATAAAGATGACGATGACTTTCTCATCAGCTAGCGCGGAAATTCATTTGTGGAAAAAAGATAAATAGATCGTAATATGTTTTTAAATTGACAAACTGTTTTCTGTAAACATTAAAACTTGGTCGCATGCAGCTGCATGTGCATTATTAAACAATAGACCTTTTATCTTGTCGTGTTTGTTTGCCAATTTCAGATCATGTGACGTTCTCCAGGGAATTGTTCCTTAATCTTTCTAAAAATGTATGTATTCACATACACGTAAAAATAAAAAGATTTCTAAGAACCAATTCTCGAGAGTAATATCACACAACATGAATTGGGTAAATTAAAAAAATATTAAATTCAGTTTTAAAATAATAATTTATTCTATTGAGGTGTAATTTTGATCGCCAGTGCTCATTACTTTGCAATACATTTTACTATTCATTTTGTACACACCTTTAATTCGTATGCAGTATAAAAAGTAAGAGGTTAAAATTGACATTGTTAAATGTCAATGGTTCGCTGCTTTGAACATAAAGATTTCGGTATAACATGTCATCACGGAAACTTCTTTTGTTAGAATTATCGTTCGATCTTTTAATACAATAGTAATAACATACAATTTTTGAGCGGAGGCCTGGCTGAGAAATTTGAGCATGAAAACGTTCTTAACATGTTCGTATTGATTAAAAGTGGTAGAATAAATTTCAGTAAAAAAATAATTAAAATGGAAATTGAAATTGCCATACACTTTTGCTATTTTTAAATTTTAAAAAAGACTTGTATACGTTACAAAGCGATAACTTTGTTGCATATTAAACAAAATGTATTCTAGTACTTTGGGCTCAAATGGTTGTATTGTAGTTATTATTGTAGTTTTATTTAGCTTATAGTAAAACCAAGCGGACAAGATAAGGACTTTCTTAACTAAATATCAGCTAATTAATCGACACTAAATGTGCTTTTTTCCCTAAAATACAATCGGCAATCCGATTACGTTCTTTTTGCTACGTTTGTTCCAATATTTACTTTTCGTTGTATCAATGAGAGCCAATTTGTAGGATTTGCAATTGTTGGTGGAAGTAATGTCAGACCCCGACCGTGGTACAGGGGATGAGGTTGTGTGAAAGCACCTTGGGTTTTTTTGCTGTGTTACGACATTTCCAAATTTTTGTCTTTTGTCTTTCGTGTCATCTGATAGCTAAGATGATCTTCAAAGAGTGCAGAATAAGTGCCTAGACATAATAGAGCTACCATAAACACGCGTCCCACAGTCAGAAGATCATCCTTGCAAGCGTTTTCTAGAAAAGCCACAACAGCCGAACAATCGTATAATTTAATGTCTACGTCAAAAGAATGTACCAGTATCACGCAAAAACAGACACAAGTCTCCTTTTATTGCAAGTGGTGCTAAGCTTATTTCTTAGAAATTCTCAGAAGTGAAGCGTCGTTGTCTTCGTCGCTTAGATTGCCACCTTGATGTGGTAGGGAGGCTTGCGTGCCCCAACGAACAGGAGGGCTTTGCTGGCTGGACCTCTTAAGGTCCTGGTAGGGTCACCCATGCCAGACAGGTCGAAGGTTAGAGGCCAGACAAAGAACAATCTACTGGTCCTCCAGGTTGGGGTTTTGCACAGGGCCAACAACCCTGTTACGGAAACAGCAACATTTGCCCAAGCCAGGCTTCCGGAATCCACGCCAGGGGAAAGAATGACTGGCAGTGGTCAACGCCGAGAGGGAGCCACTACACTGATTGGCTTTTGGAATGTAAGAACAATGTATGAGCCAGGAAAGATGGCGCAAGTCATTGCTGAAATGAAGCGCTACAATCTAGACAACTTGGGTATAAGCGAGAGCAGATTGACAAGATCTGGGAGAATGAAGACTGTCACAGGGAAAGACCTGGAGCAGCATTCGAGTTATAGCGAAAGACCGGCAGAAGTCGGGAGGGACCATGTTGCTGCCCTACACGCTACTCGGCGTAATGGACAGGAGTGAGTGAGTGGGTGAGTGAAGCGTGGTTGCACAATTTATTTAAAATAGTAATATTGTCGTAATTATTTTAGGTAATGACAATAAATTATTATTATTAGAGGTCGTGCACCTATTAATATAACGTCATATGAAGTAACATGACGTCCTTCAATGTGTAAATCCGTCATCTTGGATTTTATGATTTCCAGTGATATGATTTCCGTTGCAAAGTCATATTAAGTGTGTATATCTATGTGATTATTTAAGTCGTGAAAAAAATCCATATCATCAGTGATATACGATATCACTTCACCGTTTGTATTGTCCAATCAAATATCTCTACATACATTGCTTAGACCAATCAGATTTGGTGTATATTTTAGCTGACGCTCGGTTTGAATGAAAATAGAGCCACGAAATGGCTGCTTGGCGATATTTGTTTCACTTTCCTAAGGTGATATTGCCTATTTTGTAGAAGAAAATTTAAGCAAAAACACTGTCAGAAAGACAAATCAGGACGTGGGAATGTTCAAGACTTTTTTTAAAACTGCAAAAAAAAAAACAGAAATTTGAAAAATTGTCGCCGCAAGAACTGTTTGTTTGTGCATTGCCTTTTATTAGTAATATTCGCATTGTAAAGTATTAGTTTACTTACATTTAGTTGAAGAAATCAAAAAAATACTCTCTTTTTCAACAAAAATGTGCCTGTATAATTCATTCATCATGTCCTATTTTACGTACTGCTCCACCGTCTGGCCCAATTGCCAAAAGCTTGATAAACTAAATGAGAGAGCTCTTAGGTACATTTATAATGACCGATCGCCTATAAATACTGGGGAATTAACTGAACGGACTGGCTACACTTTAGCTGATCGACGTATACAAGATATGTTAATCTTAGTTTTGAAAGCTGTCAACAATCTTCTTCCTACATATTTGAAAGACTTGTTTATTATTCGTGAGAACATTAAGAATCTTAGAGGCACTTAGAAGTTTGTGATCCCAAAAGTAAACACCACTCGTTATGGAACTAAGTCAGTGGTCTTCACTCCTTCAAAAGCTTGGAATTCACTTCCGGATACACTACGTACAATGAAGTCACTAAATAAATTTTAAGAAAGCTGTTAGATCTATTGTAAATATACAAATGTAAATTAAAATTAGTTAGTATTAGTTAGTTAGCATTTATTTTTTATTTTTTCGTGGTAATGCTTTAATTTCATTTTTTTTTTTTAATTGTACTATATTATTTCTCTCGGTGAATTAGCATAATCTTGCTAGAGGCCTAATCAGCCTCATCAACCCGAGTGGAAATAAAGTTATCATCATCATCATCATCATCATCATCATCATCATCATCATCATCATCATCATCATCATCATCATTATTATGTATGAGTAATTTTAATTAACTCATGATCATGCGCTGCTGTTCGTTAAATATTTGAAGGCCTTTAAGCCTGGTTTCCATATAATCGCAACGATCGCAGCAATCGCAGAAAAAAGTGTTGTGCGAGCCTTGCGATCATATGGAAACCAAAACGTTGCGATCCTTGCGATCGTTACGATCCTTGCGATTGCGATCGCAGAGATAGAAAAATTTCTATCTCTGCGATCCTTGCGATCATTGCGATCGAGAGGTTTTTATATGGAAACCACTCTTGCGATCCTTGCGATCCAAAATGTCCCAAAAAGCATTGCACCCCAAAGCCTTGTATCCCATAATGCACTTAAAGTTTATCGGATCCAGGCCTACTCGACGTTTCCTTGCGATCGCTGCGATCATATGGAAACCTGAGGTCTCAGCGAACGCAAGGATCGCAAGAATCGCAGCGATCGTCGATCGTAACAATCGCTGCGACGGTAGCGATTATATGGAAACCAGGCTTTACTAAATGTATAATCAGGATAATAAACAAATTATAACACAGTGTTTAGAGCCCGACATTGTTTTATTCACTAGTTTTTAATGCCATATCGCTCTAAGACGCGCTCGTTCGTGATATGGCATTAAAAACTCGCGAATAAAAATAATATCAGGCTCTTACCATGCAATAAGCTATATTATAAAATATTCAAGGAAATGCGCGCGCTATGATTGTTTAAACCCGGTTCATTATAACTCGATAAAACACGCGGGTGACGTAAGGTTCATTATAACCATTCTTATTTTATAAAAGAAATAAAAAAAACTTGTTCCTCGTGCATTGTTGAGTTATGTAAGCACTTGGGAATTTTTAAGAACACTCGAGAAGTGCGAGATGCACTGGCCTTTGGCTTGGCTTCTCTGCACTTCTCTCGTGTTCTTAAAAATTCCCGCGTGCTTATTTAACTCAATAATGCACTCGGTGCGTTTTTTTATTTTATTTCTTTATTAACCTCCGGAGGCTATTTGGGTTTCAAAAGGAGCGCCAAAGCTTCCCGTGCATTCCAAGTGAACATAGCAAGAGGTATTCGCTTGTCATGGCGGAAGACGAAAAACTTTCCCCTGAACCGTTTCCAGATTGGCCTCGAGCTTAATAAGGCCCCGTCCACACGTATCCGGATATTTTTGAATTCGCAACTTTTTTGTTACGGATTAGAAAATATTCGCGTCCACACGTAGCGTATTCGAATCGTATTTGCCCGAATTCGCCGGATACGTGTGGACGGAAGGCCAATCCGCAACAAAAAAGTTGCGGATTCAAAAATATCCGGATACGTGTGGACGGGGCCTAAATTTGGAAATGGGGAAGGCCATTTCACTTTTATTTCTTCAAAGCATGTGTTGTCTTGGTGATTACATATTGCTCAGGCAAGGAAAAATGCATTTTGAAACTGAATGGGAATAACCACTTCTTGATGAACTTGCTTCTCATGGGATTTGGAATAACTCGTGTCGTGTTCCTGATCTGGAATCCATACGGTTCCGGGCCAAACCTTAGCAAAACCGAACCCTTTGCATCATAACATATGGCATAGGAACAGTTTCCATAACGACACCCTTGTTAATCGTGCTGCTGGGGAAAGTACTCGAATCTCTCTGGCGCCAAGCAAAGTTCAAAACCGCGAGCGTTTCTCCTCGGAGTTTTTAACAGCCACATGCTTTCTATCATTGTGACCGACTTAATCGCGACGCATTTTTATCAAGTGAAAGTCGTGCTATTAATTTTGCTAAGTTTTTGTTGTTGTTGTTGTTTGGGGAACTTTAGTCGCCCTGAGCTACTCGTTCGGCGGCAACAAGAATGTGGCGAAACCTACAAAATATTTTATTCATTTTATTGCTTCACACGTCCGCAGTTACGAAAATGATTATAAGAATTGACTGTCGATATCGTGGAAACTTGTAAATATGTTTTTTGTGTGCTCACAGTAAGGCACGTCGCGCTGTAGGGTACAAAAGAACACTTTCAACTTCGGAGAAAATTCGTGGCGAAATTGAGAGGTTTGGATAGTACATTCACCTGTCGGCTTAGAAACATTAGGAAGGTTTCTTATTATCACCAAGAACAACACAAACAACAACAACAACAAGTATTATCATTCGATGCATTCTTTCTTCCTTTTCATTGGCCGAGAGCCCTCCACGTGACCTGCGAATAACTGCCTACGAATAATTCTGCTTATGCGTACAACGGTGGAAAGTTGTTTTGCTGCGAATAATTGTTCTGCACCCGCCTCTACAATGTCAGCCCGATTTCTGCTCTGTTTTAGCAGTTATGAATAAATATTATTCGAATGATAAAACAATTATTGAACTCGGCTATCGCAAAAGTCTCGCAGATCAGTTATGTACCTCAGCGTTCGCCTTCGACAAATAATTGATCTGCTCGTTACTGACAAGTCACGATACTTTTCTCGTCCAATAATTGATAATTATTGCCAAAAAATACTAATTAGTTCCATGCATTGAAAAATTGAGCTAAAAAGGTTTTGACACATGAATAAAGTTGATTGATTGATTGATTGATTGATCGATCGATCGATATTTGCTTAGCTATAGGGCTAGTCGAGGCGGGTAGAGAAAATACACCTAATAGCTCCATATAATATTATTGAATAGTTATGAAAAGAAAGAAATAGTAATGAAACAAAACTAATATACAGTCTTTTGATTAAACGTTGTCATTGATCAGTCCCATCCCTACGAGACCAGACCGAAAAGGATTATGGAGAGAAATTAATTCACATTCAATAGCTGCACATTATCAAAATACGGAACGTCCTTAACGGAATATGCATCGAAGCGATTCTTGTTGTCTTTTCGTAACACGCGAAGACAAACATGAGTTTTGTTCTCCATTGTAAACGCGATAGAGAATAATTAATCATGCATTTTAATTCACCCATACTCCCTTTCGGTCTGGTCGCGTAGGGGTAAGACCGATCAATGACAACGTTTAATCAAAGGACTGTATATAGATAGGCTGAGCCTAACAGCGTCGCTCTTTGAACAGAAAGCCGGTAATAAACTTAACTGAGGTGAAAGGTCGAAAGCACAAGAATAAAATTGACGACCGGGCTATTTTTTAATCTTAGCAATTCTCAAAAGCAGACTTACGCGACTTACGCTTATAATATTTACAGAATTAGTGAATACTTTTTAACGGTTCGCACGACTTGCAATCGGCTTATAATTCAGATTTAGCAAGCATTGGGAAGGCTTCTCCCAGAAATTTGGGTTCGTAGATTGTTTAGTCAAAGAACATGAAGTATTTAAAATTTTAAGTGAATTTTAGGGCTAAATTTTGATGAAGTTAATTCTTCCGCATTTCTGCTCCAACGATTTTGCTGAAACTTGGTAAGGGTATGTATTAAGTCAATGTAAGCTGATTCCAGAAATTTAACACAAATATAACAGCAAAATTTTTCACAGGGTGCGATTTTGTTCAAAAAGTGGGGTTCATTTAAGCCCGATTATCACTAAATATATTTTTCCCATTAAAATCGAGTTCTATCATATTATTGCTAGATAATAGCTGTCATTTTTCGCAAAGTTTTAGAAGCATCGCTTTAGAGCCGTAAAAGTTATGAGGCAAAGTTTGTAATAGACGAGTGCGCTCGAAATAACAACGGAGCCACGTTAATTGAGCACGTTTTTTAAACAATTCTCCAAAACTAGCGAGAACACAAAGAAAAAGTCAATCACAGATTGATATCAACATAAATTCCCATCGAAAAATGTAATCTGTTTTACCTTTAAGTCCCTCGCTTGCTTGGAAATTCTTTAATAAATCTCCGCTTCTTTGGTTGTATAATCCGTAATGAAAACAAACATTTCGGATGTTGTGTGGCGTCATACGCGCATGTTTTGCGACGTCATACGCGTCCGCGAACTAGCCGTGTCCAACACGGGCCGGCGGCACACGCGCCCGCGAAACATTCCGCTAGCCATGACCAAGAAAAATGACGGGCATAGGTTTAGTTCTACGAGTATGGGGCTCCGTGGGGACCTTCGGCCCGCAGAGCTCCGCTAAAACCGAGGAGAAAAATAGTTGTTGAAATAATCGCATGAAACACTGTTAACGCGTCTGTCAAGTACCATGGACGTTTCAACATAACAACAAAACAATCTAGTTCGCTTCTTTTCCAAATATTTGAAAAGAAGTGCATGTATTGATAATTTCGACGGATTTATTTCCGATAAGAAGTTCCAGAAGCCTCCTGGAAATCTCATTACACCGAGCTGAACTGACAGCAACATAATATTTGCCTGAATGAGTTATAAATGACATTCAAACTGAGATAACTATTAACTGAAAATTATCTGATAATTGAGCGTTGATGATCACCATTCAGAACCACTGAGCTAATGACATGACATTATTTATAGCAAACGATGTTTTCTTTCTAATTTGTTGATATGGTCAGCAGCTGTAAAATCGATTACTTTAAAAAGGCCATGATTGGACACAAATATTTATTTTATGTAATGGTAAAAAGGGAAACTTGGTTTTTGCTTGGAAGGTTTACTCGTTATTTTCATTTATCTATGTTTCACTGAGCAACAGCTTCCTAGTAAGAATATTTGCGATATTGAAATATTGACGTACACTGATTCATCTAGCTACTGGCCTTATGCTCGGATAGGTGTCGAATTAAGATAATGAAATAAAACTCAGGTCAAGTTTTTCTAAGCGCTCTTCCTGGAAATAGTGTGTTTAGTTAGAGTAACTTATCCTTATTTTACTGTCTTACTTTTCAGTAAAACTGTATTTATGAAATCTGCTCACACTCCACACAAAGGAACAAGTCCTGGTATCAATTCATAAAAAGCTCTGTTTGCTAATTGAGGCACGTCCCAACGCGTAAACATGTGGTAACTTTAATGATATGGAAAAGGGTTGGACTGAGTTAGAGAAGGTTGGGCTAAATCTAGCCTATCACAAACGATGAGGAAGGTTAACACCTTGTAATTCTTGTAAGTTACAATAATTTTTAAGTTTTATTTCTACTCATGTTTCGTTTACAAATGTAAAATTTTAAACGATAAAAACGTTGCTTGTAATTTTTTTATTGTTCAGGTTGTTTTATTTTGATGGGATAGTGCGGCGATAGTCGTGAAATTTAGACACGAAAATGATTTTGACAATGTTACCTTCCTCGAGCAGATTTATGGTAATCATTCCAAAATGTAGGCGGATCTCTGCGTAGAACTCACTGCGCAACCATTGCGTTAGCCTAAATTTGAGATAACTGTCACTCAATCACGGCTACACCGTTGACATTTCATGATATGTACCCATCGCTATAAAATGACTTGGACAACTTTGAATTCGATGATTGCTGTAAAACTCTTGAAGTGAAAACGTCAAGAAGAATAAACAAGTATTCCTGAGAAAGCGAGTTGCTCTCCTTTGAAGTCTTGAGTCTTAACGACTGTAAAACTCTACGTGTTGAAGGTTTCTTCAACAATAGTCTATATGCTGTTTTCAAACAGAAATTTGTTTTCCCGATCACAAAAGTCACTCAGAGTGACAGATTGATAGCTATTTTATTTGATAATTTCGACCTTTTTTCGACCAGGCTTGTCGTTTCAGAGGCGTGATTTTACTTTCTTCCCTTTTTTTCCAACACTGCAAAAGCTGGTTTCAGATGTTTATACTCGCGGGATATGGCTAAAACCTCGACGATGGCACGATCGCTTGCGTTCGATGACGATTCTATGAAAGCAGGCTTTATACACCAGCATATTAGACTATGAGAGAGCATCCCTCAGATCCATACACTTTCTTAAAATTGTTCTCATTCAAGTTTGTAATACTCACTAAATCCTGTCATATAGCTACTAGTCAATGAAAAAGGAATTGAAATTATGTATGTATTCTAACTTTCAAGAATATCTCGAAAATGAGAACAATTATGTTAAGAGGGGTTTTTTTGGATTTGGGGGCTCGTAACCTTTCGTAACCTATCATCTAAACATTGCAACTCGACCCAGTCCCCTACTCGACCTCGAGTAGGAAACCTGTAATCTCTATCTGCTAGTTTACATACATACATACTTACTTTATTGCAACTCCCTTCAAGGGTTTTTCAGTTACAAGACTACCCAAATGAATAAAATAATGAATAAAATACAGAAATAAACTATTTACAAATTCATAATAAAAAATTGGCTTGGGCTGCCTGTGAAGAAACCATGCCAAGCTGCATGTCAGATTAAGTAAGGGAGAATAAATTAACAATTTTGAAAATCGCTTTATAAACTGCATTTTCTGTCCGTATAAGATTATTTATTTTCCTTAGCAACTGACATGTCATTAAATCGAATCAAATCCGTGACTCTAAACTGCAAAATTCAGATGTCTTTTCTTATCATCTGCTGTTTTCGCAACTGTTTATTTAGCCTGAAAAAGAAAAATAAACATTGCTTTTATTTAACTTTAACTTGCAAGCGCTTGCAATAATCTTTAAAGCCTACCTAGAACAAATATTTACTCAAATTCGCGAATAGTGCAAGCACTGAAACACGAAATTAACAGGAAACCTGCCGTTTTGAACAATAACAATAACACATGAAACTCCGTCACAAGGCAGCTGCTGTTCCTGTTAGTATACTTTTTCTATAGGCAAGCCGATATTTGTCTTTCTGAGCATAAAACTGCACATATTAAGACAATAGGTAAGAACACTGATCGTTGAACTAAAAATTCGAAAACTTATCAGCTTTTCAAGTGCTTATTTTATGTTGAAATGTGCTAAACTTCAACTAAAAAATTATAAATTAAACATCAAGTAAAAAACATATTCCTCACTGAATGAAGTTATTCTTGTAGATTTTTTTTTATTTCAGGAAAAAATTAATATGAACTAAAAAGTTTTTTTTTTTGCACATAATGATAGAATTAAATCAATTAAGCCGCAAAATGGCGACGGTTTATACTACTACCGTCATTGCCAAAACAATCGTTTAAATGCCTTCTTGTCAGTCTTCTCAACTCCCAGTTGTTTTCATGCTCAAGATATTTTTTCAAGGTGGAATATATACCGACTGTCAGGACTCATATTGAATTTAGTTTGCTTACCATTACGGGACATTATTCTATTCATGTAAATCTGTACACGCAAATTGAAACAACCTGTCATATTATGAAGTCAGGATTTTATAAATAAAAAAAAAAATAACCACAATGTGGTTGTCATTTAATAGTAAAATCCACTTTCAGTGAGCCGACCAATTTTAATATCGATCAACCTCAGAATAGCTCTGCTGATGGGATACGAAAATTGCTCAGAAAAAAACGAGCAAGAATTAAAAAATTAAATCCTTTTAAAGTTGTTTACGTGTGTTATGTCCCTTTCTTGCTTTCGTTTGATTGCGAGCTTTCTCCTTCGTCCAAGGAAATCTTTTCAGCTTTGTGAATAATGTCTTGAAGTTTATCACTCGCGATCATAATATCCGCATCGATACAAGCTCCTCTTCTTCCCGCTCGCCCACATTTTTTAAACGCTTGCTCGTTGTTGTTGCCTGTTTCAGCAACCGCAGACGCTTCCATGTCGAGGAAATTGTCTAAAGTTGCAAGAAATTTTCATGCATGGGTTCTCCACTGGGCTTCGTCAGTATATTTCGTTCACGTACGTCGCTCGGCGAGCACTAAACTCGCATCTATTGTTACATCACAAATGACACCAAGATGTCTTCCCCTTGTGCAGTTTGTGTTCGCCGTACGGTACCAGAGAACCAGCTCTTCTCGCCCTTACACGGTACAATCTTCACAAACGTGTTAAAACTGCTAACGAGGCTGAAATGCGCAGGTTAACACTTGCGAAGAAAACAAATTTCTTTCGGTGTACTAGCAGTAAAAATGTTGAAAACCGGATGTTTTGGCCCGTTTTAAGTCTTTTTCTCTTTTTTGTGCAGGCTTAAGTTTTATCGTTCCGTTTTCGTGATTCTTGTGACGTTAACCAGCTGTTTTCCCAATTCCACACTAGTCAGTTATCAATCGTTTCTTTCTTGCCAAGTTTGAAAATATTTGGTACTCATGACCGAGAAACGTCAAACATAAAAATTCTAATTAATTCACAGACTTCAAAAGGTAACGCCTGGTAGATTAATTCCACTCGATTGTAATTTGTTTGCATAAGCAAATATTGTGTTCTAGAAATTTCAATATGAAAAGCGAATTACAATATCAATGACGTTAATGAAAGCTTGTACTATCCGGCGCAATTTTAAGAGAGGTAATTATATAAAGCTTAATCTGAGCTTCTTTCTGTAAAGCAGATTATATTAAATTCCACTTATGCAAGCAATTACTAAGCTAAAACCCTTTTACGAAAAAAGCAGCTTAGTTATGCTTTTCATATGGTTTACAGCGCATTCATATGCAAGACAGCGAGCAGCACAGTACAGCCTGAAACACATTTCATGATATTTTATTCGGTTTTAATTTGAAAGCGCGCTCACTGAATAAGTGTGAACGTTTTTTATTGTATCTGTCTGTGCCAGTGCGGTTGGTATATTGCTTTAGTTTCTGCGATGATTAATCACTCAATGATTCAGCTTTAGACATTTGACAGAGACATCGCAATACATAAGGGGGAGGAAGCAGATTGCACCCGTATTGTGCTAAATATGACTGAGAGTAGTGTCTATTTTGAGTGTATCTGACGCAGTCTAAGACATTGTCTGTACACAGGCAAACCAATATTTTGACAAACCTTAAGGACCCATTGTAGAGTCCAGTATTGAACAAGCGTTTCAAAACTTGGTTTGTTGCTTGTTTCACAAAAAAGTAATAAATATTCGATCACAACGTAAGCAAAGCGCATTTTATTTTGCCGGTGGCGTTTTGGAACACATTTCGTTTAATCATTGCAGGTCTCCAAATGACTTTCAACGCATCGCTAAAAAAGGTAGATTTCTACTGTCGCGTAAATTTTACGAGCATAACGAAATTAAATTTATTAGTTTTATACACGATGTATGTTCGGCTTGAGTAGACGGAAAAAGTTGAAAAGTGTTTACCGACAGCTGTCCAGCTGAAGAACACCGTGGAAATACTTCTGGAATTAACACGTAGAATTTGAGTGCAAACATGGTACATAATACAGTGTATCCGAAGTTTAAGGCTTTCGTAAAACTTAACATATGTGACGATAGCCTTGTCAATAATTCTGCCTACGTAGATGGCGGGATTATTCACGGGGCAGCAAAGTTTTGGCGTAATCTGTTGAAACTTTCTGTGAACTTTGTTCATCCTTCGCTGTTTTGGACTAATTATAGTATGTGATTATTGAATGAAGTAAATGTGAGGGTTTTTTTTTTAACCGTTGAAATTGGTAAGAAAGCGAATAAAGCATTTTAATCTGTGCACATGCGCCGAACCGTGAAACCATCCCTTTACCTCCATTGTCAGAACAAATTGACGTTAAATTGTTGGAAATAAAGTCGAAATTTAAATTTTTTAAAAGAACAGGTACAAATATAATTTTATTGTACAAAAAAAAAAAGGGAAAAAGATATCGCGTATTTTCGCTTTTAAATTTCTCGCGCGCCGCCATTTTGAATATTTATGACGTTTAAGAATCGAAGTTCTTTTGTATGCAACAATTGGACAACCGTAACACGTCATAAATATTCAAAATGGCGGCGCGCGGGAAATTTAAAAGCGAAAATGGGCGATATTCATATCCATTGTTTTGTACACTAAAATTCTATTTGCACCTGTTTTTTAAAAGTTTTTAATTTCGACTTTATTTCCAACAATTTAACGTCAATTTGTTATAACAATGGAGGTTCCCTTTAAGTTAAAAGCACACCGCGAGAATCACAAATTTCACTCATGTTTACATATGATGCCCGATTTAGGGTGTCAGCTCCATTGTACATTGTACACTTCCATTGTAGTAGGCAAAATTATGTATTCTAATATATTCTATGGTATTGTATTCTATTGTATTGTCGTTCTTTTGTGTTCTAATATTCTATTGTTTCAACAATAGAATAAGTGTTACCCCTAAATCGCGCATGGTATACATGTTTATCCGCAGTTCATAAATTCACATTCATATAAAAACATTAAAGCTAACGAGCGTTGAATGTTTCTGAAATCATATTTTACGGAGTCAGTTTCATTTTTCGCATTGAATGATGGTGTACATGTCTACCCCATGAAGTGGTAACAAGAGCGCTGAAATAAGCCGCAGAAGAAGATTAATTGCATTTATTTCAAGACTGTACAATATTTCTGAAAGTACCCTCAACAATTCCGTTACGGTTCTATAACACCACATGATGATGGCGGCAAGTGAAAGAATTTCAATAAAATTGACATCAGCGCTGAAATTGTAGGTCTACAGTAGAATACAGTGTTTACAGTTTAAAAATAGTCATTACCTATTAGACCAAAACACAAATTAGCATCAGACACTACTCCATGTTATGGTTAAGGTTATTCCCGTTTTTTTCCTCTTAAGGTTACAGTGTACCTTCGGGTGTCTCCAGTATAACAGCTCTAGCGTCTTAAGATTACACTTAATATACCTAAACCCAGATATCAAATTAAAGCTTATAGAGCTGGCTATCTAAATATGGAAACCATTTGGTAATAAAATTAATTGTCGAATTTTTTACGACGTCTAAATTCGAACGTCCGAATCAGCTTTAAAACGCTATAACTCAAAGCGATTATTGTATTTTGCTAATTTGATTTGTTCTCGGGTTTCCGGACACGAAGCGCTAAAAAAAACGTGTCGGCGATTTCCCATATTCAATTGCAGTGAAAAATTACAGAATATTTTCGAAAAAGGGAGAAAAAAATTGGAATGATCGCACGGAAATGGCTCTTGACGAAAAAGTTTTCGGAAATAAGAAATTCGCCGACACGTTTTTGTTGATTATATGTTAGCCTAGCTTCTGTCCAAATTTGAGGAAAATCGAACAAATTCCCTTTGAGTTGTAGCTCTTTAAAGTGTCCCCAACAAGCGAAAAATTAACTTTGAGAAAACAGCGCTTAGAAAAACATATCGCTTCATAAACAAACTCCGCCCACAAAAGTTATACCGTTATTTCTCCGTCAATTTTCAATATTTTTCGATAATTTTTTTTTTTTTGGATGAAAGTTCATTCTGTAAACTTTATTTTGACGCCAAAAAAAAATTTCAATAAATTTTCGATCTGAAGGTACACTGTAACCTTAATATTTAGAGAACAGAACTATGGAGCCAGCATATAATTGTTCCCTACCAAGCAGGGCACCTTGCTCGCGAAATAGATGTGATGAACTTAGGGATGGACCATGGGCCGAAAATTTCGATACGCGAAACTTGAAATTAAGAACTGTACGAAATCGTGTTTTCTAGTAAAGTTTAAAGTTTTAAAGAAGAATTAATAAACGTTTTTGACATGGGTTCTAAAAAATAGATTGTATAAAGAATGTAAAGTTCAAATATCTGCTTTCCTGAGAGGAGCTCCCTAAAATTTTAGGTGACCGCTTCGGAGAGGTGTCCGCTTGTATACAGTTAATAATGTGGTGTTTGTGTGTGTCTGGGACCATGACTGGGTGTCTGCTGAGAGGAGCTGTCCGTCCACGGGAGGTATTCGTTAGTGAAGGGTTTGAATGTACTATTAAACAATCGCTTAATCTGATTTTGCCGTTGTAATTTCTCTTGTTTTCACTTCAAAACATGTTAGATGTCACATTAAACTGTTTATAAATTCCGTAAATTCAATAAAAGCAAAGGAATATTTGTTTAAAATAATCAGAAAACACTGAGCCCGGCCACAATAAATATCACAATACTTTAACTACATACCCTCACGAAAAAAGGCATCCAACAACATTTGTTACAATATACAATGTACAAAAACTTAATAGTCCATTTCCGAGTTGCTTTATGGCTTGGATCTCATAAATGGCCTATTAAAATCAAGGCGACTGTGTTTTTATTTCGGAGTTTTCAATCTCCAAAACATAGACAGTAACGAGAATCGGAGCGGAGCATTTGGAAATGTGGTGGATAAAAAACACTTGACGCACCCCATCCTTTCGGCACAAAACTGGCTGAATTACATGACCACCCCCATTAAAACTAAATTATTGGTTGCATAACCCAATCATCGGAAACCAGGCTTTGTGAATGAACTCGTGGTGGTGTTGATCTACATTTCCTTCTTAACAAAAATACAGAAGAAATTAGCTTGACTAAAGTGATCTGAATTAAAATCAGATTATCATCAGTTTTAAAGAGCCTAATTTTAGCGATTGTGTACATGACATTAGAACGACTCAAAAACTTCGCGCAATTAAAGCATCAGGCTTGCCGAGATCAAGAGGAAAAGGAAAAGAAAGAACATGACAGCAACAGCTAAACCCGCTGTGTAAATATTGCTTTATCCGGTGTCACTGTGCATTAGGCTTAGTCCTCATTAGTCATCATTCTTGAGATTTTCTCGATCTTCAAACTGTTTGTCCACCGTCCACGACAGCGCATTTATAAAGCCCTGCAACGTGACTGAAGGAGTCTGGAGAAAGAAAAAAGAAAAGAAAACACTGCAGCAAGCGCTTCGATATAAATCAAACTTTACCCCTAGAACTGTAAACAAGATTGACTGTTCACGGTCTGCCATTTTACCGTGTTTGTCCAGTTCGATTGTTGAGTTCGTTACGTTGAGTTCACGTTGCGCTACGCAGAGAACAAAAACTGCTCGGGAATGGGCAGGGGGGGGGGGGGGTTGAAAGTGAAGACAGCGTGTTCCCACCTCTTCCCTTCAATAAAAAAATGTTGAGCCACGTAGCACTGGTGATACAAACAAGGAATCAGAGAATTAAATGTGTGTGTGACCCCACACACAGAGTTTTTTTTTCCTTACTAGAGCTAACGCTCAGTACAGGGGAATTTATGGGTTGAACTTAGCACTATAATTTACACACAGAGTTAATTCTCTGATTCCTTGTTTGAATCACCAGTGCTACGTGGCTCAACATTTATTTGTACCCTTTACATGTACCCTTTACATTACCATCTTATTACCCACGATCTGCTCCCGTACGGCCTCGTGGCTCAAGCGGTAGAGCGACGGAAGATCTAATCCGGAGGTCGTGGGTTCGAATCCCACCGAGGTCAAAGATTTTTTTCTTTCCCTCGTGTGGTCCCTCATTTCCTTACTAGGGCTAACGCTCAGTACAGGGAAATTTATCGGTTAAACTTAGCACTACAATTAACACACAGAGTTAATCCTCTGATTTCTTGTTTGTATCACCAGTGCTACGTGGCTCAACATTTATTTGTACCCTTCACATTCTCATTGCCAAGAATGACCACCTTATTCACCCACGATCTGCTCCCGTACGGCCTCGTGGCTCAAGCGGTAGAGCGACAGAAGATCTAATCCGGAGGTCGTGGGTTCGAATCCCACCCAGGTCAAAGATTTTTTTCTTTCCCTTGTGTGGTCCCTCATTTCCTTACTAGGGCTAACGCTACAGGGAAATTTATGGGTTGACCTTAGCACTATAATTTACACACAGAGTTAATTCTCTGATTCCTTATTTGTATCACCAGTGCCACGTGGCTCAACATTTATTTTTTTCTTTAATGTCAGGGTTGACTAGTTAAAAGCTTAGACGGGTGGACCAAGGCAGTGTTAAAATAGAGTTGAGTGCCGTGTATTTCCCTCAACCCTTTTAAATCTTTAAATGTCGTATTATATATTAACTGAGCCCGCGATAACAAGTCTAATTAGATCTGGTTTGGGCAGTTCAAACGTTTTGTTTACTGCATGAATGTTATCTAGAGAAATATTGAAGTGAAGCCGTTTCGTCAGCTGAGCAAATCGCTGTCGCGAGTGAATTAAACTTCTGCGTTAACAAAATGTTAACAAACCAGGCTTTATTTACATCATTCGCGTGCACCGTCAAAGCTTACATAGTGTTTATTTGTTTACCTCCAACACACTTTCATTCTCGCCATTTTTACAAAGCTGAGCACTACGGTATTGTCAATCAAACAGCACAGCTATTCAAACGGTATCAAAGCCTTTAAAGTGCGTTTAACACTTTGAAATAATACAATTAGCGCTTGATCTCGCTCTGAGTTTCATTTGGACCTTGTATCAAAGCATTCTTATAGTCACACGGAAAAGAGAAAAATAGTGAATGATATCGGTGGACCTTCCTCTGAATCCTCGACTTTTTTGTGCAAAGCTTCCTACTGTTTATTTGTTCACCTTTAATCCGCCTTCAATCTCGCAGGTTTTAAAAACGTTTACAGCCCCGATATATTTTCTCTGTAACAACACAGCTTTTCATGCAATATCAAAGCTTTTTAAGTAAGTGCAACACTATGAAATAATGCAATTACCGCTGGAGCCATTTGCGTGACCTAGCGTCAAAGTGTTATTTGACGCGCGGAAAAAGATAAAAAAAAATGGCATTGAGAGATATCGTTCGACTCTTTGTTGCTGTGAATGTGGTCGCTCTGGTTCTTGGCCATGGGATGATGATTGACCCGGCCAGCAGAAACTCAGCCTGGAAATATTTCCCAAACCGACCAAAGCAGTACACGGATAATGAGTTGAACTGTGGCGGTTTCAGCGTACAATGGCAAAAGAATAAAGGCAAATGCGGGGTTTGCGGAGACCCTTACCACATCACAAATCCTAAGTACGTCTTTCCCGGCAAATACGCTAAAGATCGCTTCATCACCAAGACATACAGAGAAGGACAGACGATTAAGGTTATCATTCAGATCACCTCCAATCATCAGGGATCCTTTCGCTTCAGCGTTGGTAAGGTCATGCAGCGTCCGATCACTCAAGAACAGCTCACACACGTCCTGCTGCAGCCGGATGGGTCAAACCGTTGGCAGCTACATTCGTCCGCAAATGGAAAGTTCCACATCAATCTTGTGCTCCCCAAAGGACTCACATGTGATCACTGCGTGATACAATGGTGGTGGAGGGTGGGGAACAACTGGGGCTGTGATGACGATGGCAACTGTGGCGAAGGTTTGAATAAGCGACAGGAAACCTTTGTAAACTGCGCAGATATCAGGATTACGCCAAAAGGAGGCCCAGCACCAACAACTAAGGCTCCCAGCACGGATATGACTATGAGGCCCACCACAGCAGGCCCTTCCACGCAGAAGCCCTCTACACAGAGCCCCTCCACTCAAGGACCCCAAACACAAGCGCCTCCAACTCCCTCAGAAGTGCCTCCTACTCCCCCGGCAACTGCCTCCCCTCCGGGAGGGTGTAAGGCTAAAGGACCATGGGCGGGACAGCCTGGTATGGATGCATGGTGCGCTAGTAACTGTAAACTGGGTAACTGCCCTTCCACCCACTGCGTTTGTACTTAACCGAATGCAGTCAAGAGTTTACAAGGGATTTGTTGTGATTTAATTTGTGATTGATCGAACGTATAAGTTTTAGTTTAGTTGACGTCTAATCTTTTTAGTTAACGATAATTGTCTGTCAATCGTTATAAGATATACGCATGCCATCGCTGTATAAGCAACATTGTCATTTAGGTTCAGCTATACCAACGGTTGTAATTGTGTTGTTTATCTACAAATCTACAATTTTGGAACTTTCAGAGGCCGTTTCAATAAACACTTGTAAACATGTGCTAGTCATGACCAATGGTACTACAATAGAGCAGTTTTCAATTGAGTGTCGTAAAACCAAAACCAAAGTAATTACTCTGACCAATCACAGCAGTCGGAAACAATCCAATGAACCAATCAGAGCTCCAAGCAATTACATGTCGGCGGCGCCAAGCGCGAGAAAACGCGCGCGAGCAAGTCACGATTGGTTTTGGTTTTACTTCTGATTGGTCGAGAAAGTGGCGCGAGATTTTTTAACCAATCACAAAGCGTAGCAATGCAAAAGCAAAGCAATTGTGTAATTACTTTCGATACTCAATTGAAAACTGCTCTAAAACAAAGATCATCACTTAATTTATCATTCGTTGACCTATCTGGCTATCATATGGTTGAAGGCCCACTATCACCCAAACTGCATTGCGAATTTAACGCAGTCGAAAATTACCGAAAGAGCCAATCACGAGCGAGCTCGTCATTTGAAAACAAAAACAAACGACCGCAAAGCCGAATGGGTGATAATGGGCCTTTAACGATCTATCTGACCTATTGTAGAGAACTAACAGCCTCAAAGGCAAATAAAACCGAACGCTTTTATTCGTTCATCTGCTCTACTGCTCGACACAAAGTCAACACACTCTTCTCGCGCTCGCTCACACTATATTGTTCCCATATGTACCACAAGTGCAACCGCTGTACGCTATACACTCTTGCTCATGTAACCGTTGTACACCAGACCTATCTTGAGCCGCTCTGGGTTAACTTACCTGAATGTGCCGCGCATGTGCCAAAAACGGGATCTTTCGGAGAGTTCTGCCACTCAATCCGTGACTTTTCCTACACAAATGAAAGCATGGATCATAAATAGAAGGGTTCTGTCCCCTTTTTTTATTAATTTTGAGTTAATAAATTCTATTTTAATATATACATATATACACGCACTGGGAAAATGTGCTCTATCGGCACGAAATTTCGTGTCGAAATGTAACTAACTTTTGTCTGCACACTTTCAAATAAAAAAAATTCAAGGATTAGTACGCTTAAGGACTTTCAATACCTTGAATTTTGATTTTCAAGTTCAAGCGAGACGTTTAAAGACTTACAAGGTGCGTTTAAACTCTAATTTTATTAGTTACTGAATGAAAAATAAAAATTAAAAGGGAAAGCGCGCAACGTACCTTGCAATTTCTAAAAGCTCTAGACTCAGATTTGTGGCATCATTATTGACAAAACTGAAAAAAATGATATCGAAGTTATATTCAGAATTTGCATAATTTAACTTTCATTTTTGACCCATGAAGTGTTATGCTGCATAAACACTAGGGCGAAATATGTTTAGTCTGATTACGAATGAAACATTTTTCACTGTGAAAAGTGTTTACATTAGGCGTTGCATTGCGCGGAATCACGATCGAAAAAGAGGTAGTTTTGACCTAAGTCGGACGAAACAGGTTAGCCCAAATGCCGTCTCCTTGCCAAACGCTGCAAGGCCCGGTTTCGTTTCCGAAGAGTTTGACAATGCTATCTTCACATCAGCACCGAAACATGTTTAGAGTAAACTTAAAACACGTTTCAACGAAACACGTTTCCCGTAAACAGGTTTACAATTTCATTTTTTACAATAACTGAAGTTATTCTCGCATGCTGATTGGTCAATTTTTATCATCAATGAGAGTACAGACACATAAAATTTTAATTTATGCAAGATGCCATCCTGTCAATTGTTTAGCCAATGAAATCTCTTTATCGTTATCAGTTAGCCAATGAGAAAGCGAGAAAACTTATTGACAATGATTGCGTCAATTTGAATTAAACTCAGCAATTTGTCATGTTTACCTTGCGTTCACTCTTCATTTCATCCGGTTTTTTACGTTTTTGGCGTTTTTGTTATTGTAAAAAAAAAACAAATTGACGTCTGTTTGTAAGTTCACATTAGTTATTAATTTCAAAACACGTTTCACGCCTTCTTCTATAATGTATGCTGCTTTACAAAACAAGCATATTACATGTATAAAAAAGCTCGCATTAAAATCTTTGTAACAACACATGAATCGAAATAAAATAGAGCTTGAACTCACTGTTGCATGAATTGTCGTTTAATTTCACTTCTCAAGCCCTTCGGGAACGAAGGGCATTGCAGCGTCCAACAAGGAGACGACATTCGCGCTAACGTGTTTCGTCTGGCTTAGATCGAAACCACCTCGTGAAGTACTTTCAGTCGTGCTCAGAATAACAAGTTTCGATCATGACTCGCGCAATGTGTCACCTGATGTGAACAAATTTCCAAGTGAAACATGTTTCATTCGTGATCAGACCAAACATGTTTCGCCTTAGTGTGAACACAGCATAAGTCAAACTAAACATGTTTCGCCCTAGTGTGAACACAGCATGAGCCAGACTAAACATGTTTCGCCCTAGTGTGAACACAGCGTAAGTGAGATAAAGCCACAATAGCCTTTTTCGCGGTTAACCTTTCTAATTTGCATTACAATAAAAGTTAACGTGGTTGCGAGGCAATTTCGGGCAGAAACTACAAAATTGCCCGAAATTGCCTCGCAACCACGTTGACTTCTATTGTGACGCAAATGAGACAGGTTAACCGCGAAAAGGGCTATTATCGGGCAACAGAAAGTTTGAGCTCCATTTCTCGGTCTACAAAGTAATTATAAAGATTTTGTGTGTTCTGTCAAACCGCATGAATTATAGAACCAGGCGTAACACGTATTTGAAATTAACAAACTATTGTGAACACGAAATTGCAAACATTATTCGGGAAACGCGTTTCAATGAAACATGTTTGCGCTAAACATCGGTGCTAATGTGAACACAACTTGAGTGAATCCAAGCTAATTTTTGGAAGAACAGTTTATTACTAATAAAAATGTACTCAGTTAAGACCTGTCTGTGAAGGTGCAAATTCTTTCTGAATTTTTTAAAATATTGTGGAGGTTCAGCTAAAAACGTGTAAATTTAAGATATATGTTTTGCACAGATGTAAAGATGGAGCTTCACTTATCCTAGGTATATGGAAGATTCGAAAAAAAAATACTTCTATCCAAGTTTAATAACACTCAAACGCGCAAAGGTTTGTTTGTTTGTTTGTTCGGTTTGATTTGAAGGTTTTTTCCAGAAGAATAGATGATTACACTGTCCAAGATAAAAAATTCGAACACGGTCTTAAACTGACTTAATACAAGATTTTAGAAGAACATTGACTTCAAACGTAAAATCTGGAAAAAAGGTAAATAAATAAAAGCTGCTTACCGTAAAACCTCTAAGTCCCTGTTTAAAGAAAGAGGCACGGTGTCAATCAATTATTTAGGGAAGAATCCCACTAGCTACAGAAGCGACGAAAGCGGAATCGGAATTGCAAGAAAGTTACGATCTAGTTGAAATCAAAACAACGACAGCGGATTGTAAGTGATAGAAGCAGAAGCGGAGTCGGAAGAAAAAAAAACGTTCTGATCCTTCCGATTCCGATTCCGATTCTGTGGAGCTTCCGATTCCGATTCCGTGGAGCTTCCGATTCCGATTCCGATTCCGTGGAGCTTCCGATTCCGACTCCGTTTTTTTAATTTACACTAGAACGTAATGCTTACGTCGCTAGTGGAAACCAGCCCTGACAAAATCATATTAAGTTCAAAGAATGCTTTCATAAGAAATTTAACCAAGAAAGAACAAATATCAAAAAGAGTAAAATTCTCGAATCAACAACTCGACAACAGAATGTATGAAAAAGGTTAACAAACCTTATGCCAAGGATCTGTTGTACAGGAGAAATGATCCCTGCCTAAAACAAGAAAAACGATATTTAACAAGAAACTCTAATGCCACTAAGCATCGCAAGTCGGAAATGAATTATTTTCTTGTAAGAAGTGGATATCAAATTTGTTACCCTCATCAGCTCAGTTATACAGGAATGATAAATGGAGAAGATCGCATTAACAGAAGGAAGTCCAATGTACTGTTTGATGTCTGCCCTGTTGATAAAGAATGGAAAACGATTTACACTGTTAACCGCCGTCTTACCCCACCCAAACCATTTGTATTAAGTTTGAAAAGAAACTGTAGCGCTGCTTTGTGGGGGAGGAAACACGAACATTTAGTTTTATTAACCGAGTTGATAAGATGATAAAATTGGCCACCCACCACAAGGGCTAGTGCTCGAATGCCACCTTTTTAAATCTCTTTACGATGGCTAATTTACTTTATGAACTCAGTAGAGATAACGACATTTTATTTGCAATTTGCACTTGCCCTTGCAAAATCTACCTCAGTAATCTTATACCAAAAGATCTATGAAGAGGATAACAAAATTAATCATTTGAAAGAAAGTGGGTGTTTCTTGGTGTTGCGGAAGCCATTGTTGGTTAGCTTTTGTGTGGTGTAGGTATTGTTCAGTGTCTTTTGAATCTTTCGTTTTAAGTCATTTGGTGATCACACCATCGCAACACCAAGAAACTACCAAGAAAGTCGAAATCCAGCTCTAAATTATAGGTAAGTAGGTAGGTATGCACAGCTTGCCCAGTATTTTATTAGGTAAACTACAATGGAGGTCATTAGTGTTGGGACACTTACCAAAAAACTAGTCAAATAATTCCCCCCCCCCCCCCCCCCCCAACCCCCCTTGCAATGTTGAAATTTAATGATCGAACGGACATTTACGCCGAAAAAATATTCACTTACTTTGGTCAACATTGCTTTGGGGGGGAAAGGGGGGATACGCTCAAATTGCGGCCACAAAGATAACTGTAGCAGTATTACATTATTATTTGTTAACTTTTCACAGGTGTCCCAGCTACTTTTGTCCTCCATTGTCTCAAACAGATTTTTTGAAAAAAACAGGTTTGTCGCTTGAAAAAAAGCCTTTAGCACAATGATTAGAGAGCCGGTGGTGGTAGTAGGTGCGGAAAGTGATAAATGAACGTTATGACTTTAGTTTTGGGTCATATAAAGCACAATTTTTGGGTGTTTTTAAATTCAAAATACAAGGATCGCATTCCGTTAACTTTGTATAGTTTGTTTTTGGGACATAAGAAGCGCAAATATGAAACTGTTCGTATTACTGATCTAAAAAAACTGCCTGTATGATGAAAAAAGTGTATTTTTGCACTAGCAGTACCTTTTCAAAGACAAATACATCTTAATGTTGAAAAGATACGCATTTTTATTAGAACCGGAAGTGCCGTGTCAACAATACTTACATTACTCACCACATTACTCACACCAATTTTCAAGCCTAACAACGGAAAATACGCGCGTTTACTGAATTTTTCTATAGCAATATATGAGAAATAGTTTATTCAATGTGGTTACATTTAAATTTCTCGAAAAGTTGTGGAATTTTCTTATTTTATCAACATTACTCACTGATAACCAAGAAGAGAAGTATTTGATTTGTTGTTTACTTTAACGCTAATATGCCGAGTATTGTGGAAAATCGAATAAAACGTGCACTACTGATACAGACTACCTCAGTAAACAATTCTTCTAACAAGGTTGAAACATTTGAACTACTTTCGTTAGCAATCTTTCGGTGCTACAGCGAGAAAAAGCAAAAAATGTTGGTGAGTATTGTTGCCGAGTAGTGTTCTCATTACTCATTATTGATGACGCATCACGTGCGCGACTTTAACTCCGGTTTCAAATATCCTGTAAGCTAAAATATTTCATTCTCGTTCATAGAAAACAAAACTCTTTCAATGGAAGCGTGAATTTACGCTCATAGAGACATCAAATAGTGCGTTGAAAAACTAAAGAACGATGGCATTTTATCAAACCAAGAACTGGTCCGTCGCAATATGAGTTACATATAACTTACCCACCCCTCCCCCCAATTTTTGGTTATGTCACACATTTCATTCTAATGCCAAACACCCTCATACACAGTTAACCTATTACAGCTTCACTACACACGCAATATTTGGTTAGTTTCTAGCATAAATGAGCAATTTCAACAGACAGACACATTCAGACAATGGAGGTCATTAGTGTTGGGACACTTACCAAAAAACTAGTCAAATAATCCCCCCCCCCCCCCCCCCCAACCCCCCTTGCAATGTTGAAATTTAATGATCGAACGGACATTTACGCCGAAAAAATATTCACTTACTTTGGTCAACATTGCTTTGGGGGGGAAAGGGGGGGATACGCTCAAATTGCGGCCACAAAGATAACTGTAGCAGTATTACATTATTATTTGTTAACTTTTCACAGGTGTCCCAGCTACTTTTGTCCTCCATTGTCTCAAACAGATTTTTTGAAAAAAACAGGTTTGTCGCTTGAAAAAAAGCCTTTAGCACAATGATTAGAGAGCCGGTGGTGGTAGTAGGTGCGGAAAGTGATAAATGAACGTTATGACTTTAGTTTTGGGTCATATAAAGCACAATTTTTGGGTGTTTTTAAATTCAAAATACAAGGATCGCATTCCGTTAACTTTGTATAGTTTGTTTTTGGGACATAAGAAGCGCAAATATGAAACTGTTCGTATTACTGATCTAAAAAAACTGCCTGTATGATGAAAAAAGTGTATTTTTGCACTAGCAGTACCTTTTCAAAGACAAATACATCTTAATGTTGAAAAGATACGCATTTTTATTAGAACCGGAAGTGCCGTGTCAACAATACTTACATTACTCACCACATTACTCACCACATTACTCACACCAATTTTCAAGCCTAACAACGGAAAATACGCGCGTTTACTGAATTTTTCTATAGCAATATATGAGAAATAGTTTATTCAATGTGGTTACATTTAAATTTCTCGAAAAGTTGTGGAATTTTCTTATTTTATCAACATTACTCACTGATAACCAAGAAGAGAAGTATTTGATTTGTTGTTTACTTTAACGCTAATATGCCGAGTATTGTGGAAAATCGAATAAAACGTGCACTACTGATACAGACTACCTCAGTAAACAATTCTTCTAACAAGGTTGAAACATTTGAACTACTTTCGTTAGCAATCTTTCGGCGCTACAGCGAGAAAAAGCAAAAAATGTTGGTGAGTATTGTTGCCGAGTAGTGTTCTCATTACTCATTATTGATGACGCATCACGTGCGCGACTTTAACTCCGGTTTCAAATATCCTGTAAGCTAAAATATTTCATTCTCGTTCATAGAAAACAAAACTCTTTCAATGGAAGCGTGAATTTACGCTCATAGAGACATCAAATAGTGCGTTGAAAAACTAAAGAACGATGGCATTTTATCAAACCAAGAACTGGTCCGTCGCAATATGAGTTACATATAACTTACCCACCCCTCCCCCCAATTTTTGGTTATGTCACACATTTCATTCTAATGCCAAACACCCTCATACACAGTTAACCTATTACAGCTTCACTACACACGCAATATTTGGTTAGTTTCTAGCATAAATGAGCAATTTCAACAGACAGACACATTCAGACAATGGAGGTCATTAGTGTTGGGACACTTACCAAAAAACTAGTCAAATAATCCCCCCCCCCCCCCCCCAACCCCCCTTGCAATGTTGAAATTTAATGATCGAACGGACATTTACGCCGAAAAAATATTCACTTACTTTGGTCAACATTGCTTTGGGGGGGAAAGGGGGGGATACGCTCAAATTGCGGCCACAAAGATAACTGTAGCAGTATTACATTATTATTTGTTAACTTTTCACAGGTGTCCCAGCTACTTTTGTCCTCCATTGTCTCAAACAGATTTTTTGAAAAAAACAGGTTTGTCGCTTGAAAAAAAGCCTTTAGCACAATGATTAGAGAGCCGGTGGTGGTAGTAGGTGCGGAAAGTGATAAATGAACGTTATGACTTTAGTTTTGGGTCATATAAAGCACAATTTTTGGGTGTTTTTAAATTCAAAATACAAGGATCGCATTCCGTTAACTTTGTATAGTTTGTTTTTGGGACATAAGAAGCGCAAATATGAAACTGTTCGTATTACTGATCTAAAAAAACTGCCTGTATGATGAAAAAAGTGTATTTTTGCACTAGCAGTACCTTTTCAAAGACAAATACATCTTAATGTTGAAAAGATACGCATTTTTATTAGAACCGGAAGTGCCGTGTCAACAATACTTACATTACTCACCACATTACTCACCACATTACTCACACCAATTTTCAAGCCTAACAACGGAAAATACGCGCGTTTACTGAATTTTTCTATAGCAATATATGAGAAATAGTTTATTCAATGTGGTTACATTTAAATTTCTCGAAAAGTTGTGGAATTTTCTTATTTTATCAACATTACTCACTGATAACCAAGAAGAGAAGTATTTGATTTGTTGTTTACTTTAACGCTAATATGCCGAGTATTGTGGAAAATCGAATAAAACGTGCACTACTGATACAGACTACCTCAGTAAACAATTCTTCTAACAAGGTTGAAACATTTGAACTACTTTCGTTAGCAATCTTTCGGCGCTACAGCGAGAAAAAGCAAAAAATGTTGGTGAGTATTGTTGCCGAGTAGTGTTCTCATTACTCATTATTGATGACGCATCACGTGCGCGACTTTAACTCCGGTTTCAAATATCCTGTAAGCTAAAATATTTCATTCTCGTTCATAGAAAACAAAACTCTTTCAATGGAAGCGTGAATTTACGCTCATAGAGACATCAAATAGTGCGTTGAAAAACTAAAGAACGATGGCATTTTATCAAACCAAGAACTGGTCCGTCGCAATATGAGTTACATATAACTTACCCACCCCTCCCCCCAATTTTTGGTTATGTCACACATTTCATTCTAATGCCAAACACCCTCATACACAGTTAACCTATTACAGCTTCACTACACACGCAATATTTGGTTAGTTTCTAGCATAAATGAGCAATTTCAACAGACAGACACATTCAGACAATGGAGGTCATTAGTGTTGGGACACTTACCAAAAAACTAGTCAAATAATCCCCCCCCCCCCCCCCCAACCCCCCTTGCAATGTTGAAATTTAATGATCGAACGGACATTTACGCCGAAAAAATATTCACTTACTTTGGTCAACATTGCTTTGGGGGGGAAAGGGGGGGATACGCTCAAATTGCGGCCACAAAGATAACTGTAGCAGTATTACATTATTATTTGTTAACTTTTCACAGGTGTCCCAGCTACTTTTGTCCTCCATTGTCTCAAACAGATTTTTTGAAAAAAACAGGTTTGTCGCTTGAAAAAAAGCCTTTAGCACAATGATTAGAGAGCCGGTGGTGGTAGTAGGTGCGGAAAGTGATAAATGAACGTTATGACTTTAGTTTTGGGTCATATAAAGCACAATTTTTGGGTGTTTTTAAATTCAAAATACAAGGATCGCATTCCGTTAACTTTGTATAGTTTGTTTTTGGGACATAAGAAGCGCAAATATGAAACTGTTCGTATTACTGATCTAAAAAAACTGCCTGTATGATGAAAAAAGTGTATTTTTGCACTAGCAGTACCTTTTCAAAGACAAATACATCTTAATGTTGAAAAGATACGCATTTTTATTAGAACCGGAAGTGCCGTGTCAACAATACTTACATTACTCACCACATTACTCACCACATTACTCACACCAATTTTCAAGCCTAACAACGGAAAATACGCGCGTTTACTGAATTTTTCTATAGCAATATATGAGAAATAGTTTATTCAATGTGGTTACATTTAAATTTCTCGAAAAGTTGTGGAATTTTCTTATTTTATCAACATTACTCACTGATAACCAAGAAGAGAAGTATTTGATTTGTTGTTTACTTTAACGCTAATATGCCGAGTATTGTGGAAAATCGAATAAAACGTGCACTACTGATACAGACTACCTCAGTAAACAATTCTTCTAACAAGGTTGAAACATTTGAACTACTTTCGTTAGCAATCTTTCGGCGCTACAGCGAGAAAAAGCAAAAAATGTTGGTGAGTATTGTTGCCGAGTAGTGTTCTCATTACTCATTATTGATGACGCATCACGTGCGCGACTTTAACTCCGGTTTCAAATATCCTGTAAGCTAAAATATTTCATTCTCGTTCATAGAAAACAAAACTCTTTCAATGGAAGCGTGAATTTACGCTCATAGAGACATCAAATAGTGCGTTGAAAAACTAAAGAACGATGGCATTTTATCAAACCAAGAACTGGTCCGTCGCAATATGAGTTACATATAACTTACCCACCCCTCCCCCCAATTTTTGGTTATGTCACACATTTCATTCTAATGCCAAACACCCTCATACACAGTTAACCTATTACAGCTTCACTACACACGCAATATTTGGTTAGTTTCTAGCATAAATGAGCAATTTCAACAGACAGACACATTCAGACAATGGAGGTCATTAGTGTTGGGACACTTACCAAAAAACTAGTCAAATAATCCCCCCCCCCCCCCCCAACCCCCCTTGCAATGTTGAAATTTAATGATCGAACGGACATTTACGCCGAAAAAATATTCACTTACTTTGGTCAACATTGCTTTGGGGGGGAAAGGGGGGGATACGCTCAAATTGCGGCCACAAAGATAACTGTAGCAGTATTACATTATTATTTGTTAACTTTTCACAGGTGTCCCAGCTACTTTTGTCCTCCATTGTCTCAAACAGATTTTTTGAAAAAAACAGGTTTGTCGCTTGAAAAAAAGCCTTTAGCACAATGATTAGAGAGCCGGTGGTGGTAGTAGGTGCGGAAAGTGATAAATGAACGTTATGACTTTAGTTTTGGGTCATATAAAGCACAATTTTTGGGTGTTTTTAAATTCAAAATACAAGGATCGCATTCCGTTAACTTTGTATAGTTTGTTTTTGGGACATAAGAAGCGCAAATATGAAACTGTTCGTATTACTGATCTAAAAAAACTGCCTGTATGATGAAAAAAGTGTATTTTTGCACTAGCAGTACCTTTTCAAAGACAAATACATCTTAATGTTGAAAAGATACGCATTTTTATTAGAACCGGAAGTGCCGTGTCAACAATACTTACATTACTCACCACATTACTCACCACATTACTCACACCAATTTTCAAGCCTAACAACGGAAAATACGCGCGTTTACTGAATTTTTCTATAGCAATATATGAGAAATAGTTTATTCAATGTGGTTACATTTAAATTTCTCGAAAAGTTGTGGAATTTTCTTATTTTATCAACATTACTCACTGATAACCAAGAAGAGAAGTATTTGATTTGTTGTTTACTTTAACGCTAATATGCCGAGTATTGTGGAAAATCGAATAAAACGTGCACTACTGATACAGACTACCTCAGTAAACAATTCTTCTAACAAGGTTGAAACATTTGAACTACTTTCGTTAGCAATCTTTCGGCGCTACAGCGAGAAAAAGCAAAAAATGTTGGTGAGTATTGTTGTCGAGTAGTGTTCTCATTACTCATTATTGATGACGCATCACGTGCGCGACTTTAACTCCGGTTTCAAATATCCTGTAAGCTAAAATATTTCATTCTCGTTCATAGAAAACAAAACTCTTTCAATGGAAGCGTGAATTTACGCTCATAGAGACATCAAATAGTGCGTTGAAAAACTAAAGAACGATGGCATTTTATCAAACCAAGAACTGGTCCGTCGCAATATGAGTTACATATAACTTACCCACCCCTCCCCCCAATTTTTGGTTATGTCACACATTTCATTCTAATGCCAAACACCCTCATACACAGTTAACCTATTACAGCTTCACTACACACGCAATATTTGGTTAGTTTCTAGCATAAATGAGCAATTTCAACAGACAGACACATTCAGACAGTCTCAAACAGATTTTTTGAAAAAAACAGGTTTGTCGCTTGAAAAAAAGCCTTTAGCACAATGATTAGAGAGCCGGTGGTGGTAGTAGGTGCGGAAAGTGATAAATGAACGTTATGACTTTAGTTTTGGGTCATATAAAGCACAATTTTTGGGTGTTTTTAAATTCAAAATACAAGGATCGCATTCCGTTAACTTTGTATAGTTTGTTTTTGGGACATAAGAAGCGCAAATATGAAACTGTTCGTATTACTGATCTAAAAAAACTGCCTGTATGATGAAAAAAGTGTATTTTTGCACTAGCAGTACCTTTTCAAAGACAAATACATCTTAATGTTGAAAAGATACGCATTTTTATTAGAACCGGAAGTGCCGTGTCAACAATACTTACATTACTCACCACATTACTCACCACATTACTCACACCAATTTTCAAGCCTAACAACGGAAAATACGCGCGTTTACTGAATTTTTCTATAGCAATATATGAGAAATAGTTTATTCAATGTGGTTACATTTAAATTTCTCGAAAAGTTGTGGAATTTTCTTATTTTATCAACATTACTCACTGATAACCAAGAAGAGAAGTATTTGATTTGTTGTTTACTTTAACGCTAATATGCCGAGTATTGTGGAAAATCGAATAAAACGTGCACTACTGATACAGACTACCTCAGTAAACAATTCTTCTAACAAGGTTGAAACATTTGAACTACTTTCGTTAGCAATCTTTCGGCGCTACAGCGAGAAAAAGCAAAAAATGTTGGTGAGTATTGTTGTCGAGTAGTGTTCTCATTACTCATTATTGATGACGCATCACGTGCGCGACTTTAACTCCGGTTTCAAATATCCTGTAAGCTAAAATATTTCATTCTCGTTCATAGAAAACAAAACTCTTTCAATGGAAGCGTGAATTTACGCTCATAGAGACATCAAATAGTGCGTTGAAAAACTAAAGAACGATGGCATTTTATCAAACCAAGAACTGGTCCGTCGCAATATGAGTTACATATAACTTACCCACCCCTCCCCCCAATTTTTGGTTATGTCACACATTTCATTCTAATGCCAAACACCCTCATACACAGTTAACCTATTACAGCTTCACTACACACGCAATATTTGGTTAGTTTCTAGCATAAATGAGCAATTTCAACAGACAGACACATTCAGACAATGGAGGTCATTAGTGTTGGGACACTTACCAAAAAACTAGTCAAATAATCCCCCCCCCCCCCCCCCAACCCCCCTTGCAATGTTGAAATTTAATGATCGAACGGACATTTACGCCGAAAAAATATTCACTTACTTTGGTCAACATTGCTTTGGGGGGGAAAGGGGGGGATACGCTCAAATTGCGGCCACAAAGATAACTGTAGCAGTATTACATTATTATTTGTTAACTTTTCACAGGTGTCCCAGCTACTTTTGTCCTCCATTGTCTCAAACAGATTTTTTGAAAAAAACAGGTTTGTCGCTTGAAAAAAAGCCTTTAGCACAATGATTAGAGAGCCGGTGGTGGTAGTAGGTGCGGAAAGTGATAAATGAACGTTATGACTTTAGTTTTGGGTCATATAAAGCACAATTTTTGGGTGTTTTTAAATTCAAAATACAAGGATCGCATTCCGTTAACTTTGTATAGTTTGTTTTTGGGACATAAGAAGCGCAAATATGAAACTGTTCGTATTACTGATCTAAAAAAACTGCCTGTATGATGAAAAAAGTGTATTTTTGCACTAGCAGTACCTTTTCAAAGACAAATACATCTTAATGTTGAAAAGATACGCATTTTTATTAGAACCGGAAGTGCCGTGTCAACAATACTTACATTACTCACCACATTACTCACCACATTACTCACACCAATTTTCAAGCCTAACAACGGAAAATACGCGCGTTTACTGAATTTTTCTATAGCAATATATGAGAAATAGTTTATTCAATGTGGTTACATTTAAATTTCTCGAAAAGTTGTGGAATTTTCTTATTTTATCAACATTACTCACTGATAACCAAGAAGAGAAGTATTTGATTTGTTGTTTACTTTAACGCTAATATGCCGAGTATTGTGGAAAATCGAATAAAACGTGCACTACTGATACAGACTACCTCAGTAAACAATTCTTCTAACAAGGTTGAAACATTTGAACTACTTTCGTTAGCAATCTTTCGGCGCTACAGCGAGAAAAAGCAAAAAATGTTGGTGAGTATTGTTGCCGAGTAGTGTTCTCATTACTCATTATTGATGACGCATCACGTGCGCGACTTTAACTCCGGTTTCAAATATCCTGTAAGCTAAAATATTTCATTCTCGTTCATAGAAAACAAAACTCTTTCAATGGAAGCGTGAATTTACGCTCATAGAGACATCAAATAGTGCGTTGAAAAACTAAAGAACGATGGCATTTTATCAAACCAAGAACTGGTCCGTCGCAATATGAGTTACATATAACTTACCCACCCCTCCCCCCAATTTTTGGTTATGTCACACATTTCATTCTAATGCCAAACACCCTCATACACAGTTAACCTATTACAGCTTCACTACACACGCAATATTTGGTTAGTTTCTAGCATAAATGAGCAATTTCAACAGACAGACACATTCAGACAATGGAGGTCATTAGTGTTGGGACACTTACCAAAAAACTAGTCAAATAATCCCCCCCCCCCCCCCCCCAACCCCCCTTGCAATGTTGAAATTTAATGATCGAACGGACATTTACGCCGAAAAAATATTCACTTACTTTGGTCAACATTGCTTTGGGGGGGAAAGGGGGGGATACGCTCAAATTGCGGCCACAAAGATAACTGTAGCAGTATTACATTATTATTTGTTAACTTTTCACAGGTGTCCCAGCTACTTTTGTCCTCCATTGTCTCAAACAGATTTTTTGAAAAAAACAGGTTTGTCGCTTGAAAAAAAGCCTTTAGCACAATGATTAGAGAGCCGGTGGTGGTAGTAGGTGCGGAAAGTGATAAATGAACGTTATGACTTTAGTTTTGGGTCATATAAAGCACAATTTTTGGGTGTTTTTAAATTCAAAATACAAGGATCGCATTCCGTTAACTTTGTATAGTTTGTTTTTGGGACATAAGAAGCGCAAATATGAAACTGTTCGTATTACTGATCTAAAAAAACTGCCTGTATGATGAAAAAAGTGTATTTTTGCACTAGCAGTACCTTTTCAAAGACAAATACATCTTAATGTTGAAAAGATACGCATTTTTATTAGAACCGGAAGTGCCGTGTCAACAATACTTACATTACTCACCACATTACTCACCACATTACTCACACCAATTTTCAAGCCTAACAACGGAAAATACGCGCGTTTACTGAATTTTTCTATAGCAATATATGAGAAATAGTTTATTCAATGTGGTTACATTTAAATTTCTCGAAAAGTTGTGGAATTTTCTTATTTTATCAACATTACTCACTGATAACCAAGAAGAGAAGTATTTGATTTGTTGTTTACTTTAACGCTAATATGCCGAGTATTGTGGAAAATCGAATAAAACGTGCACTACTGATACAGACTACCTCAGTAAACAATTCTTCTAACAAGGTTGAAACATTTGAACTACTTTCGTTAGCAATCTTTCGGCGCTACAGCGAGAAAAAGCAAAAAATGTTGGTGAGTATTGTTGCCGAGTAGTGTTCTCATTACTCATTATTGATGACGCATCACGTGCGCGACTTTAACTCCGGTTTCAAATATCCTGTAAGCTAAAATATTTCATTCTCGTTCATAGAAAACAAAACTCTTTCAATGGAAGCGTGAATTTACGCTCATAGAGACATCAAATAGTGCGTTGAAAAACTAAAGAACGATGGCATTTTATCAAACCAAGAACTGGTCCGTCGCAATATGAGTTACATATAACTTACCCACCCCTCCCCCCAATTTTTGGTTATGTCACACATTTCATTCTAATGCCAAACACCCTCATACACAGTTAACCTATTACAGCTTCACTACACACGCAATATTTGGTTAGTTTCTAGCATAAATGAGCAATTTCAACAGACAGACACATTCAGACAATGGAGGTCATTAGTGTTGGGACACTTACCAAAAAACTAGTCAAATAATCCCCCCCCCCCCCCCCAACCCCCCTTGCAATGTTGAAATTTAATGATCGAACGGACATTTACGCCGAAAAAATATTCACTTACTTTGGTCAACATTGCTTTGGGGGGGAAAGGGGGGGATACGCTCAAATTGCGGCCACAAAGATAACTGTAGCAGTATTACATTATTATTTGTTAACTTTTCACAGGTGTCCCAGCTACTTTTGTCCTCCATTGTCTCAAACAGATTTTTTGAAAAAAACAGGTTTGTCGCTTGAAAAAAAGCCTTTAGCACAATGATTAGAGAGCCGGTGGTGGTAGTAGGTGCGGAAAGTGATAAATGAACGTTATGACTTTAGTTTTGGGTCATATAAAGCACAATTTTTGGGTGTTTTTAAATTCAAAATACAAGGATCGCATTCCGTTAACTTTGTATAGTTTGTTTTTGGGACATAAGAAGCGCAAATATGAAACTGTTCGTATTACTGATCTAAAAAAACTGCCTGTATGATGAAAAAAGTGTATTTTTGCACTAGCAGTACCTTTTCAAAGACAAATACATCTTAATGTTGAAAAGATACGCATTTTTATTAGAACCGGAAGTGCCGTGTCAACAATACTTACATTACTCACCACATTACTCACCACATTACTCACACCAATTTTCAAGCCTAACAACGGAAAATACGCGCGTTTACTGAATTTTTCTATAGCAATATATGAGAAATAGTTTATTCAATGTGGTTACATTTAAATTTCTCGAAAAGTTGTGGAATTTTCTTATTTTATCAACATTACTCACTGATAACCAAGAAGAGAAGTATTTGATTTGTTGTTTACTTTAACGCTAATATGCCGAGTATTGTGGAAAATCGAATAAAACGTGCACTACTGATACAGACTACCTCAGTAAACAATTCTTCTAACAAGGTTGAAACATTTGAACTACTTTCGTTAGCAATCTTTCGGCGCTACAGCGAGAAAAAGCAAAAAATGTTGGTGAGTATTGTTGCCGAGTAGTGTTCTCATTACTCATTATTGATGACGCATCACGTGCGCGACTTTAACTCCGGTTTCAAATATCCTGTAAGCTAAAATATTTCATTCTCGTTCATAGAAAACAAAACTCTTTCAATGGAAGCGTGAATTTACGCTCATAGAGACATCAAATAGTGCGTTGAAAAACTAAAGAACGATGGCATTTTATCAAACCAAGAACTGGTCCGTCGCAATATGAGTTACATATAACTTACCCACCCCTCCCCCCAATTTTTGGTTATGTCACACATTTCATTCTAATGCCAAACACCCTCATACACAGTTAACCTATTACAGCTTCACTACACACGCAATATTTGGTTAGTTTCTAGCATAAATGAGCAATTTCAACAGACAGACACATTCAGACAGTCTCAAACAGATTTTTTGAAAAAAACAGGTTTGTCGCTTGAAAAAAAGCCTTTAGCACAATGATTAGAGAGCCGGTGGTGGTAGTAGGTGCGGAAAGTGATAAATGAACGTTATGACTTTAGTTTTGGGTCATATAAAGCACAATTTTTGGGTGTTTTTAAATTCAAAATACAAGGATCGCATTCCGTTAACTTTGTATAGTTTGTTTTTGGGACATAAGAAGCGCAAATATGAAACTGTTCGTATTACTGATCTAAAAAAACTGCCTGTATGATGAAAAAAGTGTATTTTTGCACTAGCAGTACCTTTTCAAAGACAAATACATCTTAATGTTGAAAAGATACGCATTTTTATTAGAACCGGAAGTGCCGTGTCAACAATACTTACATTACTCACCACATTACTCACCACATTACTCACACCAATTTTCAAGCCTAACAACGGAAAATACGCGCGTTTACTGAATTTTTCTATAGCAATATATGAGAAATAGTTTATTCAATGTGGTTACATTTAAATTTCTCGAAAAGTTGTGGAATTTTCTTATTTTATCAACATTACTCACTGATAACCAAGAAGAGAAGTATTTGATTTGTTGTTTACTTTAACGCTAATATGCCGAGTATTGTGGAAAATCGAATAAAACGTGCACTACTGATACAGACTACCTCAGTAAACAATTCTTCTAACAAGGTTGAAACATTTGAACTACTTTCGTTAGCAATCTTTCGGCGCTACAGCGAGAAAAAGCAAAAAATGTTGGTGAGTATTGTTGTCGAGTAGTGTTCTCATTACTCATTATTGATGACGCATCACGTGCGCGACTTTAACTCCGGTTTCAAATATCCTGTAAGCTAAAATATTTCATTCTCGTTCATAGAAAACAAAACTCTTTCAATGGAAGCGTGAATTTACGCTCATAGAGACATCAAATAGTGCGTTGAAAAACTAAAGAACGATGGCATTTTATCAAACCAAGAACTGGTCCGTCGCAATATGAGTTACATATAACTTACCCACCCCTCCCCCCAATTTTTGGTTATGTCACACATTTCATTCTAATGCCAAACACCCTCATACACAGTTAACCTATTACAGCTTCACTACACACGCAATATTTGGTTAGTTTCTAGCATAAATGAGCAATTTCAACAGACAGACACATTCAGACAGTCTCAAACAGATTTTTTGAAAAAAACAGGTTTGTCGCTTGAAAAAAAGCCTTTAGCACAATGATTAGAGAGCCGGTGGTGGTAGTAGGTGCGGAAAGTGATAAATGAACGTTATGACTTTAGTTTTGGGTCATATAAAGCACAATTTTTGGGTGTTTTTAAATTCAAAATACAAGGATCGCATTCCGTTAACTTTGTATAGTTTGTTTTTGGGACATAAGAAGCGCAAATATGAAACTGTTCGTATTACTGATCTAAAAAAACTGCCTGTATGATGAAAAAAGTGTATTTTTGCACTAGCAGTACCTTTTCAAAGACAAATACATCTTAATGTTGAAAAGATACGCATTTTTATTAGAACCGGAAGTGCCGTGTCAACAATACTTACATTACTCACCACATTACTCACCACATTACTCACACCAATTTTCAAGCCTAACAACGGAAAATACGCGCGTTTACTGAATTTTTCTATAGCAATATATGAGAAATAGTTTATTCAATGTGGTTACATTTAAATTTCTCGAAAAGTTGTGGAATTTTCTTATTTTATCAACATTACTCACTGATAACCAAGAAGAGAAGTATTTGATTTGTTGTTTACTTTAACGCTAATATGCCGAGTATTGTGGAAAATCGAATAAAACGTGCACTACTGATACAGACTACCTCAGTAAACAATTCTTCTAACAAGGTTGAAACATTTGAACTACTTTCGTTAGCAATCTTTCGGCGCTACAGCGAGAAAAAGCAAAAAATGTTGGTGAGTATTGTTGCCGAGTAGTGTTCTCATTACTCATTATTGATGACGCATCACGTGCGCGACTTTAACTCCGGTTTCAAATATCCTGTAAGCTAAAATATTTCATTCTCGTTCATAGAAAACAAAACTCTTTCAATGGAAGCGTGAATTTACGCTCATAGAGACATCAAATAGTGCGTTGAAAAACTAAAGAACGATGGCATTTTATCAAACCAAGAACTGGTCCGTCGCAATATGAGTTACATATAACTTACCCACCCCTCCCCCCAATTTTTGGTTATGTCACACATTTCATTCTAATGCCAAACACCCTCATACACAGTTAACCTATTACAGCTTCACTACACACGCAATATTTGGTTAGTTTCTAGCATAAATGAGCAATTTCAACAGACAGACACATTCAGACAATGGAGGTCATTAGTGTTGGGACACTTACCAAAAAACTAGTCAAATAATCCCCCCCCCCCCCAACCCCCCTTGCAATGTTGAAATTTAATGATCGAACGGACATTTACGCCGAAAAAATATTCACTTACTTTGGTCAACATTGCTTTGGGGGGGAAAGGGGGGGATACGCTCAAATTGCGGCCACAAAGATAACTGTAGCAGTATTACATTATTATTTGTTAACTTTTCACAGGTGTCCCAGCTACTTTTGTCCTCCATTGTCTCAAACAGATTTTTTGAAAAAAACAGGTTTGTCGCTTGAAAAAAAGCCTTTAGCACAATGATTAGAGAGCCGGTGGTGGTAGTAGGTGCGGAAAGTGATAAATGAACGTTATGACTTTAGTTTTGGGTCATATAAAGCACAATTTTTGGGTGTTTTTAAATTCAAAATACAAGGATCGCATTCCGTTAACTTTGTATAGTTTGTTTTTGGGACATAAGAAGCGCAAATATGAAACTGTTCGTATTACTGATCTAAAAAAACTGCCTGTATGATGAAAAAAGTGTATTTTTGCACTAGCAGTACCTTTTCAAAGACAAATACATCTTAATGTTGAAAAGATACGCATTTTTATTAGAACCGGAAGTGCCGTGTCAACAATACTTACATTACTCACCACATTACTCACCACATTACTCACACCAATTTTCAAGCCTAACAACGGAAAATACGCGCGTTTACTGAATTTTTCTATAGCAATATATGAGAAATAGTTTATTCAATGTGGTTACATTTAAATTTCTCGAAAAGTTGTGGAATTTTCTTATTTTATCAACATTACTCACTGATAACCAAGAAGAGAAGTATTTGATTTGTTGTTTACTTTAACGCTAATATGCCGAGTATTGTGGAAAATCGAATAAAACGTGCACTACTGATACAGACTACCTCAGTAAACAATTCTTCTAACAAGGTTGAAACATTTGAACTACTTTCGTTAGCAATCTTTCGGCGCTACAGCGAGAAAAAGCAAAAAATGTTGGTGAGTATTGTTGCCGAGTAGTGTTCTCATTACTCATTATTGATGACGCATCACGTGCGCGACTTTAACTCCGGTTTCAAATATCCTGTAAGCTAAAATATTTCATTCTCGTTCATAGAAAACAAAACTCTTTCAATGGAAGCGTGAATTTACGCTCATAGAGACATCAAATAGTGCGTTGAAAAACTAAAGAACGATGGCATTTTATCAAACCAAGAACTGGTCCGTCGCAATATGAGTTACATATAACTTACCCACCCCTCCCCCCAATTTTTGGTTATGTCACACATTTCATTCTAATGCCAAACACCCTCATACACAGTTAACCTATTACAGCTTCACTACACACGCAATATTTGGTTAGTTTCTAGCATAAATGAGCAATTTCAACAGACAGACACATTCAGACAATGGAGGTCATTAGTGTTGGGACACTTACCAAAAAACTAGTCAAATAATCCCCCCCCCCCCCCAACCCCCCTTGCAATGTTGAAATTTAATGATCGAACGGACATTTACGCCGAAAAAATATTCACTTACTTTGGTCAACATTGCTTTGGGGGGGAAAGGGGGGGATACGCTCAAATTGCGGCCACAAAGATAACTGTAGCAGTATTACATTATTATTTGTTAACTTTTCACAGGTGTCCCAGCTACTTTTGTCCTCCATTGTCTCAAACAGATTTTTTGAAAAAAACAGGTTTGTCGCTTGAAAAAAAGCCTTTAGCACAATGATTAGAGAGCCGGTGGTGGTAGTAGGTGCGGAAAGTGATAAATGAACGTTATGACTTTAGTTTTGGGTCATATAAAGCACAATTTTTGGGTGTTTTTAAATTCAAAATACAAGGATCGCATTCCGTTAACTTTGTATAGTTTGTTTTTGGGACATAAGAAGCGCAAATATGAAACTGTTCGTATTACTGATCTAAAAAAACTGCCTGTATGATGAAAAAAGTGTATTTTTGCACTAGCAGTACCTTTTCAAAGACAAATACATCTTAATGTTGAAAAGATACGCATTTTTATTAGAACCGGAAGTGCCGTGTCAACAATACTTACATTACTCACCACATTACTCACCACATTACTCACACCAATTTTCAAGCCTAACAACGGAAAATACGCGCGTTTACTGAATTTTTCTATAGCAATATATGAGAAATAGTTTATTCAATGTGGTTACATTTAAATTTCTCGAAAAGTTGTGGAATTTTCTTATTTTATCAACATTACTCACTGATAACCAAGAAGAGAAGTATTTGATTTGTTGTTTACTTTAACGCTAATATGCCGAGTATTGTGGAAAATCGAATAAAACGTGCACTACTGATACAGACTACCTCAGTAAACAATTCTTCTAACAAGGTTGAAACATTTGAACTACTTTCGTTAGCAATCTTTCGGCGCTACAGCGAGAAAAAGCAAAAAATGTTGGTGAGTATTGTTGCCGAGTAGTGTTCTCATTACTCATTATTGATGACGCATCACGTGCGCGACTTTAACTCCGGTTTCAAATATCCTGTAAGCTAAAATATTTCATTCTCGTTCATAGAAAACAAAACTCTTTCAATGGAAGCGTGAATTTACGCTCATAGAGACATCAAATAGTGCGTTGAAAAACTAAAGAACGATGGCATTTTATCAAACCAAGAACTGGTCCGTCGCAATATGAGTTACATATAACTTACCCACCCCTCCCCCCAATTTTTGGTTATGTCACACATTTCATTCTAATGCCAAACACCCTCATACACAGTTAACCTATTACAGCTTCACTACACACGCAATATTTGGTTAGTTTCTAGCATAAATGAGCAATTTCAACAGACAGACACATTCAGACAATGGAGGTCATTAGTGTTGGGACACTTACCAAAAAACTAGTCAAATAATCCCCCCCCCCCCCCCAACCCCCCTTGCAATGTTGAAATTTAATGATCGAACGGACATTTACGCCGAAAAAATATTCACTTACTTTGGTCAACATTGCTTTGGGGGGGAAAGGGGGGGATACGCTCAAATTGCGGCCACAAAGATAACTGTAGCAGTATTACATTATTATTTGTTAACTTTTCACAGGTGTCCCAGCTACTTTTGTCCTCCATTGTCTCAAACAGATTTTTTGAAAAAAACAGGTTTGTCGCTTGAAAAAAAGCCTTTAGCACAATGATTAGAGAGCCGGTGGTGGTAGTAGGTGCGGAAAGTGATAAATGAACGTTATGACTTTAGTTTTGGGTCATATAAAGCACAATTTTTGGGTGTTTTTAAATTCAAAATACAAGGATCGCATTCCGTTAACTTTGTATAGTTTGTTTTTGGGACATAAGAAGCGCAAATATGAAACTGTTCGTATTACTGATCTAAAAAAACTGCCTGTATGATGAAAAAAGTGTATTTTTGCACTAGCAGTACCTTTTCAAAGACAAATACATCTTAATGTTGAAAAGATACGCATTTTTATTAGAACCGGAAGTGCCGTGTCAACAATACTTACATTACTCACCACATTACTCACCACATTACTCACACCAATTTTCAAGCCTAACAACGGAAAATACGCGCGTTTACTGAATTTTTCTATAGCAATATATGAGAAATAGTTTATTCAATGTGGTTACATTTAAATTTCTCGAAAAGTTGTGGAATTTTCTTATTTTATCAACATTACTCACTGATAACCAAGAAGAGAAGTATTTGATTTGTTGTTTACTTTAACGCTAATATGCCGAGTATTGTGGAAAATCGAATAAAACGTGCACTACTGATACAGACTACCTCAGTAAACAATTCTTCTAACAAGGTTGAAACATTTGAACTACTTTCGTTAGCAATCTTTCGGCGCTACAGCGAGAAAAAGCAAAAAATGTTGGTGAGTATTGTTGCCGAGTAGTGTTCTCATTACTCATTATTGATGACGCATCACGTGCGCGACTTTAACTCCGGTTTCAAATATCCTGTAAGCTAAAATATTTCATTCTCGTTCATAGAAAACAAAACTCTTTCAATGGAAGCGTGAATTTACGCTCATAGAGACATCAAATAGTGCGTTGAAAAACTAAAGAACGATGGCATTTTATCAAACCAAGAACTGGTCCGTCGCAATATGAGTTACATATAACTTACCCACCCCTCCCCCCAATTTTTGGTTATGTCACACATTTCATTCTAATGCCAAACACCCTCATACACAGTTAACCTATTACAGCTTCACTACACACGCAATATTTGGTTAGTTTCTAGCATAAATGAGCAATTTCAACAGACAGACACATTCAGACAATGGAGGTCATTAGTGTTGGGACACTTACCAAAAAACTAGTCAAATAATCCCCCCCCCCCCCCCCAACCCCCCTTGCAATGTTGAAATTTAATGATCGAACGGACATTTACGCCGAAAAAATATTCACTTACTTTGGTCAACATTGCTTTGGGGGGGAAAGGGGGGGATACGCTCAAATTGCGGCCACAAAGATAACTGTAGCAGTATTACATTATTATTTGTTAACTTTTCACAGGTGTCCCAGCTACTTTTGTCCTCCATTGTCTCAAACAGATTTTTTGAAAAAAACAGGTTTGTCGCTTGAAAAAAAGCCTTTAGCACAATGATTAGAGAGCCGGTGGTGGTAGTAGGTGCGGAAAGTGATAAATGAACGTTATGACTTTAGTTTTGGGTCATATAAAGCACAATTTTTGGGTGTTTTTAAATTCAAAATACAAGGATCGCATTCCGTTAACTTTGTATAGTTTGTTTTTGGGACATAAGAAGCGCAAATATGAAACTGTTCGTATTACTGATCTAAAAAAAACTGCCTGTATGATGAAAAAAGTGTATTTTTGCACTAGCAGTACCTTTTCAAAGACAAATACATCTTAATGTTGAAAAGATACGCATTTTTATTAGAACCGGAAGTGCCGTGTCAACAATACTTACATTACTCACCACATTACTCACCACATTACTCACACCAATTTTCAAGCCTAACAACGGAAAATACGCGCGTTTACTGAATTTTTCTATAGCAATATATGAGAAATAGTTTATTCAATGTGGTTACATTTAAATTTCTCGAAAAGTTGTGGAATTTTCTTATTTTATCAACATTACTCACTGATAACCAAGAAGAGAAGTATTTGATTTGTTGTTTACTTTAACGCTAATATGCCGAGTATTGTGGAAAATCGAATAAAACGTGCACTACTGATACAGACTACCTCAGTAAACAATTCTTCTAACAAGGTTGAAACATTTGAACTACTTTCGTTAGCAATCTTTCGGCGCTACAGCGAGAAAAAGCAAAAAATGTTGGTGAGTATTGTTGCCGAGTAGTGTTCTCATTACTCATTATTGATGACGCATCACGTGCGCGACTTTAACTCCGGTTTCAAATATCCTGTAAGCTAAAATATTTCATTCTCGTTCATAGAAAACAAAACTCTTTCAATGGAAGCGTGAATTTACGCTCATAGAGACATCAAATAGTGCGTTGAAAAACTAAAGAACGATGGCATTTTATCAAACCAAGAACTGGTCCGTCGCAATATGAGTTACATATAACTTACCCACCCCTCCCCCCAATTTTTGGTTATGTCACACATTTCATTCTAATGCCAAACACCCTCATACACAGTTAACCTATTACAGCTTCACTACACACGCAATATTTGGTTAGTTTCTAGCATAAATGAGCAATTTCAACAGACAGACACATTCAGACAATGGAGGTCATTAGTGTTGGGACACTTACCAAAAAACTAGTCAAATAATCCCCCCCCCCCCCCAACCCCCCTTGCAATGTTGAAATTTAATGATCGAACGGACATTTACGCCGAAAAAATATTCACTTACTTTGGTCAACATTGCTTTGGGGGGGAAAGGGGGGGATACGCTCAAATTGCGGCCACAAAGATAACTGTAGCAGTATTACATTATTATTTGTTAACTTTTCACAGGTGTCCCAGCTACTTTTGTCCTCCATTGTCTCAAACAGATTTTTTGAAAAAAACAGGTTTGTCGCTTGAAAAAAAGCCTTTAGCACAATGATTAGAGAGCCGGTGGTGGTAGTAGGTGCGGAAAGTGATAAATGAACGTTATGACTTTAGTTTTGGGTCATATAAAGCACAATTTTTGGGTGTTTTTAAATTCAAAATACAAGGATCGCATTCCGTTAACTTTGTATAGTTTGTTTTTGGGACATAAGAAGCGCAAATATGAAACTGTTCGTATTACTGATCTAAAAAAACTGCCTGTATGATGAAAAAAGTGTATTTTTGCACTAGCAGTACCTTTTCAAAGACAAATACATCTTAATGTTGAAAAGATACGCATTTTTATTAGAACCGGAAGTGCCGTGTCAACAATACTTACATTACTCACCACATTACTCACCACATTACTCACACCAATTTTCAAGCCTAACAACGGAAAATACGCGCGTTTACTGAATTTTTCTATAGCAATATATGAGAAATAGTTTATTCAATGTGGTTACATTTAAATTTCTCGAAAAGTTGTGGAATTTTCTTATTTTATCAACATTACTCACTGATAACCAAGAAGAGAAGTATTTGATTTGTTGTTTACTTTAACGCTAATATGCCGAGTATTGTGGAAAATCGAATAAAACGTGCACTACTGATACAGACTACCTCAGTAAACAATTCTTCTAACAAGGTTGAAACATTTGAACTACTTTCGTTAGCAATCTTTCGGCGCTACAGCGAGAAAAAGCAAAAAATGTTGGTGAGTATTGTTGCCGAGTAGTGTTCTCATTACTCATTATTGATGACGCATCACGTGCGCGACTTTAACTCCGGTTTCAAATATCCTGTAAGCTAAAATATTTCATTCTCGTTCATAGAAAACAAAACTCTTTCAATGGAAGCGTGAATTTACGCTCATAGAGACATCAAATAGTGCGTTGAAAAACTAAAGAACGATGGCATTTTATCAAACCAAGAACTGGTCCGTCGCAATATGAGTTACATATAACTTACCCACCCCTCCCCCCAATTTTTGGTTATGTCACACATTTCATTCTAATGCCAAACACCCTCATACACAGTTAACCTATTACAGCTTCACTACACACGCAATATTTGGTTAGTTTCTAGCATAAATGAGCAATTTCAACAGACAGACACATTCAGACAATGGAGGTCATTAGTGTTGGGACACTTACCAAAAAACTAGTCAAATAATCCCCCCCCCCCCCCCCCCCCAACCCCCCTTGCAATGTTGAAATTTAATGATCGAACGGACATTTACGCCGAAAAAATATTCACTTACTTTGGTCAACATTGCTTTGGGGGGGAAAGGGGGGGATACGCTCAAATTGCGGCCACAAAGATAACTGTAGCAGTATTACATTATTATTTGTTAACTTTTCACAGGTGTCCCAGCTACTTTTGTCCTCCATTGTCTCAAACAGATTTTTTGAAAAAAACAGGTTTGTCGCTTGAAAAAAAGCCTTTAGCACAATGATTAGAGAGCCGGTGGTGGTAGTAGGTGCGGAAAGTGATAAATGAACGTTATGACTTTAGTTTTGGGTCATATAAAGCACAATTTTTGGGTGTTTTTAAATTCAAAATACAAGGATCGCATTCCGTTAACTTTGTATAGTTTGTTTTTGGGACATAAGAAGCGCAAATATGAAACTGTTCGTATTACTGATCTAAAAAAACTGCCTGTATGATGAAAAAAGTGTATTTTTGCACTAGCAGTACCTTTTCAAAGACAAATACATCTTAATGTTGAAAAGATACGCATTTTTATTAGAACCGGAAGTGCCGTGTCAACAATACTTACATTACTCACCACATTACTCACCACATTACTCACACCAATTTTCAAGCCTAACAACGGAAAATACGCGCGTTTACTGAATTTTTCTATAGCAATATATGAGAAATAGTTTATTCAATGTGGTTACATTTAAATTTCTCGAAAAGTTGTGGAATTTTCTTATTTTATCAACATTACTCACTGATAACCAAGAAGAGAAGTATTTGATTTGTTGTTTACTTTAACGCTAATATGCCGAGTATTGTGGAAAATCGAATAAAACGTGCACTACTGATACAGACTACCTCAGTAAACAATTCTTCTAACAAGGTTGAAACATTTGAACTACTTTCGTTAGCAATCTTTCGGCGCTACAGCGAGAAAAAGCAAAAAATGTTGGTGAGTATTGTTGCCGAGTAGTGTTCTCATTACTCATTATTGATGACGCATCACGTGCGCGACTTTAACTCCGGTTTCAAATATCCTGTAAGCTAAAATATTTCATTCTCGTTCATAGAAAACAAAACTCTTTCAATGGAAGCGTGAATTTACGCTCATAGAGACATCAAATAGTGCGTTGAAAAACTAAAGAACGATGGCATTTTATCAAACCAAGAACTGGTCCGTCGCAATATGAGTTACATATAACTTACCCACCCCTCCCCCCAATTTTTGGTTATGTCACACATTTCATTCTAATGCCAAACACCCTCATACACAGTTAACCTATTACAGCTTCACTACACACGCAATATTTGGTTAGTTTCTAGCATAAATGAGCAATTTCAACAGACAGACACATTCAGACAATGGAGGTCATTAGTGTTGGGACACTTACCAAAAAACTAGTCAAATAATCCCCCCCCCCCCAACCCCCCTTGCAATGTTGAAATTTAATGATCGAACGGACATTTACGCCGAAAAAATATTCACTTACTTTGGTCAACATTGCTTTGGGGGGGAAAGGGGGGGATACGCTCAAATTGCGGCCACAAAGATAACTGTAGCAGTATTACATTATTATTTGTTAACTTTTCACAGGTGTCCCAGCTACTTTTGTCCTCCATTGTAGGCCCTGTTGTCCGGCTACTGGGATAACTCAACATACACTGTACATGCAGTACAATAACATACATACCTGTCCACAAATGCCAAGTCGATAGCTCCAGTGACATTAGAGGTTGTGAGGATAATAACATTGGGAAATCTGAAAGATAAACACAGGAAGATGCATCTCTGTAACATGTTTTTTTTTTTTTTTTTTGCACATGATCCTTTTTAGGTATTTTCACTATACTGTGGTTTCATTTCAAAATCTAGATCTCAAAATTATTTCCAAACACAATGTAAATTATTAAATACAACATTATCTTTACTCATAGTCTGCAGATGCAATCCCACCACAAGTTTCTCAGGCCATCAATTTTTTATTTTAGCAAAACATCAAATAAACTACTGTATGTACAGTTTATTACTGCATACCTTTTAATATGATCTATTTGAGTAAGTAGAGCATTAACTACTCTGATGGCGTCAGAAGGCTCCTGGCCTTGCATTGCTGATTTACGAGCTGCAGTCAAACTCTCAACCTGTGAAGGGCAAAAATGACATAAATATTATGTCGATTAAAAAGGCATTGCACACCAAAAACTACATGTACCTTGTTGTTACTTATTAATTCGCAGGACATAATTTGTGTGATTGCAAAAAAAATCATGACATTAAAAAAAAACAGAAGAATTTCGAACTGTGGCAGGGTTCGTACTCTTTTCAGATTTTAAAATTCTATGACTTTCCATGACCTTTTCAATTTTTTCATGACCAAGAGTTCAACAGTTGTTTTCAAAATTTGATCAAAACGATAATTTTTTTTTAATTTTTCATCTTGCCTTATTGTTCCCACAACATATGCTGCCTTAGTGATTTTGTACCATGAACATAATTTTCCATGACTTTCCATGACCCACACTTAAATTCCATGACTTTCCAGGCCTGGAAATTAAATTATACAATTCCATGACTTTCCAGGTTTTTCCATGACAGTACGAGCCCTGTGTGGGGTTGAAAATGTATGAGTACGGACATATCTTGATCTGTTGTATAATGTGTGCTTTTGTCATGCTTCTTTTCAACAGTGAATATCATTGCAATATGCCTATGTAAAATTAAAATATATAGCGCCAATTCTGAGTCTAAGTCCCACTTGTAAAGGCGAGATTAGGATTGGAAAGTTTTCACAATTTTTCTGCCAAATCTCGAAATTTGCTTCTCCCATGTTTGCAAAATTAAGTTCCCATGAAAATTAGTAACAATAAGGTAGCACGTAATTGTCAAGAGTCATTGAAGTTACTATTCTTGTGACTTAATTCTTTTTGCTACAATAACAATTTGCTAAAAAAAAAAAAAATAAAAGGACAACAGTGATATTAGCTGCCAGACTTCATACCTCGTCGATCAAAACACAGACCAATGCATCTTTATCATCAATTAATTCTTGAATCTTCTGAAACATTTTCATCACCAGCTTTCCACTCTGTTTTACAATAAACAGGAAGTGTACTGTTTTTATAATTACATGTATGTAAGCAAAAATGAAATTGAACAATTACTGTTTTCTAAAAAGACATTTTATTCTAGCATGCAAAATTCTAAATAATAATTAAAACTATCAATAAATTGAATATTTGAAACAACAAGATATTAACTTGCCTCAGAAAACCACTTTGAAAACAAACTATGGCTATTTATTTCAATCAGTTGGCCATAAGAATATCTAGAATGAAAAAAATCACACATAACAGAACAAAATATGTAGGAGATACACTTTTGGACCACTATAAAATCAGTAATATAATAACTGAATTGAAGGCAGCAAACACTAGGCAACATTAATACTGTGTGGCTGAAGGTACAATGTACATGTAATGTCCATGCGATGGCAAAGATATTTTCTTGCAAAATACGCCACTGGTTGTCCGGCAACTCCACAACCAAGCCTTTGTCAACGCGTGGATAATACTGCCAGCTACACGGGCTAGGCAACATTTCAGGCAATTTGTCTTTAGTTATAACTAGTAAATTATTGCCCTACATGTACAAGTCACACCAAAAAGAATTGCCAGGTATATAACAAACTGCTGTACCTTGCACATTGCAACAGATATTTGTTGTATTTTTTCTGTTGCCACCATCTTTACAAGGATAGGGTTGGTAGGATATTATGTTTAATACACTAGGCAGTTTTTATCTTGTGAATGTGCAAAGCGTTGAGCGACATATACAATGTAGTATATGGGAACAGATTCACTCATTCCATCATTTGTAAACTTTTATTAATTCCCCAGTGTATGAGATCTTAAAAAATGATTGCTGTATTAAATTCCCCAGTGTATTACATCATTCAGTTGTCTTTACAGTCTCGTTTTACACATTATTATGTCACGCTAAGATGTTTTGGTCATTTTAAATCTGTTTTACTCTTCATTTCTCAATTCCTTGACTTCAAACTCAGTGTAGAATATTTAAACTGATCTGTGGACTTAACCACACATTGTTTCATATTCACGAGATAGTCCTTTAGAGCCCTTTGATTTGGGGATATCGTGTTACAACTTTGTTGGAACATTGCTCATATCTGATTTAAATATCAAATACTTAGTCGTACCGGTCTAATAATCGGATACTCAGCTTTTGAGCCAGTGCTTTGCAAAGTGATGTCTTCCCAGTTCCAGGTGGACCTTGCAAATGGAAATTAGAAAAGTTGCTTTAATAACTACATGTAATTTCCCCTCACAAATCAAAACATTGTAAAACACATAGGTGATGAGAATATAGAAGATCATCAAATGCACCTGAGGTACTGAAAAGTGAGGTTTTTTTGTGTGTTGCATTGTAATCAGATGTGTACTTACCATGAAGAAGTATCACTCGATTCCAAGAAATCACATTACTGTTCACACCCCTGTAAGGAAAGTAAGTAAGTAAGTAAGTAACCTTTATTTAAACATGATGGGTGTTAAAGCTAAAAAGCTTGTTGGGTCGTGCACTATATTACATTACGAACTATTTACATCTAAAATAATGATAATAATTATAAAAAGGCATTAACAAACTCTCTTTATTCATGACCAAAATGCAACAATTTGCAGACAGTATTGACTGAGTGGAGAACTGACTTAAACAATATTACCTAATTCAATGAAAATGTAGCATAAAATCAAATGGGCAAAGAATTATTTTTCACTTCCTTAATATTTTATCTCATACGGTGAAGAATACAGCCAATCAGAAGGCTGGAAAGGTATTGCATTTTCTGCAGTATCCCATGTATTATATTCAGTCAGGTAGCTATACATGTAGTTTTATTAGCATGTTGTAACGAATCTTCAGAAGACCTTCAATAATGAAAGTTATAAACTCTTCTAAGATATAGGATAAAAACGTTATGCAATTCTTTCTCATGCTATAACATGAAATATCCCAACTGCCTTATGGTGAATGTGAATTAATACTTGAAAAGAAAAAAATCATTTTATTCATGATTATACTATATGGTATTTCATGGTGTACCACTTGAAACAACATTGTACATTGTACATTTATTGACATAACAAGGTACAGGTGTAAAAATGTCATGGAGACTACATTTTGCCAATGTAAGGCAATGAGAAAATCAACTTGAATCACATGTTTTAGAAAAAGGGCCAATATTAGTGTATTTCTAACTTAGACTTGATAAAAGTTTCAGAAAAAGTCAACTTTTCAACTTGACAAGCAGAAGATCTATATCTACATGTATCGATAAAGATAGATTAGCAAAATTTTTCCAAACCTGTCTGAGAACAGTAAAGTCGTCATTGCATAATTAATAAGCTAAAAAGGAACAAAACAAGGATTTCTTTTTAAATGCTCTACAGGCAAATAACAAACAAACAAAAATGAAAGGAAGGAAGGAAGGAAGGAAGGAAGGAAGGAAGGAAGGAAGGAAGGAAGGAAGGAAGGAAGGAAGGAAGGAAGGAAGGAAGGAAGGAAGGAAGGAAGGAAGGAAGGAAGGAAGGAAGGAAGGAAGGAAGGAAGGAGGGAGGGAGGGAAAGAAGGAAGGAAGGAGGGCTGGAAGGAGGGAGGGAGGGAGGGAGGGAGGGATGGATGGATAGAGGGAGGGAAGGAGGGAGGGAGGAATGGAGGAATGGAGGGATGGAGGGATGGAGGGAGGGAGGGAGGGATGGAGGGAGGAAGGAAGGAAGGAAGGAAGGAAGGAAGGAAAGAAGGAAGGAAGGAAGAGAATGTAGAACCTTGAACCTTGAAACAGTAACTCGAAATTATTTTGAATATTTTATTTTGAATCTTTTGTCAGTCTGAATTCTTTGTTTAAGTGTTTTTGCTTTTGTTTAGGTGTTACATCATAATCCACGCTAGTCTTTATATTGCTTCGCATTTATGTAAATTCTTTCAGTTTTCTCCTGACGATGTCGGTGTCCGACGAAAGCTTGAGAGTAAAAACATACAATCACAGTAGCGTATGGCCTATTATCATTATTTTATTTCATAGTAACTCGAAATGTTTTGCTTTAGCCAAAATACATGTAAGGTTCGACCATACCCTGTATCACTTACACTGTATTTATTTAGGATCTTACACGAACATTTTTAAAGATACATTTAGTAAGATCCTAACAGAAAGGCATTTATATAAACTATTTTTTATAGGATCCTATTTTTAAAGTATGTGTTGTACATGTACTTTATCGTAAGGTTATTTACCTGGGCTTTGACATCTGAATCAAATATTAAACTGTCCCAGATTCCATGAAAATCCTCTAATAAAAAAAGAATGAATTCATTTTAAAGGTACACATTGATTTTTGTCCTTTTCATAAATTATTATTGGAAACTGTCTGAGATGTACATCAGTTGGTAAATTGTGTACATGTATTGACTGCTTCCTAAAATAATTGACTTTTTGAATCTTAAAAATCCTTAATGAAATAAGCAAATTTCATACAGTACATGCATCACGGTTTTAAGTCTTTGAATTTTGAATATGAAATTCAAGGACTACTCAGATGCGAATGTCCACAGCCAACATAAAATAGGCCTGGTACAATGAGAAATACATACCTGAAGGTAGAAGCCAGTGATTGGCAGCTGCGATGTCTTCCTCTAACTCTTCTGTTGCTGGTCCATCATCATGCAGTTGGAACACATGGATTGCTAGCTTGCAATTTTTAAGATTTCCCTAAAAAAGAGATACATGTAAGCTTCAAATTAAATCAGGATCCATTAGCATAACAGTTGTAGATAAAATCCAGTCTCAGGTTAGATCAGTATTCAATCTAGGTTACCCAGCAGTATTCATTCTACAGTAGGTGAGCTAACCCTAACACAAGCTAATCATCACCCGTTACACAAAGATACATGTAGCCAGTTGTATGATGGTTAGTTTCCCGGCGTTACCAATCGATGAAATCAATGATCGGAAATTCAATCAATAAATCGATATCAATCGACGAAATTAGTTAATTGATATCGATTGGTATCGGCCAATCGATAGTCACAAAAAAAAAGTTCATCGATTGATATCGAATCGATTGGCATCGATTGATATTGATTGGCAAGTAATTTCATAACAGATGTTCCAAGTGAAATTGAATTTGGCCCACGCTTGCTGAGAGCTGAATAAAACTCTTGTGCAACTGAACTCTCATCTTTCAACTCTCGGTGACTCTCATTCTCGTTTGGCTACAAGTCATGTATTCAAAATAAATGTGTCAAATTTTCATATTTGTGACCCTCCACGGGAAAACCAGCAAAAAGGTGATGACACGGGCACGCTATTATAACACGCTAAACAAAAGAAAATTTCTTTAACACGGTAGCACCGTGCGACGATGCACGCCTCATTAAAATTTTCTTTCGTCTCATATTGCACGGTAAAAACAATGGTGTGTTTGGTTGAACAAAGAAGTGTGACCAGTTGTGACCGTGCAAAATGACACGCTAGTGAGCTAAAATTGGCACTTTAGCCATGTCAAAATGAACACCAGACGTCCAAGCTGTTTTATAAACTTTTATCCCAGCCCTGTAGAGCGACTTGCTTATTTATACTGAAGCGAAATTCGCGTTGTACACTTCACCTTTAAATCTTCTGTTTCAATAGTTATTAAACAAAACTCAATCGCAAATGACATTGTAAAGACTGAAGGTTTCTTTTGGAAAATATTATAAACCTCCGTAACAGTGGAATAAGCGAGATTGAAAACTGATAGTGTATGCAAATTTCTTGTTGAAATCTGACACCGTGTGAGTTCGAATGCATGCAAATTTTACTGTTGAAATTCTTGGAGAAAGAGAGCACTTGTAATAAATCGTTGCCAAGATTCGATGGTAACTTTTATCATTCCTTCTAATAATTATTTATAACAATCTGTGACCAAAAAGTGATGTGACATGTGCGGGATGAAAATAATATTTCCCGGGAAAATTTACATAACACCGAGACGGTCGTGACTAAACTTAGGCGCTTTGATCAACATAACGGGATTCAAAGTGTTTTAATACAAAAAGAATGATCTTGATATTTCATGGCGACTGAGCTCATAAAAATCACACGGCCCTGATTCGTATAACGAAAGTGTTTGTTCCCGAAACATAATATTCTTAAATTTTCGTTCCAACAGAAGTCATAAATTTGTTTACATAGCATGGGCTGCGAATTAGCGCTTTGATTCTCGCATTTATGCGAACAAAATATAGTCCATGATATTTCTGCCGACAGTCGGCCGAAAAATAACACGGCTGTTACCAAAAGCACTTTGATTTGCATAACTAAAGTGATTTACAAAAAGAATGTCCTCGTTATTTTGTGTCGAAATAACTCATAAATATAACGCGGCCAACAGAATTTCTATCTTTTGTTTACACAACACGGCTGTGACCAAAAGCGCTTCGATGATCTCGCTTCGATTCTCGTAAAAGCGCTTTGTTTCGCGTAATGAAAGTTTTATACAAAAACATTTATTAACAGCATCCTCGATATTTTTTATTTTAAAAATAAACTTCACTCATTAAACGTACATTTGCCTACACAACACGGCCGTGACCGAAACCGCTTTACTTGGCGGGATGAAAAGAATATTTGCATTCTGTAGCATACGCTTTGCAACTGTAAACCTTCATCTTACAAAAAATTGTTAATGTCCATCAGATAATAATACTTTTTCTTTTACTCCACGAAAAACGTGAAAATTTCCGAGTTTGTTATAAGTTAATTTCAAAGCTGGGTAATCGGGGAATTGATTTTATGCAATCGCGCTTCTTTCGAGATCATCGGATAACAAAGCTGTTCTGCTCCAATTGTTCGATTACATAATTATAACTTTATGCGTGCTTCCTTGCCATAATCACACGATTTACCGAGAGATATCACACGCTTAGCGTGTTACTTTACACGGTACTTTAAACAAAAGCTTCGTTGTGCCAAACAAAAGCTACCGTGACAATCTTTGTTTTCTTATTAAATATGCGCATATCCTTGTCAGTTGTCACGCTGGTGTGCCCGTGTTAACGCAAGCGTGCCCGTGTCATCACCTTTTTGCTGGTTTTCCCGTGGAGGGTCACATTTAAAGAGTAAGAAAACTGCATTGTGATAATCAATAACAATTGCTGACAATCGATAGCAATCGATGACAGTCGATAACAATCGATGCCAATCGATAAGGTAACAAAAATCTTCATTGATTGGTCATCGATTATCTATAACAATCGATTAATTGATATTGATTGCCATCGATTGATATCGATTTTAATCGATCATCGATTTCATCGATTGGTAACACCAGGTTAGTTTGTGTTAGAGTTAGCTAAGTTTAGTTTTGTGCTGGGATTAGGGTTAGCTTCCATTGTACCTAGATGGAATACTGGGTACACATTTAACCTACAGTAGATTGAATACTGATCTAACCTGAGACTGGATTTTACCTGCAACATAACCACCAATTGGCTACAAAAAGTTGATTACATTAACTGGGTCATTAGATCAACTTTTCAGTTAACAAATAAATGCATGAGCTGTTGTCTGGACCAAAACGAGGGCAATAATAACACAGTCAAATCCATGGTGTGGAGTAGCTTGTCGTGAGTGTTCTGGGAACCCTGTAGCTAACTTTGTCACCTGGGGATTTCCTCAATCTGGTACATGTAGGTTCAACCATACTGGATTGGTCTAGATGGAGGGATTAGACAAACAACAGCCCCCTACTCCTTCAGGCTGGGGGTTGGGCGGTGGTTGAAACGGCCCACCGCATTATAATAATAACAGGCTTGGAAACTTAATTGTGACAGCACTCGCCAGCAGGGCAATTGACTGTCAGGATGTACGCGCCAAGATTAGTTTTTACTCATCAAACACAAAATCCCTCTTCAGTCGGTAAAAAGAAATCTCACCTCTTAGAGGAAATAAGAATAACAAACAGAAGAAAGAAATACATTATGTCTAGTAACATTCAAATATTCCAGAAATATTTGGCATAAAAATTAAAGTCGCTAAACAGGCAAGCAATTTACATTATTCATACTTGCCCAAAAGAATGAATACTTGCATTCAGTTGGCGAGTGGGTGAGTGCTAATTTCTAAACCTGTTATAACATCATCAAGTTACCAAAACAGATCCAATTAGTTTGACAATCCCATGGGTTGCAATACGGCTCAATAAATTTATTGTCCCTGGCAAAAGGCATGACTGACCTGCTAGCCAAAGCCAGCTGGATGCCAGTGACATGTTTGTACCATTGGCACATCCAAGAAAGAAAATGAAGATTGCAAGCTAAAATGTGTGAGATGAAAGGTAACTGTGGGCTTGTAACCATTTGTCACACTTGGCGTTGTAGGGACCCACGAGGCACTAGGAGTGTATAAAGCATTAAGTTCCACTTAACAGTATTTACAGCTGACAGCTAAAGAAATCATTTGTTTACCTGTCTATCTTTGGACACCATCTCTGTGTCACAGACAGACACAGATTTCACATGCTCTGTTAGGAATCCATCTGTGAATTCTGTGAAGGTCGTGTCACCATACACAGAAGCCTCATACATCAAAAACTTCCTCACATGCTCTTTTATTATGCTGGGTCTAGCCGTACTACAAACATAATTGAAGTATTACAATGCATGCATTATTATATAAGAATAAGACTTGAAAGATACACTAATCATTGCCTATGGTCAATATACAGTACTTTCCCTCTGGAAAGATGGTCAATAGGAACCATATACTCAGCCAGTACCTCTAAACTGCCTGGTAATTCTCGCCTTCAGTTGTCAATCAACCACCAATTATTAGCAGCAACAACTGACAAACAGTATGACTCATCCTTATTAACACTATTACTGACAAAATTTGGAAAAGCATTACCAAAGTAATATCAGAAGTCTTTGTGAACTTCTGTTTTCTTTTTGCTTAATGTGTAGTTCCAGTAAAAATCCATGCCCACCCCATGGAAGGTCATTGGAAATTCCTAGGGGGAGGGGGGTCTTAAAAGCCAACATTTTAGAAGCAAAGTATGAAGCTAAACTGGAATTTCCTGGGGGGACGGGGGATGCTAAACAAAAAACCTTCTGTGGGGGGAGTATGGATATTTTCTGGAACTGCACAATAGACAATATCTTGTTTTGATGAGATTTTTGAAGCAAATTTGGTTTCATGACTGAAAGATGCCTAAATTAGCACTTAACAACCAAAAGGTGTGAAATGCCTGCTGTGCATTAATTAATTAATTAATTAATTAATTAATTAATCTTGTCTTTATTCTTACATGTATGATTAGTCTGTTGAGTGTGATCGTCCAGGTTAGTGTAGTTCTGAAAAGATCTGTTGTTGTTGACATTGACTGATGTTTCGACAACCTGTGCTGAAGTCATCTTCAGAGTCATGTGAATTGTGAATAGTCAGTTCATGTTACATATGTCTGGTTATAACTGTCATTGGTCAGTTTAGCCATGTTATTGGCTGACTCACTGACTTGAGTGTCTACAGCCAATGACATGGCTTAACTGACCAATGACAGCTATAACCTGACATATAACATCAACCGACTATTCACAATTAATAAAGATGACTGAAGATGACGCTCGCTCAGGTTGACGAAACGTCAGTCAATGTCAACAACAACAGTTCTTTTCAGAACTACACTCACCCAGATGATCACACTCAATAGACCACTGATACTCCTGGGTTCAAACCATTTAAAACATTCATATGATCTTGACATTCTGCAGTGACATTATGCTATTGGCTTTATGCATGTCCTCCACTGACTTCTAATAAAATATTAGAAGTTGGAGGACACAAAGCCAATAGCATAATACAAAGTACATGTTCCTTTGTAATCAATTTCGAATATTAGAAACATTTCAGCCCAGCATGAAATAAAAGAACTACCTGATCGACATAATTAATTAGTTTATTAAGCTTAATTTTAATATTCAAATGAAGATATAGAAGCATAAGAAGCTTGTTAGATAAACAAAAATTAAACAAGCAAACATTTATGAAATAAAGGTGATACGGGTAACAACAACTAAACTAGCTTTAACTAAGACCATGGAACTATAAAATGATTGTACATCTTAATCATTCACAAAGGAAATGTTACACAATACCTGCAAGGATCTTGAAGAACTTCGACATGATAAGTTAAAGAAGCCTGCATGGGAAGGGCATCTGAAAGATCATGTACTTGTTCCATAGTAGAAATTAATTTGATACTGTGGGGTTTTCTATCTTAGAAATCCATTACACATCTTCCAACAAGCGTAAAAAAAATGGTTACAAAATTCCGCAAATTTTCCGTGCGTTCAAATTTTTGCGCCAAGAAGAAATGAGCCTGTGATATACTGACAGCAGTATATTTTTATATCTCACGCGCATGATGCAAGGCAGTATCATCAACCAGCGGCTTTGACAAAACGAGGTAGGCGCTATAAAGTTCTGCGCAGTTTCCGTTTCCGGAAGTTCGGCGCCATATTTTGAACGGAAAAACATACACGAGAATGTCTCTTCCTTCGGAAAAGGTTCAAGAACTGAAACAACTCATTCACAGTCATTTGTCGCAAACGAACGTCCATTCTAGAATTAAGGAGTGCGTAGATGACTCGTTTAGAGGCGATGATCTTGAAAGCGGACGGATTGATGAGGCAGGCTTGTTGAATGCATTGAAGGAACGAGGCATTGTTGATGATGTGATGAACACATTAAAATTCGAAGGTCTTGAGAGGGAACCAAGACGATCAAAGGATAGAAAAATGGTAGAAACTGTTGAAGAAATTCCTACAAGAGGTAATACAATGTTCTTTTGAATACCAACCAATTATGATTTGAATCGGAACTGTGACATATGTACAGTGTACATGCATGTACAAGAATAAACAAAATAATATTTAGTCGTTTGAACTACATGTGCCATGACTTTCCTTTTCTTCTTTACTCCTAAGAAATATTTCACAAGAAAAGAATTTGAAGAATTCATTGAAATCTCTGTTCGCGTTGACCCCTTAAAATTACATTGGCAATAATATAGGTTTTAGTACTTTTACCCTACAATGTAAATACAGTGGAACCCCGATTTAACGAAACGCAGGGGACCGGAAAAAACAGTTCGTTAGATCGGGGTTTCGTTAAATCGAGAACCCCGATATAACGAATTTGTGGAAAAATAACCAAAAACTTCGTTAGATCGGGGTATAGGTAATAATTAAAATTTATCGTTTTGCTTCACTAGTCCGTTGCACGCGGCTTTTGAAAGGTTTTAACACTCAGTCTACACTAAAACCCTCCTTAACAAACGGCTAAATGTAGAATACCCGTTCAAAACATATAGAAGGAGCAAATGACATTTTTAAAAAACATCAGGTAAGGGTCAGTGCAGGCCTTGCCATGCCCATTTTACACGTGATGACATTTTATTCATTATATCGGGGTAGTTTTTACGTTCGATCCTCCAGATTTTGTTCGTTATATCGGGGATTACGTTAAATCGGGGTTCGTTAAATCAGGGTTCTTCTCCATACATTTTACTGTGACTCTGGCCGGGCCGAAAACATTTGTACGTTAAATCGGGGACTTCGTTAAATCGGGGTACGTTAAATCGGGGTTCCACTGTACGCAATTCCACCGTTTTCAACCCTCTCTCTAAAGAGAAGTCCACTGTTTTAACCTTTGTAAACCTCTAAAGAATTCCACTGTTTCTCATGTGGAGGTGTGCATAATTAGTACCCAATAAAAGCTAGTGTACCAAGTATGATTTGCAAAATTGTGTTTCATAACCCTGAAACCTTGCTGCATTCAATTCTGTCAGCTTGGATACTGAGAAAACCTAATTTAAGCTTGTCTTGTATGAAGATGTATCTGAGTTATTCTCGCCACTGTCAACTGTTGTCAGGATTAGTTGCCAGGGGTAACTGTTTGTACCCTTAATATTGATACTGTATTGTCTCATCTCTTGCTTGTTATAGTTGGAGTGGATCCTACCAGGCGGTACTTATATCTTCAGGTTCTCGGAGGAAAGGCATTTTTAGAGCATCTTCAAGACCCTGAGCCCATGCCAGGAAAAGTTACATCAACATTTACACTATTTGTTCACTTTAAAGGACAGCGATTTAGATCAAGACCTGTTCCTTGTGCCTGTGAACCAGACATAAATGAAGGTAAATATTAACTACTTATGTTCATAGCTCATATTCTCCACTTCAGTCTATGAAGATTGCCAAAATTGTGAAAAATTATCAGATATGCGACTTTAATTACTGCATCGGTGATTTTTGCCAGCGTTTCTGATTGCCTTATAAGTGAATGACCCCTCCCTAGCAGTTAATGTCAATCTTGTCTAGTACATGTACGTGTATCACAGCCCACTGCCACCATTGCTTTCAATGGTGAAATTCTTACTATGGAAGCATACATGTAATAATGAAATAAAAATAGACCAATGAATAACACCCTAAATCCACAGCATGTGAAAAAATAGGCAAGTTTGAATATAATTGGAGCTTTTTTTTTTAGTAGACACATTTTGGCCAAAACAGCAATAATGTATTTGCCCCTCAGTTCTTTCTGTGTTCTGTGTGTACCAGAGCACAGATGACGTAAAACAAAAGGAACAAGGAATGACAATAATACAAATGCAAAACAAGACCAAAAATACAATACCTCACAAACAATAGAAGACAATGAGTACCAGTACACACAGAAAGCCCCCCCCCCCCCCCCCCCCCCCATTCACATAATGAGCACTAAATTAAGTATTAAGTGTTAACTTCACTCGTTACAGCCACCCTGTATTTGTAATGCTCATAATATTTTGCTTGGTGTATTTCCACTGACAGGGTTTTTACTGGAACTACAGAAAGATGGTGGTAAAATGGCTGACTCAGCAACTCTCTTATCACTGTCAGACAACATTCACTTAGTCCTCATAAAAACTGATCCCTCTGGTGACACGACTCTGATTGGCTCACATTTCCTTGCATGGCGGGACATTCTGTCTTCATCAAACGGACGACTGGCGTGTGCTGTTGAAATTAATGGAGTAGGTGCTGAAGCTAAAGTACCCATGGGAATATTAGAGATAAAATTTGAAATAATTCCAAGATTTAGTCAGGTAAATGTGTGTGTCCTTTATTCTTTAATGGTAACTTTTCAAGTATAATAAACAGTTATTGGTCAGGAAAAGGTTTAACTTATCACAAATACCAAATGATTCCACCTTATATAAAGGTATAATTATACCTTTTTATAAAAGGGTATTGATATTAAGTAACAATCCATGTAAGAAGTAGGCAACCCAAATCCATGGAATGCAGAAAGGTGTGAATTGTGCTATTGTTGAAACTGTCCACCTCATTGGCTAAAACATGAAAATCTACCATAACTTCATCAGGCAGGGCATTTATTTGTCTCTAGTTTACTAATTGATTCCCTTTTAGTGAAAACTATTGTGATTTTTAATGCAACAAAAATTCTATGTGGGGAACATGGAAAATTAGAAGTCTTTCTTGGCCATTGTTTTGGAGTCTCACAATTGGATGAAATCTTGTAACACAAAAGAAACATCGCTTTAAAATAAAGTTTCAGTAAATTATATTTCAAAACCATGTTGTCCATAGGTTGACGTATTCTCAGTACGAAAATCTAAACATTCTTATGTGGGGAAAGCGAAATGCATCAGAACAATAGAGAATTGCCTACTTCTTACACAGATTGTTACTTAAATAAAGTTAACACACAAATCCTAATGAAAGCTATCACACCTCGGCATAACATAATAAAATTTGTCTGAAGTCTGTCTTGTCCCCCACCTCCTCAATTTTCTTTTCCCACAGGATTCTCAAAAACATAATGTGGTATTACAGGTATTGACATGAAAGGTCTTTCAAAAAACGTTTTCTATTCTTGAGAAACTCTGTCTTGAAATGTTTTCTGTGAAGATTAACCCCACTCAAAGAAGCAAATCTGGGCATGCATCAGCTCCAAGTCATGAATGTACCATGAATAAACATGGCTTTGGAAACCATGCACTATGGGAAAATATACTTGATATGATAACTAGGTATGCCTAATAATAAACAAAGCCTAGTGTTATTGTCTTCTTAATCGATGGCAAAAAAGACAGTAAGTACACAAATGTATTATTAAATTTATAATAAAATGCCTGAGTTGATTGAAGATTGGTTTATGTAATTTATTGTGACAATTAAGTTTTATTTTTAACTCCAGTTCTTAACCAAAGATGTCATATCAGCACAAGTTAAGTTAGAACACTCAAGGATAGCAGAAAGGGAAAGACTGTTCTTAGTTTATGCTAAGCAGTGGTGGAGAGAGTTTCTCCAAATTCGTGCATCTCATAGTAACAGACTTGTGAAGATTTTTGCTCAGGATGAGTGTGGAACAAATCGTCCTGTGTGTTCATTTGTGTGTCCTCTTCGAGCAGGACGATTACTTGATAGTCCTCGCCAATCTGCCAGATTTGTTAGCCTGCTGGGATATGAGCATGCACCATCTGTTGGTGGTGGAAAAGCTGAGATGTGGAGCAGTTTACATGCATTTCTCTGCAAAGGAAAAGGCGTAAGTTAAGCTTGAAAAAAAACTGAACTTGTAATTTTTAAGTGAAATGGCAAGTCTAATACAGGGCCTACAAAATACAATAATTTATTATTTATTGTTTATTGGGACTGTATCTAAGAACCTTCTACTTGTATTATTCACCAGTTGGGATTTTTTAACTGTTTAATAATTATGTTCAGTTGATGTTACTTTCCTCTATTTTATTTTAGGGTTTCCCCAGTTAGCACTTTTGTGCTAAATTAACATTGACACATAGGGTGTGTGCATTATAGCAGTATATTGAACTCAATCTGTGACCCATCACAGTACATGACTTTCTTTGAAAATATAGACAATATTCATATTCTCGGTATTGTACTGGAACTAGCTTGCAGTCCGTCGAGGCTCATGCGGGGCAATCCTTTCACATGCGAAATTCATATTTTTAATGATATTCCCCCGCTTGAGCCGCTATTGCAAGCTAGCTCCATAATAAATTACATGTATAATAATAATAATAATAATAATAATAATAATAATAATAATAATAATAAATTCACTTTACTATAAATTAATAAGTATAACTGGAATAGATGTTGTGGTTCAATTTTTGTTCTTGTTGAAAGGACTGTGAGGACCATGCTGTTCTGCTGTGCAGTCTCTTGCTTGGTTTTGGCCTCAATGCTTATGTCTGTGTTGGCACCAAGGCTAAAGGTGCAGCTCATACCTGGGTCATGACGATCAGCCCTGAGGGAGAAGTGACATTCTGGGAAAGTTTGACAGCACATAGGTACAGGGTTTGAACCTAATTTGTTGAGAGCACAGATATTTGTTTAGCCTGTTCCTGGCATTCGGACAGTGGGAGAGAAGGATAGGCAGCAGGCGAAGTAAAACATAATTATATGCAATTGTTCCCGGTAGGGAATATGCATGAAATAGCTCCCCTTTACTTTTCCTTGCTTCTCTTCACTTGTGATTTTACCTTAGGTCATGTTCTATTGGGATCAACCATTTCAACCTAAGCCAGTTTCAGTCAGTTTTGGTTGCATTTTCCCACAAAACCACTTTCCCACCAATTTTAGGAATAGTCATTATACCACACTTTCTCTGTAACTCTATGATTAATGAAGCAAGTAAGAAAATAAGGTGGAAATTTGAGAAGTAGTTCCCCTTGTTTTGTCAGAATGTTTAGATGATGGCTTTCTGCCATGTGAGTCTGATGACAAACTTGAGGGGATAGCAGCACTATTCCTAGAAAATGAACTGGTGCCTGCCTTCCGTATTAGTGGATACGTTGAGGAAGTATGCCTGCTAACATGTTAGCAGGCATTACCCATTGTTTTTGCCTGTTTCAACCAGGTTCCAAGCTAGTTGAAAAAGTTGATCAACCAAACCAACCAAAAACGGTTTGTTTGTTTTGTTTTTTTTTTTGTTTTTTTTTTTTCAATAAAACACGAGAAAACCCAACCAACCCAATCAACTGAAAACAGTTTATCCCAATAGGCCTTTATCATGCCCCGCCATTTTGTATAAAAACAAAAGATTTACGCTGGTAAGCCTCGCAGTGAAAAAGTTAGGCGGGCTAAAACAAAGCATTTTATTCTCCGGGGAGTCAACATGGCCGCCGCGTGATAAAGGCCTATAGAACACAAAATGGAACAGGCTATTATTTGTTAGCCATTTGCACTTTTTAATAGGAATATGGTGAAATACTTGACAATGTGCTGTTGCCTAAGAAAAATTCCATGGAGCAAACAAAACCTAAAGTGCAGAAGTTAGGAACCCAGGCTGTGAAATGTTAGGTGCAGTAGCCAAAAATTAGGCACCCAAATCAGTTGTTTTTCACAGGATACTGGGCTCCTGTGAAAACCAGCACCTCCAGTTAATGTCACTTTGATTTTTATATATTAATTTATTAATTTATTAACTGAAAATTGTTTTAATTTTTACTTCAGCGGGTTTGATCCACTGTAAGCCAATGGTGTTGGAGTATTGCCATTATCATTAGAGTCCTTTAAACCTTTTATCCCAATATCAGTATACAAATTCTCCTTCCTTATTCTCAGATGTTTCTTTTAGGAGAAGTGGGAAGAAGTTGTTAAAGAATTCATTTTTGATGATCATGTCCTTAATTCTCCTGACCTTAGGAGAAATTTGATGCTAATCATTTGATTACTGGGTTACTGGGGTGGGGGGGGGGGGGGGGGGGGTGTTAAAGGGTTGAGCAGAGGAGTTAAGCATTATTTATTCTTATTCTTTAATAAGGGAGGGCACTTGATTAGTAACTGCAGTTTTGTTGACCTTGTTTCGCAGGTATGCACATCGTCCAGTGAACCCAGATGACCCGCCTGCTATGAAACAGTCCCGCCCTGAACACCCTTACAGAACAGTAGGATGTGTGTTCAACCACCAATCCTTCTATGCAAACAGCCAGGTCAGAAAAAGCTACTTCGTTATCAGAGTTGCAAAGGCCTGACCTAATGAGTGCTCTTATTAGGAATGAGTTTAAAAAAAACTTTGCCTTGCATCTCAAAATCGGTTTGCTGCAGCACAAACAGCACTTGTCTTCTCTCTCCAGTGTGGACCCAGATTTCAAATCTTTCACTTCGTATCATAAGACAGTGTGTTGAGTTTTTGTCCTTGTTTTTAAGTATCGAGTTTTCCAGTCCTTCGTCAGTCTACAAAACTAGCTTTTCTCTCTGGAAACAGTGGAGATCAGAGCCCTAGCCCTTTGTGGAAACCCCACTTCAATTCTCGTTTATGTTATTTATCATCATACAATTATTTTGTATATACAGTCAAACCCCGTGAATACGGATTACATGAATTTGTAGCTGTCTCGCGTAGCGCATTTGAGAAACTTTCAACGCCTATAATTGATTAAATTCTCCGTTCTAACGCGGTTTAGTCTGGACCGGAAAAACTGTTCGTTGTCCATAATTATCATTATTAACTGGTGTCCTTGTAAAGTGGGTAAATTTTATAAAAACTGTGTGGGCTTCCCGTCGGGACCAAGATAACTGTCCATAATAACGGGGTGTCCGTATTAAACGTAGACCTGCAAAGTCTCACGCCTTAAGCCCCGGCTACACGTTCTAACATTGTCATATAACATTTGTTGGTCTAACAATGTTAGAACGTGTAGCTGGCATGTTAGATGATGTTTGACTAACATTTTTTTGTTAGACGAATGTTTGATCGAAATCAAAACATTCTTCTAACAAAAAAATGTTAGACAAACGTCATCTAACATGCCGGCTGCACGTTCTAACATTGTTAGACCAAAAAATGTTATATGACAATGTTAGAACGTGTAGCCGGGGCTTTATACGTGATTCTCACGCCTGCGAGTCCAAAACTCCGATCTCACGCCTGTGGAGCAATTTCTCACGCCTGACTTACAGATTTGAGCTATCAGCCTTAGCTGATCGCATGATACAATTAAAAATATAGTTACGTTCATGAAAATATGGCACTTTTTGTAGGTTATTATCGTTCTGAACATTATAATTACAGAGATCTGAGGTCCACACCCACAGCATAAATCTACGTTCTAGTGGTATACGTTTTCTTATTATCCCTCGTGTTAACACCAATACATATGGCCTACACTCTCTGTCTTACTATGGAAGTAAATTATGGAATTCCCTTCCAAACACCATCAGATCGTTGTCTACGTTGCAGCTTTTAAGTCGGCTATTCGCGATTTAGAATTCGACACCGACTGTTGTCCTTTCTGTAATTAGTTGTAAATAGTTTGATAATACTGTTGTTATTAATTACGTAATTGTACATATTGTAAGTTTATATACTTATCTAATTACTCCATATTTATCTTATTTTTATTTATTTATTTTATTTATTTTCTCGAAGACATTAGCAATTTTGCTATTTTAAATTCGAGGTGAAATAAAGGTTATTGTATTGTATATTGTATGGAAACTTCCGAATTCTTCGGAAAACCGTCGGACAACTTCGGACATCTTCGGAATAGATCGGGTTCTCTTCGGATTTGATCGGGTCGCCTTCGGAAATCCTGGCACTCCCACTAAAAAATTCTCACGCCTATCACTCGGAAAAAGTTGGCAGGTATATAAACGGGTGTCCGTAAAGCGGGTTCAACTGTATTTGAAAAGATTAGACACACCAAACTATAATAACGTCGTCGTAGTAAAATGAGATATGAAAAATACCAAATAGGAATTAATTAGCTTAATCGTCATTTTTAGCCCACAGACTCCACTGACGTTTGTGTCTTTGAACTTCAAAATGAAGCGCGGTGGAAAAGCATGAGTGAAGAGGCAATACGATCCGTCTGCGGACCAAAACTCTTGGTAAGAAAAGAAATTTGGTTCAAAACTGTTCGAAACAAACAAGTAAAATCAAGTTGCATCAAACCAGAGACAGTCTTAACTTGTACTTTGCGTGTGTTTCCTGCTCTTGGGAACGGTTGTACGTCTTAGTTTTCCCGCCCTTGGGAACGGTTACACGTGTTAGTTTTCCCGCGCTTGGGAACGGTTACACGTCTTAGTTTTCCCGCGCTTGGGAACGGTTGTACGTCTTAGTTTTCCCGCGCGTGGGAACGGCTGTACGTCTTAGTTTTCCCGCGCTTGGGAACGGTTGTCCTTCTTAGTTTCCCCGCGTTCGAGAACGGTTCTACGTCTTAGTTTTTCCGCGCATGGGAACGGCTGTACGGTTGGACGTCTTAGTTTTCCCGCGCTTGGGAACGGTCGTACGTCTTAGTTTTCCCGCGCTTGGGAACGGTTGTACGTCTTAGTTTCCCCGCGCCAGGCACGAGTTGCTCCTTTTCCCGCGCCTGGTTCCATTTGCACGTTCATTTTTTTCATCGATCCTCATTGCTTTATTGCTCTATTTGCACTTGTGTAACATAGAATTACTCCAGAACGTGTTATAAGTACATATACGTATGACATTTCTGTTTTTCCCTCGCAGCCGAGAGGTCCAGTCGTCCCTCCTCTATACCCGCCCAGTGTGGACTCGGCCCTAGTTAGTAATGACATGGAACATGAGTTAAGAAGCCTGGTGACTGAACATAGAAGGGTAAAACCATCATACGTCCTGTACTATTTTCGAAAGAGCTCAAGAACTTTATGAGACAAGTTACCAAATTTATATTACACTCTGCAACTAATATTAAATTTGCGAAATTTCTCTCCGCCCGCTCCTTGCGCGTGTCCTCGCAGTAGGCGACTGTCGCGCACCCTCGCGTGTCCGCTTGCTCGCTCGACTATCACTGAGAAAAAAGAGAGACTTTTCGAAGTCCACTGTAGTCCTGCTATTTTATATCCCTTGTGTCTTACTCTATCCCATTGTCAAACTTGGAAAGTACAGGGAATGTTTGCAATGACGATGGTGACCTGCGCTGCAAAAGCTAAAGAATTTCTGTTGAATGTACAATATGATAAAATTAGGCAAACTTGGGTTGAACAAGTGAGAACAAATTCGCTTTGGCGGACCTGAATTCTGTTAAACGCATCTTTTTCGTTTTCATTCTCAGGATCTTGGCTTAAACACCGCTTGGGATGACGAATTAAGTTACATTCTGACCCCAGCGCTGGCTGCGTATGAGTTAGAGCACTGTACAGGAGTTTCCGCCGGAAATGAAGAGTTCCAGCATGCCATTAGGCGCGCTATCCCGGATGGACATACATTTAAAGGATTTCCAATACAGTTCGTACATCGCAATGCACGACGGGCTTTTGCCACGTGTCTCAGGTGAGTTCAGTAATGCTTACAGTGGCTGAGACACGAGGATTGGGCTGATTTTTGGTCAAACCTCTGCTAACATCACTGATAACATTCAATCATGCAAAAAGTTTGTTTGAACCTAAAAATGAAGATATCAAGTGTATTCCTGATCTGTTATGGAAAATCGTTTTCGGTTTGTTTGGTAATGGTGAATCGATCTTTTTTGTTAACCGGACCAACGCTCGACGAAGGTGTTGCCTTTGCTGTGATACCTGCAGATGGTTAGACCTTCACGTGAATCGGATTACCACATAGAAATTACGGTGCTGTGACCACCCTCAGTGTTATACATTGTTCATGGATGGTTTAGGGGAGATAAAATCAACAATGGATCGATTACGTTTACATCTTTGCAACTTTACAGTGCGAATAAACGTTGTTGTTGTTGTTGTTGTAGTGGTTGCCTGGAGCGCCTTCATGAGCTGACGTCCGATCAAAGCGCCATAAGACATGTCATATTTGCGATAACATCAGTATAAGCCATTCCTTCATTCGTTCATTCATTCATTATAATAAGAGTGTTCATTCAATATCAGTTGACTTCAAAACAGGTGTCCCCGATAGTACACGACCTTATCATCTTAAATCCTCTATGGTTTCATTATTTTGTATGTATGACCACGCTCGGCGCTGAAAAGAAGCTGAAAGTTCAGTTATTTAAGTATCTTTTGATCCCTAGGTCCCCAGTATGCGAGGAGATCATTTGTTGCCGTGGAGATCACGTGAGATTGGCAGTCCGGGTTCGAGTGTTCACCTACCCTGAGAGCGCATGTGCGGTGTGGATCATGTTTGCTGTCAGATATCGATCAATTTTATAGACAAAAAAATATATATTGGACATAAATTCACTGCACAAACAGGATGAGTCCTGAAACATGAACTTAGCTATTATGTTTTGTTGTCATTTGTTATCTGACACGTTATAAACTGATTATGATCTAGAGTGCAAATATGACACGTTGTTACATAGAGTGTTTTCACTGACGTCATATCAAAATTCAGAAGCAGTTTTCGATTCTAAAATGTTTATGGAATTGTAGAGGGTTAAAAAACTACACATCTGGGCCAAATTGTGAAGCGCAAGAGCATTTCATTCAAGAGTTATAGGCGAATGAGTATAGACATTTTTTAGTAAGAAATGTACGGAGCGGCCATGTTGGTGTCCCACTTAAGCCAGGTTTCCATATAATCGCAGCGATCGTTACGATCGACGATCGCTGCGATTCTTGCGACCCTTGCGATCATATGGAAACCAAAACGTTGCGATCCTTGCGATCGTTGCGATTGCGATCGCAGAGATAGAAATTTTTTTATCTCTGCGATCGCAATCGCAACGATCGCAAGGATCGCAACGTTTTGGTTTCCATATGATCGCAAGGGTCGCACAACACCTTTTTCTGCGATCGCTGCGATCGTTGCGATTATATGGAAACCAGGCTTTAGGGACACCAACATGGCGGCCAAAAATTTAAAGACTTTAAAGTCTTAATAACATCGAAAATCTCATCACATAATAGTGTATTCACTATAAGAGGCATGAAATCGGCTTGTAAGCATCTATAATTCATTAATAACTTTCAACTTGTTCAATTTTGTTTATTTTCACGGCTTATCTGAAATTGCGTGACGAATTGCGTGACACATTTACAACCTGAGCACCTTTATAAATCGAAAACGAAACATCGTTAAAACCTGAAACTTTTTGTGAAAGAGATTATAACACTGGTATCCACATACCATGTTAGAAACAGCTTTGTAGGATATATACTTTAGATTTTTTAATTTTTGTGACGTCATGTGAAAACACTCTATAGCTGAAGTTTTTCTCAACACAACGTGTGCGTTCATTGGTTGATTCATGGTCACATGACATCTAACAAACAAACTGTTTCCCGCCAAACGTCCACTGATGAGTAGGCAACATTTGCGAAAGCGGGCAACATTTTTGACGTCAGATGGTAACAGTGCACTGTTGCCCGCGAGCGCACGTGATCAGACCGAAAAAAACAAAAATCCAAAAACTCCAGCTACTCACAAATCACTTAATGACTGATCTTTCGGGAAACAGTGAATTTTGTTTCCCATCGAGATTCTCAGGAAACGAAATTCACCGTTCCCCTCTGGACTCGCCTGCTGTGTAGGCGTTTTGTTTTTGGGGGGTGGGCGAGTGCTGAATTTAGTGTTTGGTCGCCATTTTGGTTCTGCACAACGTGGGGGGGCTGGGAGGAGTTTGTGCCTAAATAATACCGTCCAGAAGGACGTCGGACACCTTATTGAGACTTATATAACGTAATGTCGACACTTAGATTTTATTTTCAAGAAATTTTTAAGTGTTAAAAAGAAAATCTAAGATCCCCACTCAGGATTGAACCTGTGACCTCAGCTAGGCTTAGGCGTACATAGCCTACCGTACCACTGTACCACCTAGCTTCTCGGGTTGTTTTGTCCGAAATTTAACTATATAAACTGCTACCCCTAACCCCCACCGCGGTCAAACGTCCGAGGCGTTTTCGTTTTATTTAGTGAGATTTTATTTAATATTAAATGGAAATATGAGCAAGGATGAATAAAAAAAAAATAGTTGACGTTACTATCTTTTAATTTTTCTCAAAATGATAAGCTTTTTTCCGTTGAAAACTGACCAAAAGTCTGCGCCAGATCAAAATTATGTTGATAAATGGCGCCGACATTCTGCAGTTCACAGTTTTTAAACGCTTGGAATTTTTTTCGCAAACTTTCAAAACGTTTGGTAAATTGACAGTGTATTGGCAATATATTAAACTTTAAACAGTGAAAATAACAACCCTAACTTTTAAGTACTTTTCTTCACTTTTGCAAATTTATCTCGTTTGACCGCGGTTAACCTCTAACCACAACCGAAAGCTAACTAGTTACTCCGTTATATAAGTCTCAATAAGGTGTCCGTCGTCCTTCTGGACGGTATGATTTGGGCTTGACCCTGGGAGGAGTGGGGAGGCTTGATCGCGTCTTTTGACTCGCCTCAGTCCGCGGTCTTTAAAACGCAGCGCTCGTTCGACCCCCAAATAGGCCTGCTTTACAGGCTACCTCTGGACCAGTAATTGAGTGTTTATTATAACACCCTTCTTAGTTCTGGCCGCGCGCTTGAAAAAAATAACACTTTCAAAAGTATCTGAGAATCGTGATACAAAATTAATGTACAGTATGTATATAGAGGAAGAGGTTAAATGGCGTGGGTGTGTCGTGGGTCTTTTCTGAAAGAGTTGATAAGAAAATGTGGATGGCAGATGACAAGAACTTTAATTTATATTTTTGCATTTCTAGATAATGTCTTATCCTATACTCTCAACTCGCTGTTTGAAGATATAACAAGATCAAGGTCAATCCGGCTCTGTTAAAATATCAACGTCACACCAATGTCGCCGTAAATAAACTTATTCTATATTCTAAATGTCTTCTGAAAAAGAAATCTACTAAATAATTAAGCAGACTCTGCTTAAGTGGTACGACAGTGTAAATGTTACTGAACTTGACGTGGCTTCCATCCAATTAGTAGCGTGGTAATGCTCAATTATTACTCATGCGCGTAGCGGCATGAGTTATAAAATGGCCTCTGTTTTTCTTATTTTTTGTGTCACGATTTTGCATGCAAATTTATGCACACATATTTTAAATTGTGCCTTTCCGGTTTATAGCTTTGCCCTTTGCACTTCCGGTTTAGAGACTTCCGGCTACTCTCACTTCCGGCAAAACATCATTACTGAAGTGTCACGACAGCGTCTCCTACAACCCTTCTCACATTAGTAATGTTCACGTCAGGTATATATTAAATTCACAAGAATGACTGGCTTCATTGTGGTACAGCCTTCATTTATAAAACATTCAATAGTAACGTGGTTTGCTGGAACGATGACTGAATGAAAGGAGTAACTCTTCTCCATGTCGGACGTCTTCTTATCTTGTTTAAAATATTAAAGTATAAATTGCTTCTTTTCTCATGGTACATTAAAATATATGACAAATGTTTCTTACGCATGCGCATGACATACGCTTTCCGTAATTTGGTCTTATTGGTGCATAAGACAGTCCTGTATTTCTCCCATCGAAGTGAACGTTGCTTTTATACACAGCATACAACTTGAGGCCGAATTTGTCGCGATTCTGTAGAAATAAGAGCTATTTTTAATCAGAGTTCTTCCGAGGCAAAAATGCCAAACATCGATCCATCGCGCTCGTAAGCATATTGTCAATTGATTCCACATTTTACTGCCGATCCTCTACAATGCCTGCGCCGGAGTAGTCCTCGCTGTCTGTGGCGAGTAATTTCAAGACTTTTTTGAAGAAAGAACAATAGAAACACACGTGAAAACGGCGTCGTTATATCGGATTTTAAAAAATTTGGACTTCGGGACTGGACTTCTGTGGATTATGGACTGTGGAATGCGTGCCATATTAATGTCTATTTTTACTGATTTCATTGCTTTTAAAAGTAGTCTTTTCAAATGTAACAGAAATAATTCACGGTTTGGGAATTAATAGACGAGTGTGGATTTGATCGGGAATCAATAAATTACATATTTAAGCGAGTACAGAAAAATCAACGCGTCTTAGCGTCTATATATATTTTAAATTCAACTGCTGGTCTGATTGGTTGAGACGCGACCTCGTGATCCACTCTTGATTTCTAGATGGCGGAAAATCTCTTCGGTGTTGACTTGAAAAGCGAATGAAAGAATCACAGCGTGCAAATTTTCAAGACAATGCACGGCGTTCATGGATGGGTATGACCGTTTGATATTCTGTTCGCCGCTTATTGCTGTGGGGTTTTTGCTCCGGCAAGTTTTGTGTTTTATATAACTTGCCATTTCAGTTAGCGATCGTGGTTTCAAGTGTCGGCTACTGAATGCAGTAAATGTAGTGTGGTCTTACTTTTTAGACTTTAGACTTTTTAAGCCTGTGTTTCTCCGTAAAAGCACTCAAAACACTTGGAAATCAATACTGCCATAGGTTAAGACGCCACGAGTTCAAGCTGTGTACAGCTTTTTGTTCCACATATTCTACATACATGTAGCAAAGCTTTGTACATTTATGGCTTTGCACATTCACACGCGTTGCCTCGCTAAAATTAAAAAAAAATAGCCCGGTCGTTTACTGATTTCGTTGCTTTTAAAAGTAGTCTTTTCATGGTTTAGGAAATAAAAGACGAGTGTGTATTTCATCGGGAATCAATAAATTAAATATTCAAAGCGAGTCCAGTTGCGCAATCTTACATTACAGACGGTCGCGTAATACTGTTTTTGAGAATTGCTAAAATTGAAAAATAGCCCAGTCGTTTACTGATTTCATTGCTTTTAAAAGAAGTCTTTTCAAATGTAACAGAAAGAAGTCACTGTTTGGGAAATATTAGACGAGTGTGGATTTGATCAGGAATCAATAAATTAAATATTCACGGCGAGTACAGAAAACGTGTCTTGACGTGTTCTTCAGTGTGTCACGCAAAATTCGTTGAGGGGGAAGGGTGCGTGACCCATTTGAAATAAACCGTAAAACTTTCTTATGCATGCGCATGAGTACAGGCTACCAGTGTAGCCTCTTGTTATTTTGGTGATGGCAAAAATACTTAAAGTAAGGCACTAAACATGAATAAGCCATTTGAGTTTCATTTATCGTTCAACAAATCTTTCAGCTGATGCCTACGCGTATGTACCTGTTAAAAATGAGATAGACTGAGTATGCTTTGTAAGAGGCCCAACTCAACCACGCACATGGTCAAGTAAATCGTTCAATCATTTTAATTTTATATCAACTAAAATATTTTGAACCACAAGAACAACGATAATGTTGACGTAACACCATCACCGAAATAAACTACTTTGGATGAAAGCAAAAGGCCTTTGAAATCGTATTCACTGCTTAATATATTGCGACGATTTCAAATCCGATTATTGCAACGAATTCAAATTTCGATTTCGAGGAAGTATACACGCTAGAAATCTCCGCGGACAAAAAGTGCCTTTATCAGAATGCCTTTGTCGATATCGTATTAGGATACACGACCGACTCACGCCATTTCGTTAATCTCGTGTAGAAATCTGAGAACTGTAAATAAAAGTAGAGATTTAAAAGTGGAGGCTTATGTGGGTAGTTGAAAGTTTGCTTTTTTTTCCTTGTTTGATGTTTACGTCTTTTTCGTAACCACTTTTGAAGAAATTCATCGACAGTGTGATTACGTTAAGGCTAGTATTTTTATAGCCATGCATTGAATTTAGCGCTTTAGAAAATTTAGGGGTGGCGAATGGTTCCTTCAAAATCGTGGGTCTCGGAAAATTTTCGTTCGGTCTCGAAATCTCGGCAGTTTTTGTTTTAAGTCTCAAAGTCTCGTTTGGCTGGTGCTTTTTCTGTCTCGGAGTCTCGGATTTTTTTCCTCAAGGTCTCTTGTCAAGCATTCTCATTCTTCATCCTTGTTTGTTGTTTGATAGCTGAATCGGATGTTTTTAGCACTTAATATATTGCGACGATTTCAAATCCGATTATTGCAACGAATTCAAATTTCGATTTCGAGGAAGTATACACGCTAGAAATCTCCGCGGACAAAAAGTGCCTTTATCAGAATGCCTTTGTCGATATCGTATTAGGATACACGACCGACTCACGCCATTTCGTTAATCTCGTGTAGAAATCTGAGAACTGTAAATAAAAGTAGAGATTTAAAAGTGGAGGCTTATGTGGGTAGTTGAAAGTTTGCTTTTTTTTCCTTGTTTGATGTTTACGTCTTTTTCGTAACCACTTTTGAAGAAATTCATCGACAGTGTGATTACGTTAAGGCTAGTATTTTTATAGCCATGCATTGAATTTAGCGCTTTAGAAAATTTAGGGGTGGCGAATGGTTCCTTCAAAATCGTGGGTCTCGGAAAATTTTCGTTCGGTCTCGAAATCTCGGCAGTTTTTGTTTTAAGTCTCAAAGTCTCGTTTGGCTGGTGCTTTTTCTGTCTCGGAGTCTCGGATTTTTTTCCTCAAGGTCTCTTGTCAAGCATTCTCATTCTTCATCCTTGTTTGTTGTTTGATAGCTGAATCGGATGTTTTTAGCACTGAGTCTCGGGCTCGGTTTTTTCCCGCATTGGGTCTCGGGGTCGGATTTTATAACGTAGCTGCGGTCGCGGTCTCGGATTTTGAAACAAGCGTCTCGGTGTCCCGGCGAGTCTCGGATTTGCCGTTCGCCACCCCTAAAATTTCATTTTTAGGGACAACTTCATTCAAAGATTTTCTGAAATATCAGCGATCGAAAAACGTCCGGCGTTTAATGAGGAACCTATAGTTTCGTTCTGGTGTGGCTGTTTTATTAAAAGGAAGCTAGGGGGTCGTCACTTTTGAAACCTGTCGTTAGACATAAGCCATTGTTGATTAAATATATGGCTCATTCAGTTATCCAGAAAACGGCGTCAAACTGATCCCAAGCCGCAATCGGAAGATTAATAATTGTCACTTCATTCTCGCTTCACTCAACAAAAGGCGCGTGGTGGTCTCTGTTATCATTTATCAGTGCCAGTCAATTTCTAGTTATCCCCATCAAGCTATTTGAATAGCGATAACGGCCATGAATAATGCATCATTCCTTTTCTCACTGATGACAACCAAAGCTTATAATCCCTCCAGACTTCTAGCCTACCTTATTCAAACAAAATATTTGTTCAAGAGAAGTTGCGGTTGTTCTGTGCGACATTTTCTTAAAACGCAGGTGTAGAAAGTAAACTTACCCACGGGAAGCATCGGTTATTTCTCCACAGTAAATTTGGAAATTATCTGGAACAGGTTCTCTCAGTTTATAATTATCTCTTTTACTAAAAAAAAGAACGAAGAATAATTTAGTCGATACTTTTTAATCTATTCTCAAATTCAATATTAAACCCCATTCTGAACTGTGACAAAAAGGATTAGAATTTTCATTAGTCTTGAAACATTTTTGTTTTTTTTCTCAGTTGACATATGCACACACGTGATTAATTATACCATTCTCTTTTTAATTCTCTTTCTCTCTATTTAGTCTCGTGTATATAATATTCATTCCGGTTCATTCATATAAATCCAGAATTATCTTCTCAACACATCACACAGATGGCAACATTGACACCGGTACATAATTAGGCTAGAAATGCTGCTAACGACTGAGGAAGGATGCGTTTTCGCTACAATTCTTTCGTTTATTTTCTTCTTTGGTTTTGTGGGGAACACTTTGGTTTGTTTAGCGATTTACTTCGACAAGGATCTCCGTCAACAACAGTCAAATTATTTCCTTTTTAACCTTGCTGTCGCTGATCTATTCACGGGAACATTTGTGATACCATTTTGTATTGCTGCATTAATAGATGGCCACTGGATTTTTGGCGATGCCTGGTGCCAAGCAACAGCGTTTGTCTATTACAGTTTAGCAATCGTTGGGCTTGAAACCCTAGCTTTTATAAGCTGGGATCGATATTATGCGATTTTTTACCCTCTAAAGTACAGATCGAACGTGACAACGAAAAGAGTTTTCACCGCGATAGCTTTCTGCTGGTTATGGGCGGTGGTGTTTACAATACCTTGTGCCGTGTTAGGTTGGTTCCGATATGGCGAATATGAATCAATGTGTACATACAATTTCAGTGGAACGGGTGATACGTGGAAAGCGCGAGTCATAACTTACAGTATTATTACAATCGTGTTATGCGTGTTGGTCCCATCGACCGTGATAATTTTCTGCTACCTTCGCATCGTCACAGTTGTACGGCAACAAGGAAGGCGAATAAACACAATCACTTCGAGAGAAGCAAATAACTCCATTTCAGGACGTTACGCTTGGAGAAACTATAGATTTAAGGGTTTTCGAACAATAACCTTTGTTGTTGTTTTATTCATTCTCTCGTGGACGCCTTTCAGCGTAGTGCGCCTTATCAAAACGGTAACATGGAATCACGAAATCGTTCCAGCAGCAGCGGACACATTCGCTAGCGTTATGTCATTATTCAGCACTGCTACTAATCCGATAGCCTATAGCTTGTTTCGAAGAGACTTCAGACGAGCTTTTCAAAGACTTTTTCGAAAAGTTTCTTGTAAATAAAGCCAAACGTATTATTTCCCTCCCAAGCTTTTAGCCAGCAGGGCGTCCAGGGTCCTGTGGACGCCCACTTTTTGAAGAAATTCATGAAAATTGCACCTAATCTTTTAAAAAATTATGATGGAATATATCTTCTGGACGGCCACTTTTCAATTTCTGGCTAAAAGCCTGTTCCTTCCTCGTTGATTTGAATCAAGTAAAGTAGTTTTTATGTCTTAGTCGGTTTAAAAACTGGTGAAATCAGTTATTATAAGGTTTGCGGGGTGGATTGACGATCCTTCCGTGTTGTTTTTCAATGTTTTCAATTGGAAATGTCAGGAAAATTTCAATTAATTCGAGTCATCAATGGGAAAAGGCATAAGAACAGGAAATTATCTGCCCTTATATAAGTCGTAAAATTATCACGTTTTCCAAATCTCAGTCAGGGCTTTTAAAATGGAATTTAGTTATTCACAGTCAATAAATACCATAAAAAAAATTTAGCTTTGTGTTGACTTTAAATTACTTTTTAAATGAGAATGAATATGAACTTGCTTTTCTCAGTGTACATGATATGCTTATACCAACGAGCAAATTTTGCAAATATATCATTTGAAATGCACAAAAAAAATATATGCCATGGCGCCAAGAAACCTTCTACCCAGAAGCAACGAAGCAATTATACTTTTAAGGCGATAAGTTTTTCACAGTTAATTTTTTTAATATTAGTTGGAGGAGAGTTTTTCTTATATGTTTACCATGCTTCAATTAGGGTAGCCAGTAGACTAAGAAATACGTAAGAAATGTCACCAACATTTTTTGAAAAGCGTGATCTGAAACTCTTACTTTTATGGTTGAATCTGATGTAAAAAAACATGCATGCAAACTTCAATATTGTTACTGTTTTAATTTGTTATTTTTCATGTTCTCTTTTTACGCAGCGAAAAAGTGTCAGTCGCCCCTTCTGAATGTATTGTGGTTTTGGATAATCAACTTTTAAACATGTTGATTTGGCTTTCCTTTAATAAAAAACAATTTCCATAAAGACTTAACCTGAATTTATGCGTTCTTTCCAGACAAGCAGGTGTTTAAATTGACTTTCCAGTCTAACTAACAAAATCCTTGGAAGTTAAGAGGTTTTCCTTCCATAAACTCTTGCCGTCATTTCACAACGTGACGTGAACATTTTTAATAGCTGTTCCCAAGATAATTAAAAGAAAAAAAAAATACATATGAAAAGAATTTTTAATTTGCAGTGTGAACTGTGAAAAGAGCGGGATACAGACAAAAACACGGGTGATATCATGAATTTTATCATTTTGTTTTCAAATAACCTACAATGGAGTTTGAGGTGTTCGAAGCCTGTGCAAATTATTTGTTTTACAGTTTTCATTATTTACATTTAATTTGTCATAGCATGACTTTGGAAACCTGCTTTACAACTGCAAATAAATTGATGAAAATGAAAAGAGTTTTACGTTATAAACCGGTATCAGGCTATTAAAGCCATAAGTGTAGATGGGGAGTTTAGCCAAAGAATTGTTCATTTTGCATTTTTTTTTTAACCATTTTCAGCATATCTAAGGGTCGATTTACACACTAAAAGTACAATTTTGTCGTATGCGACACACTTAAAACATGCTTACGACATGCTTACAACACGAATTACTCCGTTTAAATCAGCTCAAGTCATGTCGTAAGCATGCCGTAAGCATGTCGCATGCAACAAAGTTGTACCGTGTAAATCGGCCCTAAAGCTTTTTATTCTTGGAATTTTTAAGAACGCTCCACATAAGAACTACAGTAAAGTTCATTGTTCTGCGGCATTGGCTCTTTCTCACATGAGAATGTCTTTGATTTCAAGAATAGGGGAGGAGCTAATGGTTTATAATTATATTTCAGTATAAAAATAAAAAATATCCATTTGCGTCAGATAAATTTTAGGAAATGTTCGTGCTTAACCAATCAAAATAGCAGAAGACAATAGCTAATAATTTTGCTTCTTTGATGAAGTTCCTCAAATACAATTTCTTTAAAAATTTGCATGTTTTGCGATTGGGTCTTAAATTACATGAAACCTCTAAAAAATCAAACAAAATGCACCTTGAAACCTAACTTTTTAGCGGTCTTTGAGTCTAGGCCTATGAGATCACCAGTTGTAACAATGAAAAAAGTTGACATTCCATCGTGCATTGCCGTTAGCACTTTACCTCTTATGCGGATCATTACTTAAAATCATCTGTCGTAAGCGTAAATGTCAGTATTCCCCAGTACTTCAACTCTTTTTCATAATAGACGAGTCTAGCCTCAGTGGTTTCTCAGACTGTCCCAGGTCGCTCGCATTCACTCCCTCCTCTCCTCGTCTGATGTCCTTTGTTTGAGGGATTGTTATTGACGTTATCTGACTGCTGGATATTTCCACCAATCAGAGTAAGCTCAATCCATTCCTGAAATCAGTTCCTGATGGAAAATACAACTAATAACCGATAACCACTCCTGATTGGTGGACTCGGTCAGGTGACGTCAAGAACAATCCCTCAAACAAAGGACATCAGAGACAGAGATAGACAGATAGACAATGTTTATTTAGTCATACTGTTTACAACTGAAAAGCTGAATTGGGTAAAAACTTTACAAAAAGAGGAGGGAGTGAGTGCGAGCGACCTCAGACCATCTGACAAACCCCTGAGGCCACACTCGTCTATTATCGACAAGAGTTGAAGTACAAAAAAAATAATCCCACAATGATTTTTGTATCCAAAGCATATCAGAAAAATGTAAATATAGTTTAACATATGGTAAAAAATGCGTCTTTCTTTCTCTATTCATTAATTAACCATCTGTCACAAGCCAGGGTACAAGCTTAGCAAGCTGTAGTTGTCATATTCACCGACGCAAAAACCTTCAAATCGCTAAATTCAGTTCACAGTTTGTGTGGGCCCCATGTGAACAGTTTGCTCAAGGTGAATGCTGCCGTAACCGATAATCGTTACATTTGATTCTTGTAACGCAAAACACGCGGATGTTCTTTTGGAAGGGTCATGGAAGGTCAAAATGAACAGCTGCAAACCAAAGTCACTGACGAGATATTTAAAGAACAAATACTCCATAAATTAGACGAGCTTAGAAAGGCGAACTTTCTATGCGACACAACTGTTCGAGTCGAAGGACATGATTTCCCCGCTCACAAGAATGTGTTATCTGCTACGAGCGATTACTTCAAGGCTCTGTTTTCCAGTGAGTTACAAGTGCAAGAAAACCAGAGTAATTTAGTGGAGCTAAACGACATGAAGTCAAACACGATTGCTACAGTACTGCAATTCATTTACACTGGGGAAGCAAGCATGAGCTCTTCCAACGCACAAGATCTTGTCGTCGCCTCTGACTACTTGGTCATTCCAAGTTTGAAAACAAAAGCTGCACAGTTCTTAGGGGAATCAATAAATGCTTCCAATTGTTTAGCGATGGAATCTTTTGCTTCTCAGTACAACTGTGACTTGCTCAGCCAAGCGGCCGTGAAATACAAATGCCAACATTTCGTTTCCTTCGTGAAATCAGAGCATTTTCTATCGCTTGAGTTTGAGAAAGTGCGAGGTTTGATGTGTGAAGACGAACTGAATATTTCCAAAGAAGAAGTTTATGAAGCAGTGATGGCGTGGGTCAAGCATGATTTATCATCAAGAGAATGTTTTCTTCCTGATCTGTTGAAATGTTTGAGGTTGTTCTCCATGTCAAAATACAGCCTGCAGAAGATTTTAAATAAAGATGAGCTGATCATAAAGAATCCCATCTGTTCGAATATATTGTATAATGGACTGGACTTTTTCGTCTTCCCGGATCGGTTCCTAGGCAAGTTGCTAAAACATCGCACATCCATCCAGAATGAAGAACATGTGGTAATTATTACATGTGGAGACCCCGACTTTGGAGAGGTTTTAGATACTGGTTGTTTCGTCCTTTCTAATAAGAAATGGGCATCTCTTGCTCCCATACCTCGCTCTTGCATTTCAAAAGAGTGCATTTGGTTCGTTTCTACTGTTTGTGGAGGACTTTTGTATGGATTGGATAGTCAAACTACCAAAGTTAGTTGTTATAACCCACAAGAAAATGCATGGAGGTCAAGAAAAACACTTCTTTGCAGTCACACAGGCTGTGCATTGACATCATTCAATGAAGAACTTTATTTAATGGGTGGGATGTATGTGAATGATCAAGACCTCTTTGACGTGATATGTGAAGTTCATAAGTACAATCCAATGTGTAATGAATGGAAGCAGTTAGCATCAATGGAAACCTGCCGGAATGGTCACTGTGCAGTTGTTCTAGAGGATCTTATATATGCGATTGGAGGTTCTGATGGCCATACCTCTCTGAAGAGTGTTGAAAGCTATGATCCATTAATCAACCAGTGGAGTAAGGTTCCAGATATGGCAAATGCCCGTAAGCATGCTGCAGCAGTAAATGCTTGTGGGAAAATTTTAGTCATTGGGGGATATTGTGATAACAGTGAAACAGCTGTTGAACAAACTTGTGAAATATTTGATGCACATCTTAATGAATGGAGCCTGGTATCCGGTCCTATCACTCCACGGTGTAATTGTGGAATTGTGAGTGTGGATAACGTGGTATACATTTTTGGTGGAGAGGATACAGATCTGTGCCTGGAAAGTGTGGAATGCTTTGACTTTAAAAGCAATGAATGGAAAGAAGCAGATGAACCTATGCCAGGCGCTGGGACAAGGGCACAAGCTTCCTTGTTAAAAGTACCAAAGAAGTTCATTAAAAGCTTACTATGAGTGATGAAACATTTATTCATAGTTCTTTTTATGCCTTGGCCTTAAGAAAGGAAAAGCATGAAGCAATTAAGTTGTAAGGCTGCATGATATGGGCTTGTGAGGGGATCTTGGCGGTCATTTTTTCTGATCAAGTGACTGATCTTTGGCCAAAACAAGAGGCTACTGTTGTAGCCTACACTCATGCGCTTGCGTAAGAAAGTTTTACCGTTTACCATATTTAAAATGGGTCACGCACCCCTCCCCCCCCCCTCAACGAATTTTGCGTGACACACATTGCACCATCGCTCAAGACATGTTGATTGAAGCTACCAATTTTTCTGTACACGTACTCGCTTTGAATATTTAATTTATTGATTCCTGATCAAACCTACACTTGTCTAATACTTCCCAAACCGTGAATTATTTGTATTACATTGGGTTATTCCAGAAAGAATCCCCCCCCCACCGACGGATGGCAAGATTTTTTGACCCCCCCCCCCCCCCCCCCCCATCCACCCGGATTTCCTGGCCCACCATGTCCTCCTCCCGCCTGGATTTCAAAGAGCCCAGAGACCCCTCCTACTGACCGGATTTCCAATTAATTTTTGGAAGCCCAAAACATACAGGTAATGAAAAAAAAAATACATGTAATCGCATTCAGAAGCTTCTGCTTTTATAATGTCAAAACTGTGGTGATGAGTACAATAAATTAAATTGGTGAAACATTTTAAAAATAAATATTACATGACGCATCATGGAAAAAAAAACCTTGTCATTTCAAGACCAAATCAAAATGAAATTTTTCTATAAAGCTAGTTCCTTAAATAACTGCTTTGATTTTGCCATTAGTTTTTTCCAGGCTTCGTTTCATGCAAATTTTGTGTGCCTGTGAAATGTAATTCGATCGCGTGTGAAATGTAATTCGATCGCGAGGTGTTTCTTCATGACCATGAATCGAAAATATTTTTTTCTAAAGGTCAAAACGTTTTAATGGTCTTTAATGCAACTCATATTTCCTTGAATGAAAATGTCTTTCCCTTGAATAAAAGAGTTAAACGCTTATCAGAATTCCGTGATTTTCTGCTTCTGGAAGGCTTGGCGATTTTTTTATCCTAATTGCAGCGCGGAGCGCTTGTAGCGTCTGCAAATTGTATTTATTTATAAACATCACAAAATAAGAAGCGATTTTAGAATACCTAGCAGCCACTTATTTACATATCCTTAAACGTTTGGTAGAACGAGGTATTTGAAGACAAAAGAAACCATTTATATTCAATGACATGCAAATAAGTGACCGGGTATTCTACATTTTAGCCCAATTGAAGAAATAGAATTTAATGCGTATTTGCAAAGCGGTGCATCTAATTTTTTTGTCTATAACTGGTACGACTACTCCGAATAAAATAGTATTGAAAATTGCCGAGAAACTGATTTGGAAATCAAAATTGCAAAAAAATACACAGACATCTTTGCGTAAGGCGACGTGTGTGAAGTTTAATAGAACTATAAAATTCAAGTCTTGTTTTGTATAATATCATGGAAAAAATCTCCAAAACTATTAAACGAGAACACAAACTAAGAAAACGTCAACCACAAATTAATATCAACATAAATTCTCACCGAAAAATGTAATTTCTTTTATGGTATAAAGTCCCTCGGCTGCTTGAAAATTCCAAAACTCCGCTTCTTCGAAAGAAACATCACCCCGCATGCATTGAGAAAAACGTATGGAGTTCCTCGAAGCAAGATTTCGTCGCTTAAAGAAAGCTCTCCTGTTTCTCCACTACAGCGGCTTCTGAGTATTCTTTAAAGCTTTCTCTTTCCATTTTGAATATTTTGGATGAGTGTTATTACTCCGACAAGACAAAACTATGGTTTTGAAAACAAAGCACACGCCGAGCGCGGCAGCCATTTTTGTAGAATGTTTATGTGACCTGACGACCGGGTAGCAATAATATATGCGTGCATAAATTTGCATGCACAAATGTGACACCAAAAAAAAAAAAATGACGAAGAAAAACGAAGCCCATTTTATGACCTCATAGCGCTTCGCGCATGAGGTAAAAATAAGTTTCTTTATTTAAAAGAAGTGGTGGGAAATTACTTATTAGATGACTTGCAGTTATGTTAAGGGACTATGTCACCAGATTTAAGTAACACTTTGAATAGCCAAAAGACGGTCATATTTGTACAGAAAAATTGAAAACTAATGGCTAGTTTTGTTAACAATAATATTATTATTACTATATTAATGCATTGAATCTATTAATGTGTGATTTTAGCAGCGGATGACCAGGATGGAAATGAAATGCAACTTGAAAAATTTATGCGAAATTTTTCAAGTTCTTCCTCAGCCCCATGTCTTTGAAAAATCGATAAAACATGGTGTGGTTCATTCTCTCTGTTAGAATTTACTTCAAATAAAATTTGTGCATTAAATTGAATTCATTGAAGTACTTATCAGTAATTTTTTGCACAGTTTTGGTGAAAAATCAGCCAAATCCATGGACATAGCCCCTTTAATCTTATCTTGGCAATATTTTAACAAGATACTTCTTTTGGTGCAAAAGAAAAATACCTTGTCAACAGTCTAGAGCTGTAACATTGCTTCACATGTCTAGAAACTGAAAAAATTGAGCTTTTCATAGGTTATTTACCAGTATCTGTTTTCCTTTGGCTTGTTTTAAGGCCTACTCATCTACAATATAAGAACCAGTGTTACATTATTCCAAGTTTGGATTAATGTAGAGCATGATACAAATAGCATTTAAATTGAAACCCTTAACAGGGTTTCTCTAAGAAATTTTTTTTTTGTTATTGTTGCCAGCAATTCAAACAAGTCCCAATTAATTTGCAGTTAGAAGTTATGAGAATGTTTTGTTAATTGAGATTCTAGAAAAGAAAAAAGTAGGGAGGTGATGAAGGGATTGTGAAATTTGGAAGACTAATGAATGGTGAACATTTAATCAATTTCAAGTTAACGTTAAATGATTCTTTAAGCCAAAATATTTTTACAAAGAAGTGGGACTTTTTGGTCTAATTGAATGTCTTTTTTTTTCAAACAACATTTAACAAGTAACATTTTACTAAGACTACGTTTACACTAGAGGAGATTTTTCCGGATTCATAAATGTTTCCGGATTTATTACATTTACGGTATTCGGATTTGCAGGCGTTTATACTAAAGGGTATTCGGATTCCCAACCGTTTACACACATCGATAAATCCGATGACATTCATGCGGGAACGGTTACCAAGCAGGCGAAAAAGTATCCGGATTCATTGGAACAACTGTTTACACTACAAAACATTGCGGATTTACAGTAATCGGATACAAAGTATTCACTTTAGATTTCGGATTCAAAATCTCCGGAGACGCGACCAAACCGGGACGTTTTTATTCCGGATTCTGCGTGTAAACGGCAAAACGAATCTGGTACCAAAATGTTCCGGATTCGTCACGAATCCGGAAAAATCTCCTCTAGTGTAAACGTAGTCTAAGTAATATAATGTTTCAGGCTAAGAAAATGAAAACACAATTTGTAAATGAAAAAGTTACAATTGGACACAGGCAGATATTTAACAAAAATAGTCAGCTATTGACCAGGAGTGCTCTTGCATGAGTATTATAAAACTTTCAGTTGTACAAATTATTGACAATGATATTTAACTCAGGGCCATACTGGTATGGAACAGGTTATAATATTGCAATTTGCAGGATATTTTTTGATAATACAATGTTCATGTGAATTAACTTTGTTATACTCATAAACGTATTGTAATTTTGAAATATTCCTTTATCAGTGTTCTTGAATAAACTTGACAAACAAACAGGGACTTCAACTCTGTAAAATGTGCACAAACACGGTTTTGTTGTTATTTAACTTGGTCATTTTAGATTGTGAGTGTGATGCACTGACAGGGTAGTCTGTTAGAATCAGCGTTTTCTCACCTTAACCCGTGAGGACAGAGGTCTCTCTCGCGCCTGTGCCCATTCTCGTCCCCAGAGCCGCTTGGCCCTCTTACCGTCAGAGCCTGAGTACGAGGACCAACGTGTTCAGTCTCCGACGGTTGAGACGGCCAAGCGGTTCTGGGGACGGTAATTATTACAGCCATGCTCCGTCACGCGTGACCAGTATTTTTGAAAATTTGAATGGAGTTTTCAAGTTTACGCATCGGTTTCGTAAACTCATTCCGAGATTCGGAATTCCCGTGAGAAACCAAAACGTTGCGATCCCTGCGATTGCGATCGCAGAGATAGAAATTTTTCTTTCTCTGCGATCGCAATCGCAACATTTTGGTTTTGGTTTCCATATGATCGCAAGGGTCGCAAAAATCGCAGCGATCGTTACGATCGTTGCGATTATAGCCTGGTTTCTATATAATCGCAGCGATCCTTACGATCGACGATCGCTGCGATTCTTGCGACCCTTGCGATCATATGGAAACGAAAACGTTGCGATCCTTGCGATTGCGATCGCAGAGATAGAAAAAAAACTGGGCTCCGGGGCTGCAAAGAAAAACAATCAGGAATATAGAGACCGCAATAAAATTTGGTACCGGTTTTCTGCACACATTGTGGGCCTAACAAACTTATTGTGTTTTAAAAATACCACCCTTCCCCTCCCCCCGGAAAATCTTTGAAAGAGCGACTATTTTCCCTAAAAGGCAAACTCCTTACAAAACTGGCTTAGAATAGGCCATTTGCACGATGACGTCATTTGACTACTACTACCAAAATCCTTCGGTTTTTTGTTTTGTAGTGCAAATTAGGGCTATTGTTATTTAAACCGCACTGGGATTACAAAATTTAAATAAGAAAGGAAAAACGAAATGAATTCTGGTGATAGTAGTCAAATGACGTCATCGTGCAAATGGCCTATTCTACTGCTGACCACCGTTGTATGGTACTTTATTTCCTTTCAAATTTTGAGTTAAAATATCCAATTTTATGGTCGTATTTACCTTGTTCAGGAACGATCTTGGTATGGAGTGTGTATGTATTTTAGTTTTAATATTTTCACATTTGTCGCGATTTTATTATATAATTATCGGCCCATCTACGGAACAGTTTGTTGCTACCTGAAAGTTTCGAAACCCCTAAAGAGAACTACGTCGTCAGCCAAAAGAAAGCAATTGTCACTCCATGCGTGACTAAGGTTTTCCGATGTCTTCTTTAATTGTTGTAGGGTCCACGAATGGACCGTCAAAAATTGCAAAGCCGACTGTATTTCAAGTCGTCTTGCGGGGTATTGGGAAAAGTTTTCAATCAGCAATAGCCGCGCCTCGGATGAACCTCACTGGCTACGGTAATGCCACTGCGCAAAGGTGATTTGACGCGTTACAACGAGCAATTTGAAGCAATATTTGACGCCACCATTGTGGGATGCATTTATGTGTCTTAGTCTTACTTCAATCTCGAGAACAGCACTTTATTTAAATAATTGAAAGTGCAAGAAAGTTACACAATTTAGCAATTTAGAAATTTAAACTAGCGTTGGATGAAACATTCGCGTCATAAGAAAGTGCGTTATCAAACAAATCGAGCAAACTACGCATGCGCACTTTGGCAGTTTCTTTGACTTTGAGTCAACTTGACAACTTGTTTAATAGTTCAGTCGTGGTTCTGCCCTGTATAGTCTTCTACGCATCCTTTATTTGGATCGCCACGCAACGACTGCTTGGAACGAATATTATAATCCCCGTTGTACAGTCAGCCTTGCTTTATTAGTTCCTTCGTATTTAAATCAAATTTGTTGACTCGATCCACCAGGATCCGACGCTTTTGCATTGTCCGTTGGCCCTTGCAGTTATTTCCAAAGTGTTCATTGGGAAAATATGCAGGAAATTGCATTCGCTTTCATTGACTTGATTCACTTTGAAACCTACAAAATATTAGTGCATTTGTCCAAGTAAGCGCACCGCACCCGTCTGCCTTGCGGACCGGTTATCCCACAGTTGTTATCTCGAGATGTTTTCTAGGAAGCGTGACATCAACGACATGGTTCGGAAGATGCTGGAAGATGGCGCCGACCGATCATCGCACCATAAAGGTACAGGATAAGCAGCAAAGTTTCTTGTCTGAGGAAACAACACGATGGCAAAGACCAGGCCTTGAACCACTGTCCGTCAGGTTGAAAGGCCAACCGCTGACCACTACACCACCGCGCCACCACCGAGTCAATCTCGTCAGTCAGGGTTAAGCCTAAAGAATACCGTTCAGAAGGACGTCGGACACCTTATTGAAACTTATATAACGGAGTAACTGGTTAGCTTTCAGTTGATGTTATGGGTAGCAGTTTATATAGTTAAATTTATGCCTGAACAACCCGAGAAGCTAGGTGGTACAGTGATACAGTGGTACGGTAGGCTATTTAAGCCTAAGCCTAGCTGAGATCACAGGTTCAATCCTGAGTGGGGGATTTTAGATTTTCTTTTTTACACTTAAAAATTTATTGAAAATAAAATTCTAAGTGTCGACATTACGTTATATAAGTCTTAATAAGGTGTCCGACGTCCCTCTAAACGGTATTCTTTAGGCACAACCGTCAGTCAGCAGGTCATCGCGACCCGCTGATCAAGCAACCTGAGGGCTCCACTGGTTACGAGATTGCCGCCGAGTTACAAACTACAAGAAGCAAACATCACCTATTACACGCAATGTAAAATTGCGTTGATGTCCATTTACTAAAAACGTCTCTTTCGTTCAGATGTAATTGTAATCAATGGCAATTGAGTGACACTGATTAACGTGTTTTACATCAGCATGCTGTTTCACCTGTATTTCAATTGCATTTTCTCAAATATATCAAAGGGATCTAGCAGCCATCTCGTGAATATGAAACAACGTAAGGTTAATTTCAGTCGTTCATGATGTTTTCAAATTAAGTTTCAAGCTTTTGATAATCCTTTGAATTTGAATTTGTTCGGTTGTACTACATTCGTAGCACTACGCGGGCACCACGCACGGCAACAATAGGCCATTTGCACGATGACGTCATTTGACTACTACTACCAGAATCCTTCAGTTTTTTGTTTTGTAGTGCAAATTAGGGCTATTGTTATTTAAACCGCACTGGGATGAATTCTGGTAGTAGTAGTCAAATGACGTCATCGTGCAAATGGCCTATTCTTTACCACATATTTCACATTAGTTTGAATACTCAACAAAACCCCTTCTTTACTCAAGCCACCCCAACACTCCGTAACATGTGTGTCCGTGCGTCGCGCAAGGCTAGCTCGCGGGCGCGTATGACGTCGCTAAACATGCGTGTTTGACGCCACACATCCGAGATCTTAGCAATTTTGAAACCAAAGCGAGGCTTCGTTTTTCGCGCAGCTTCACAGCCGAATGTTATGTTAGCTCGGTAAACACTTTGGTTGGATCTTTTGTTGTGTTTAGCGGAAAAAAACTGTTTGCAAATTAAAGTTGTTATTTTCCTGCATTTTTTCGCGGTTTGCTACTCAAGACAGGGATACTAATTAAGGGATACTCGGAAGCCGCTATAGTGAAAAAAAGAAGAGCTTTCAGGAATAAAATCTTGCTTCGAGGAACTTCACACGTTTTTATCAATACAGGAACAGTGCGGGGAGATGTTTGTTTTTCAGCCTCGGAACCGAGGAAGCGGAGATTTAAAGAATTTCCAAGCAGTCGAGGGACACAAATTACATTTTTCGATGGGAATTTATGTTGATATCAACATAATGATTGACTTTTTCTTTGTGTTCTCGTTAGTTTTGGAGAATTGTTTATAAAACGTGCTTAAATTCAGTCGTATTGATTTCTTGAATTTCATCGGAGACAGCTCGGCCTCGATGCGCTATAAATGGTACGCGTTTTGCTTTTAAGCATAAACTTATGGAGGTTTGAATAAAATTTTAGGTTGAAAAGCGATTTTATGTTGACAAAACAAGACTTGGCTTTTATAGTTCTATCTTCACTCGCGTTGCCTTATGCAAATATGTTTATGTATTTTTTGCAATCATAAAGTCTTTCGTTCTTGGGCCATCGTAGCTTGATGAGAAATAGAACACAAACCGCGGTGATAAACATATTGAACTTATTCATTTTTGATAAAACTTGACGTTTCGTATGCTACTACATACATTTTCAAAAGTGACCGTTAGTGTTATTCAAAGGGCCCTTAAAGCCATCTCGTTAATGTGAGAGAACGTAACGTTAATAAAAAACAACAACAAGAATTGGAAACGTTGGGCGCCTTTGATAGGTAAATGTAGTAAAGACGTGATAGGTAATATGTGTAAAGCTGCTTAATGGTCTATTGAAGTTGAAAGATTGAAAATACCTGTAGGTCTAATCTTAGAGTTAGACATTGCAGTCATAGAGGACTTAAGGGCTCTTATAGGAGCCACTAAATCAATAAAAGTCGTGAGCAACAAAAGAATCACGAGTGTGAATGTAAATAATTTTCATGTTAATCTAGCGTATTTGTTCAAAATAGTCTTCATTTTACTGAGGGGAAACTTCAACTTGATTATATTAAGCGAATGAGGGGGCGAATTGGTTGCTACGGGGAAATTGTGAGGAGGGATAGGGGGTGGCAAAACTACTTATATTCAATCTGTCTTGACTAGAGAGCCCTTTTACTTAGTTAATTTTTCTATTTTTTGTATTCACAGTATTTTAGTAGCAATGCCTTGTATAGCATTACAATAGCGATTTTCTTATCAATCGAAATCTGGGAAAAATGTACGAAGGTTAAAAATATTTACTATTTTTATTTATTGATATTTAAACAGAAGTAAAATATATTGCAACGATTTTCATTTGGGATTAAAATTGATTTACTGGCAATGTTTTTAAACAGCCAATTTATATGTGCAGTGTATATGTGGATGTAAAGTATGAGAAACAACAAGAGTTTTGTGCATGTCAATAAGTTCAGTAAAAAGGTAGACTATTGCAAAAAGGCAAATGAAAATATTTTGTCGCTTTTTCCGTTGACTCAAAAATTGTGTACCTTCGGGCAGAATGGTGTCTCTTGTAGGAATAGAGCTAGTGATTAGGTTTCGTTTCCTTTTAAAGCTAATTGAAAATGCGAAGCTTTTTCAAAACATCTCGGCTTACGTTTAGTAGCCCGAAGGAACATGGAAATTTCCATGTTCCTTTGCATTCTGTAGCGCGAAGGAACACCATGATGGAAATTTCCATGTTCCTTTGCATTCTGTAACGCGAAGGAACATGGAAATTTCCATGTTCCTTTACATTTCTGAAAAGGAAAGGACATCAGCATGTTCTAAGGAAAAGAATATGGAAATTTCCATGTTCCTTGTGAGAACAGTAAAAGTAAAGGAAAATGGAAATTATTTTAATAAGAAAAAGACTGCAAGGTGACCATGTTAATAAATATGTTATTTTTAGTAATTGTCTTTGAAGTGAGTAATTTGCTATTGAATGATGACACTTAACACCACAATGTACCTCAACTGCTGATAAATGCTGATAAAAGAAGCTTTCTAAATATCAAATTTGCACCATGATCTGGTGCCTTTAAAAACAGAGTAACTCTAACTGTTGTGTTTAATTTTCTCGATGATATGTTTGAATAGCACTGATATATATAAAAAGGTGCGTTTTTTGAAACATTAAAAGAATCATTAACAACATTAACAACACTAAGATGTTTTCAACCTCTCTGGCAAAACAAATATTGCAGTTACTATATTTCTGTACTTCTACTACTGTCCGTCGAATTGACCTATGCTTATCATCGTCGCTTTCGGCAATTAAGCAATGAAATTCTCTTGTTCCCGCCCAAGCAGTTGCAGAACAACCTGGGAAAGCAAATAAATAAATAAATAAATAAAAATAACATGTAATAATTCTCATAATTGTTAATTATACAGAAATTAGACATATTGTATCATCCTTATATCGCATTCATTCTAAAGCAAGTTAAAAAAGAAAGTAAAATCTTTAGTCACATGTTAACAAGTTAAGCCTAAATATTGTTTACAACGGAATACTGTAGGACCCTGTAGCTGAAGGCTTAGGGACCTTAGGGGAATAAAAGAATAGCCGGAAATCAATTATCCATCCGTGAACCTCGACGTCATTACTTTTCTTTTATTCCACTAAACCTGAAAGCCAGGTAGGTATTTTAATATATCGAAATAGGTCTATTGAGAACATTTTGAGATCGAAGTGTAAAACATAACCTTTTTGGCGGGCTTTTTCGTTACAAATAGTAAATATTTATTACAATATGTCTTACGTCACTTGATAAGATTACTAATGCATTTAAATTTCGGCCCTCATATTATTCCTCCTTCCACACGAATGATGAATCTTATCAATAACTGTTATAACTTTAATTCAGTTTTCCACACATTAATTGCAGGTCCAGCTGGCTTTGAACAAACAGACGTTATTCTGGCCGAAGAAGTGTTAGATTATGCGTCTTGTTTTCCCCTCACGGCACCAAAGCAAAAGATCACAAGTGACCGGAAAAGAATTCCGCATGTCACAAGTATCCAAATATCGAAATTATATCTGTCTGTTTTCATACAATGAGTTAGGTGTACATAATTCACTCGGACAAAATTGGAAAGGTTTAGCCCATACCGATGCATTTATTTTTAGATGATCATGCGGTTCTCCTGATTGTTGCGAAAAGATCGATAAGAATTATAATCGCGTGAGAAGTTCGACCAACGTTCTTATTTTACCTTACAATTATCTCTTTTGTACTGGCATGTCAGAAGAAAAGATAAGACGCTTCCGACACTTCTTAATTCGGTCTGCATACGTGTGTTTGTTCATGGAACTATTTCCTTTTTCCAAAGATTCCGAAAAGGAAAAATTGAAACGACGTTGAACTTCCCTTTTGAGATAAACTGAATGTGGATTGATTTCCATACCTATTACACGGTTGCCTTACAGATGCCATACAAATAAATCGGAGCCCACCAGATTAGGAGTCTTTTGTCAGTTCCATACCCATAGCCTTTCCCGAATTTTTCGAAGGTAGCCAACCTTACCAATATATAATCAATATATAGACAGAAAAACTTTGTAAGGCACTATTTTCCCACATTGCATACACTTTTAAAATAAAATACAGCGGATCAGATTACCTTCTCAAAATTAATCCGTATTCCTGTACTTCGGATGATTGCAGCCGTGGCCCTGATCTTTCCTTCCGTAACAAAATGCCACTTGATATCGGCACGAGGACCGGTCGTCCGACGCATGATTTTCTTCTTGTAGCCTCGACGATTCTGTAATATGTTTAATGAACGTTCCGTCTTCTATCTACTGAAATAGATATGCACGTTTTTGCGTGCTTGTATAAGTGCATCATTCAAAAAAGTTGATTGACATATGTTTCATGTGTGCCGCGATCACAAATTGTTTTCGGTAGTCACGGGATGTTGTAGCTATGTTGTGGACTGTTGTATCTGTGCTCTTGGCTGCGGATTTCTAGGCGCTGCAACGACCTCAGAGCTAGAGGTTGACTTGTATATATATTTATGGCAACAAAGGGGACTTCAAGCGATACAATTTTAGATGAAATTGTTTAAAAATCGAAACGGGTTCTTACAATGTCTTATGTAGTAAACAGTCCTGTCACAAGTGCCCTCACGAACCAGATGAGACCGCGAATCTGAAATAGCCAGCAGTGACCTGTTTGAACCAAGTAGCAAGGGCGATGGCGATAATCCTGATAAAACCATCACCGCAAGCTCAATTTCTAGCGAACTTTATAAGCCCCTGGAATCGAGCGAAGATGAATGTAGCCTGGCTTTTTCAGCTGCAAGTGGAAGGTAAGTCTTCTAAAAACCTATTAAGAAAAAATTAATACAGTGCACCAAGGATATAGATAAGTACAGTTTTAAGGGGTTGCAACGGTTAAATTCCTCTTCATAAATATTTCAATACTATTTATCTTTTGAATTAAGAGTAAACTAAATAGGTATTGAGTCCATCCATTTGAATTAATGATTTCAACTGATTTTTAAAGGCCTTAATTATTATATTGTCTACGAACTTCTCATTGCGTGAAAACCACACGGTTATTATTACAAGTGCACGACTTATCGTCGTACATTTTTATCCAGTTGAATTCCGGTTATGCAAAAATTGATTAAACTCGAACCCTTCGTAGAACTCGAAGTTTACGCTAACTGTAACAAAAATCGATTACATTGAAATGGCATTATTTGGCAAGAGAATAGACCAAAATCTTGTAAAATTTTAAACTTTCCCGGAAATTTCTTTCAGTGTGGCGCGTATAAGCAACTGATCTTGAAAATCCACCGGCATAAAACCATCCGAGCCAAATGAACAAGCATTTGAGAATGCAATGAAATTCATCGGAACTTGAATATAAAATTTGAACTCATTTGAGTTAGAACAGCGAATTGATAATAATTATGTTTCGTTTCTTGATAGATCATGGCAGGTAGGTTCATACTTGCGTGAGAGCTCTGGAATAATTCAGGAAATAACGATTTTCCACTTATGCTGATAAGCGTTCATGTTTAAAATTCCGCCACCCGCGTATTGTGATCAGTTTAATTTTTATCTGCAACGACAGTGAGCTTTACTGCCACAGTAATCACTTTGTGGTTGTCGAAGAATTGCAAATAGAACCAGAAATTTTAGCTGTCTCCGCGACCCGCAAAAATTTCCTCCCGCAAAACAAATTCAGTCGGACAATCCGCAAAATTTCCTTGTGCACGGTAGCTAAATCAACAAAACTATGACGTCTTTCCCATACTATTGCATAATCAAACCGTAATAGCAATGTTTCAAAAATAGAACAAACGCAAATTTCATGCTATTTTGCTCTGCCATATCGCTCATATTAAAACACAAACTTTCCCGTCCCATTTAACTTTCTTAAAACGTCGCCATTCGTAAAACTACACCGTGAAATTCTCAAACTGCGTTTGCCAAAAAACGCATTTGACCTATTTTTACCCTTCTAAAGCAGCTTTAATGGCTTTACGACAAATGATTGAAGCTGATAGGTAACGTGAGATATCGAAACTTAAGAAGAACTTAATGCCTTTGCGGTAACGTAATGTGAGATATGACAAGTTCATGACAAGTTCTGACATCCCAATACCCTAGGGAAATTAACAATAGGTCCGGGGGTGCTCCGCAAAAATTTTAGGTGCAGTATGTGACGCCCTTCTTGAAATCCTAACCGGTTTAACCAACCATATCTTCAATGCCCTAATATAGCTTCTATAAAGAAGAAGGAAGAACCCCCCCCCCCCCCCGGACAAAAGTCCACAAAATTTTGTTAACAACTTTTGTCCCTTTTTTCGTGACTGATTCCGAAATCTCGTTTAATGCGCATGCGCATTAACGAGATAAAAACTATACTTATATAGTAGTAAAAAGGGACTGGGACCGAGATTAAGTACAAAACTTAACATCGTATTATTTGTTGACAGCTGGATTATTTCAGAACTTTCTCTTTTGTCTACATTCTACATATTTGTACGCTTTTGAAACAACACGTTTGCCATGCCTCGCTGCTGCCAAAACGATCGTGAAAATTCTTTTGATAGCAGAATAGCAATTAACATAAGGCTGCGGCCACGCACGTGCAACACGAAAAATATGAATTTGTGTTGAAGGAATGGCAAACTTCTTTATTCAAAAGCGCACAAATATGTGGAATGTAGACAAAAGAGAACGGTTCTGAAATAAACCAGCTGTCAGCAAATAACACGGCAATGAAACTTTGGAAGACGAATGAAAAAGACCCTTATACCTTTAATTTTATTTCGCGCCCTTAAAATGATTCAACGCAATTGAAATTTACAGAGAGAGTGCATTATATGTTAAACTTTACATCAAAAGATTTTAAAAAAATTTCATCGACTAGTTTTTAAATAAACGCTTCCCTAATAAAAGTTCTACTTCTGTGAGTAGAATGAGCATATTAAAGACTTTGCTTCTGATCACTTTAACTGAAATCTAGTAAAGCAAACAGAATGACACCTTCAAGGAATGTAGTTAGTAAGACACATGAATAATAGCGGAGCACTTGCCAGGCCGAAGGCCTGGCTGCGCAGCTCCATACTCATAGAACCGATGCCCTTCATTTTTCATGGTCATGGCTAGCGGAATGTTTCGCGGGCGCGCGTGTGCCGTCCGCCGCCCTCCGCCCTCCGCCGTCGCGCAGGACTAGCTTCCCTTCGCGCAGGACTAGCTCGCGGGCGCGTATGACGTCGGAAAACATGCGCGTTCGACGTCATGTTGAAACCAAAGCGAGGCTTTGTTTTTCGCGCGGTTAGACGGCCGAATGTCACGTCAGCTAGAAAAACACTGATGTTTTACTGTGAATTAACTAAGCGGAGAAAACCGTTTAAATTAAAGGCGTTATTTCCCTGAATATTTCGCAGTTTGCTACTCAAGACAAGGATACTAATTAAGGGATACTCAGAAGCCGCTTTAGTGTAAAAAGACGAGCTTTCAGGGATAAAATCTTGTTTTTTATCAATGCGGGAGATGTTTGTTTTCTACGGATTTCAGAACCAGAAGCGGAGATTTGAATTTCCAAGCAAGCGAGGGACTAAAGGTAAAACAGATTACAGTTTTCGATGAGAATTTATGTTGATATCAATCTGTGAGTGACTTTTTATTAGTGTTATTGTTAGTTTTGGAGAATTGATTTTAAAACGTGCTTGAATTCAGTTGTATCGATCTCTTGAATTTCATCGAAGAAAGCTTGAACTCGATGAGCTATAATTAATGGTACGCGTTTTGCTTTTAAGCGTAAACTAATGGAGATTTCAATAATTTTTTTCGAAAGAAGATTATGTTGTCCATTTTTATGTGTTTGTTCATTCATTAGATAGATTTAAAAGCGATTTTATATAAACAAAACAAGACTGATTTTATAGTACAGTTCCATCTTCACTCGCATCGCCTTATGCAAATATGTTTGTGTATTTTTGCAATTTCTGATTTTCAAATCAGTTTCTCGAGCAATTTTTGCCAAACAAAAACTGTATTTTATTCGGAAAGTAGTGGTACTAGTTATTCCAGACAGAGAAAAGTTGTTTTTGTGAACTTTTGTACGGTCTATAAAAATGTACTGTGCAGACGGTCGCGTAATACTGTTTTTGAGAATTGCTAAAATTGAAAATAGCCCGTTCGTCAATCTTAATTCTTGTGCTTCCAACCTTTCACCTTAGTTAAGCTCGTTCAAAGTGCGACGCTGTTAGGCTTGGGCTATCTATATATATTATATGGTGAAAATTTTGTTTCAATTTGTCAGGAAAACGCTGGCATCGACGAATTAACAGAAAGTAATGCAAATCTTTAAATTTGCTATGAAAATTTTCAACCCGGCCAATTTTATTCGAAAACGCCCTCATAGAATTCTTTTAAACTTTGCAGTCTTGAAAACCGACATCTAGACTTTAAAGGCTCATTTCCATCCGGGATGCATTGCGCGCTGCGATCGCTTATCTTGAATGTCGTGTATCACGAAATTATGATTCTTCGAAAACCCTTTATCATCGCCTTTTTCCAAAGCAACCCTGTAAATATTTTCAATTCTCTTCTTCTAAATACATTCCCTGTTTATCTTTTCATATTTTTCTAAAAGTGGTTTGTATATATTCTGGCTGTATTTGTAAATTTTGCTGTTTGAAGTCGACGAGTGTCTGACCTATAGACCTTGTCACGGTTTTCCCAAATTTTTGTATTGGCCTGATAGCAAAAATCCATCAACATTGCTGGAAAAAGTATCTCAGACGTTTGTGTCGCGCGGCCAAGTTTTTACTGGTAGGCAAGAAATTTGGCCGCGCGATACAAACGTCTGTAAATTTTTCCGACTTTGCGGCGCTATACCTCCACTATTTTAAAAGATATCGCTTTTAAACTCGGCCACTTTACTAATGTTGAGATGGTTTTCCCAGCAGTGTCGATGGATTTTTGCTATCAGGCCAATATAAAAATTTGGAAAAACTGTGACAAGGTCTAATTGCCGTCGTGATGGAAGGCCAAAGTTACCTGGCTCTTTGAAGTTGATTCGCCTGAGAAAATTTGTCTTTGACCTCTTGACAACAGGAAAACAAGCTCTTGGATTTGAAAAAACTACGGACAACGAGTTTGCGGAATTCCTGTTGCACCGAATGGTTGGAAACGAACGCAACTCGCCCCGTTTTTACATTTCGAGTGAATGCTGCGGCAACCAGACGAGCAATTTTTGTTTGCCGCTTTAAAAAGACAGGCACCTCGACCATTCTTCCGGGCACAAGCTCTTTTACAAGAACAAGTCACCACCACCTAAATGAACATAAAGGATAGGGGAAAATAAAAAAGTAAATCTTTACGCGAACAAATGAAGCTGACCGATCCGACATTGAATGTTTGCGCGTGGATTTGTCATCTACGTGTTCATCTTCCTAATTCTCGTCTTCTTCATTCTCCGGATTGACGATTTACTCTTACTGGCGATTCAGCATTGCCGAGTGATTCGCCTGTTTCCATAGATAAATGGGGTACTTTCTAGACGAATAGCGAGTGAATAGCGCAAAAACACCGCTCGATGAATTTGTCGCCAGCATACAGTCCTTTGATTAAACGTTGTCACTGATCGGTCTTACCCCTACGCGACCAGACTGAAAGGGAGTATGGGTGAATTAAAATGCATGATTAATTATTCTCTATCGCGTTTACATGGAGAACAAATCGCGTGTTACGCAAAGACAACAACAATCGCTTTGATACATATTCCGTTAAGGACGTTCTGTATTTTGATAATGTGCAGTTGTTGAATGTGAATTGATTTCTCTCCATAATCCTTTTCGGTCTGGTCGCGTAGGGATGAGACCGATCAATGAAAAGACTGTATGTCTTGTGTTTGAGAAAAGCCGGATAAAAATAGTTGACCAATCAGAGTACGCCATTTAACAATACCGCGATTTGAAAACAGAAACAAACGGCCGCATTGCATCCCGGATGGAAATAGGCAAAAAACATGACGTCATCAGATCGTTGTTATGGTAACACCGATGTCAATCAAATCTAATTTTTTGGAAAGTTCATTTCATCTCTAGTATATGTGTGAAGCAGCTTGCCTGACCGAGCTCAGACGGTGAAGTATCAGCAGTTCAAAGTTGGGATATTGTGCTGTCAAAAAACCCAGTCGGGCCACCTTAAATTGTGATTGTGTTGCAACGACGGAAATCTGTTAGAATCAGCGTTTTCTCACCTTAACCCGTGAGGACACAGGTCTCTCACGCCTCTCTCTGCCCATTCTCGTCCCCAGAGCCGCTTGGCCCTCGTAACCGTCAGAGCCTGAGTAAGAGGACCAACGTGTTCAGTTTCCGACGGTTGAGAAGGCCAAGCGGCTCTTGGGACGATAATTATTAACTGCTTACAGTAACTATGTTGAAGAGACGGCTGATCAGAACAGACACCCAGTGTACACAAGATGTTCAAGGTCATTGCATGTTCAGGTCATTGCATACACATATTGTGGGCCTATTCTGTTCTCACATAATAATAAAATAACGTAATTTTGTTCGGAAAGAGTGGCTCTTAACAACATGCAACTGAAAATCCTGTGGTCCACAGTTTCAATTCAAGATCAAATTGGAAGTTACGCCGGGAATCAAGCCCAGGTCACCAGGTTGGAGGTGAACACTCTAATAGTCGCCCAATGGACTTCGTAATGTTGTTAAGATTGACTTTTACTGTTGCATGCAAACAAATATGCGTTTGTTACAGAAATTCTCAACGCACAAATGACATGCTAAAACTACAGCAACTAACGCCTGCCTGGCGATGCTAATGCCGAGTCATCGAAACATGTCGGCTTAGATAATAAATTTTTTGCAAAAGTCCCGGAGATTGGTGGGCCGGTATTGCCTAGTAAACGTACAAAATCAATGCGGGAACTTTCCGCTCTCCCCAGGTCTGAATAGGGTTGATAGTGGCGAATATTGAGCATTTATGTTTGCAACCCCCAAGTTATGGAATGCCCTTACCTTGGACATTCGATCTGCCAATAGTTTGTCTGCTTTTTAAACTCAAGTCAAGAGTTTTGGTTTAGGAAAACTTTTTATTGAACTTAATTCTTTTAATTTAAAGCGAATTCAAACGTCAGGGTATGGTTAGCGCTCTATTTTAAATTATTTGTTATTATTTATCATTATTGGTGCACTCTGCATTGAAAGTGGAATACAATCTTGGAGCAGATTGTGAAGCTTGATATGCGAATGTTCTTTGTCATGTTTGTTAACGAAGTTGGGGATTAATCCTCCAGAAGGGAGTCAGTTAAAAAACACAACATACTGCCTAATATTTCTTTTTGAAAAAAAGGCTGATAAAAATAGAAAAGTAACGGGAGCACTACACTTCCAGTTCGTTACTGTTCGAACTGGGAAATAAGGATGTTCACACGTTCTTCGCAACACGTAGCGTTACGTGATTAAAGATACCGCTAGCACTACTATGGCATTTTAAGTTCGATATTGCTGTACATCGTGCATGAGCCCCACTGAGCCTTGTAACTGTCAACTGTTAAGATTACAGTGTTATCACCCCGAACGTATAGTTTCTTTTCTTTTATTTCATGTAAGAACAATACTTAATATTTGAACACTATACGAAACCTAGTATGTGGCCTTAGAGCATCCGATAAGCTAAACTTGTGGGGAAATAGGTGAGGCTTACGTTTGTGCACATAACCCGATTGAATGACCTACCATAGGGCTGTATAACCCCCCCCCCCTCCTATTACGCCAAATTGCTATTGTCGTCTCAACATGGTGCCGGTTTGCATGGTTACGTTATTAAAAGTTCAAATAGTAATATAAAACACCATGAAATGAAAATTAAACTCGTTTTAAAGTTTTCCAAACCAAAAGTTAAACCACCACATAACTATAGTATTGCTTCATTCCGTGCTTAGTTGTTTTCAAAAATAGCTCAAGAGTCCGAAATCAGAGAGCGCTTACAATAACTGTCATAAAAAAACTCAAGTTTTCTTTGACTTTTTTTTATTTCATCTTGCGATTATGTTTTGCCAAGCTGACCAAGTATCTTTACTTCTTAAACGTCTGTCTACATAAACTACACGAAACAACAAAAAGTAATTTATTTTTCAGACTTTATTCAGTACCATTTAACATAGCTTAGCTCTGGAACAGAGCATGCGTTTCGGCAGTTTAACAGCGCCTTAATAAAATCTAACATCTTTATTTGCAAGCAAGTCCGAAAGTTATCCAAGTTAAGCAACTGGGGGCTCTACTTCTTCAATAATGATCCTGCTGGCCTGATTCCAACTAGTAAAAGCGTTGGCAGCGGCAAGGTGTCCTCCACACTTACCAACACTAAATCCAACTCGTACGTTCCCTGCAGGAATGCCACCACAATAACCCTCTATGTTGGTAGGTCTGTGGACGTTAAGGTCGCGATAGGTTGGGCCATGGTACAAGGCGCCGTCAATAGGTGCTGGATGTTGGCACTCTGTACTGTTGAAGGTGAAGTACCATCTGCTGCAGCAGTGCACACAGCCTGCAATGCGAATATTCCCCATGTACACAACACGCAGATAGGAATAAGCTTTAGATTTTCGGAAGTCGCATTCCTAGAACCATCAAAAATAGATCATGGATAAGTGCTCAGATATGTCTGCCACACCTTCCACATAAAAAGACCAAAAGAAATTAAAAGAGAAAAAACATTCTCACGAAAACTAAATAAAAATTGCTTATGATTTTTTTTTCAATGAATATCAATCCTACAAGTTTGTTCGTGTTCTTCCCCTTGCAAATCTAGGACACTTATGAACTTATTAATGTTCTCTTAAACATGGTTTTAATTTTTGGACTTAAGGTTCAGGACAAGTGCTCTTTACTTTTCGTCAGGCTTCTTATTTACTCCACTTCAAGAAATTGATGTGCTTTTATCTTGATTCCTTCCTTTTTTATTTTTCATTTATATTCTTACATGAATTTGACCAATGTCTCTGCCATCCCTTGTCAAATCATATGTCCAAGTGCACTGTTTCCATCGTCGTCGAATCTGTGACTTTAGGAAAAAACATTGTTAAAACAATTAGAGACCATATAAAATAGTAAAATAGTATCATATGCTACTACAGAATACTACAAGAACTACACTAAACTAACCGGAAAAATGAAAATCAATATATATTTCTTTTCAACAACCCACTTGGGGCTATGCTGTTTTCACTTAAACACGGTTCAGTATATTTTGTTCCTTTTTATTGCGAAAGCCGGCATCTGCTTTAAGGTAGCCCGCAGCTATTTAATGGCGCGGAGGCTCCCTTTTATAAATCGAATTTTCGGCATGTAAGGGCTAATCGATTTCTGTAAGTTTTTGTAGGGTAATAAAGGAGTCTTTTAATTTTACAGGATTTTAAGTTTTAGTGCAAATGAGATAAGCGATTAAGAGTTACAAGCGTTTTTAGAAAACTCCGCTTTTAAGAAATCGGAATATTTTCATTTAAACGACGACAAATTTTTTTCTAATTGAGGTCAATAAGTTACAAGACTTAAAGCTTTACTGTGAGCAAATTACCACAAAATCGGCTGTACAGTCGACTGCTGAATTTAAGTACGAATAACAATACTAGCAGTGTTCCTTGTCATATAAGTCCAGAAATTAACGTTTTCTTATATTCTCCGCTTGTAAAATTGCATGTGAATAAAGAGCGGCTTTCAGTCGAGTATCGCAAAACGTAAACCAAAGTAATTACTCTGATCAATCACAACAGACACAGACAATCTAATAAACCAATAAGAAATAGAAGCAAATACATTTAACCGGCACCAGGCTTAAAACACGCGTGCGAGCAAGTCACAATTTTCGTTCGTTTTACTTCTGACTGGTTGAGAAAGTGGCGCGAGATCTTTTAGCCAATAATAAAGCGTAGCAATGCGAAAGACCAAAGCATTCGCGAAGGATATACTAGAAGAACTGCAGGTTATACAACAGGGACTGCAGGTTACCCGTCATGATGATATGACCGATGGATACACTAGAGGGACTGCAGGTTACCCGTCAGAATCATATGAGTGAAGGATATGCTAGTGGAACTGCAGGTTACCCGTCATGGTGAGTAGATAAGAAATGTAGGTTCTGGCTCACAACACAAATACGCCCAAAAAATTACCCACCCATTCAACTCATTCTCACTCACCCTCACTCATTCCAACTTTCCCCAATCAATGCACATTATTCGCCAGCATAAATACGTTAAAACAAATTCCCCACTAACTCAACACATTCCCACTCTCTCCAATCAATGCACATTATTCACCAGCAGAAATACGTTAAAACAAATTCCTCACTAACTCTCCCCAATCAATGCACATTATTCACCAGCAGAAATCTCCCACTAACTTAATCAGGTAGAAATACGTTCACAAGCTTGCATATCTAGTATAACCTTTCACATAAACTTTCACATTCATCTCATTTCTCAGAACATCTTCTTCTAGATGAAACTTTCTTTTCATAATTCCTAGTTCAACATGTTCTACTCCTTCTCTATGTTTTATGAAGTTGTAAATTTTCTTTAGTTTCTTCTCAAGCCCTTCTGCTTTTATCTCTTCCTTACTTCGCTCTGCTCCACTTCTTTGGTTATTTTTTTGAATCACTTCTTTATTTTCTTCACTCACTTCACTTTGCTCCGTTTCCCCCAGTCTCCAATGGCCCCAAGCCAATGTGCTAATTCCATCTTCTCTCACATATCGTTTGTCGTCATCAGCACTCAAAGCCGTCTTGTTAATTCTCTGGGTGAATATCTGATGCTTTTCACTTCTGAAGCAATTCATAACCCTCATTTGTGGGTTCTTCGTTTCCAAGCAGTCAACATAGTCTTCATGAGTGATCCGTTTCTTCACAACTCGTTTCTTTACGCCTTTGCATTTCTTTGTTCCACCTCCCCTATGCACTTTGAAGGAATAACATTTTGCTCTCAGTCCCACAAACTCTTCAATTACTCCCCCACAAGCTTCATCTTTCATCAAACCCAATACTTTCTTGTTCATTCGCTTTATCGTTCCATCAATAACTCTGGGATGAGTTTCAGCAAACTCTGACGTGTCAAAGTGCTTTGGCACATCTTCAGCAATATCCACAAACAAATCATCCGTCTCAATCTCATATAGCAACGAATCCGTATCGGTGAAACACAATTGAGCCTTTTCCCATTTTTTCTTCACATATCCATAATGGAAGTCATACATCAAACTCTTCGAGACATCCAATATCGCCTGCCCTACATATACTGGTTTGTCAAATGTCATCTTGGTCCGTTTCATATGAACTCCCACAAGATTTTTATCAAAGATGGTGAAATGCTCAAAGTTTGGTTTTGCGACTAACTTGCAGAATTTCTTTCCCTGACACACCAGTCGCACATCCTTTCTTTTCCTGATGTTCTCCATAGTTTTCCCAAAGACTGCATTGTTCATCAATTTGAAGAAATCCTTTTCAAATGCATTCTTGGACTGCTGCCGCAGGATTATATTCTTGTCAATAAATGATCTCAACCAGCATTCTTCCCTGACCTTCACTCCCCTTCTAACTTTCTTCAACTCACATCCCAACTCCAAAGCTTGCTTCAGCAGTCGTCGATGTACAATCATTTTCCTCTTGTTCCTCAGGTTGGGAATCAGCTTCTCCGTCTTTCCCATCATCAGTCGTTCCGTAAGCGGTGGAAAGTCATTGAAATGGTCATGTAACTCTTTGGGAATGCCCACATCCACTTCCAAGACGCAACTTTCATCGCTCCATCTTTCCAACTCTTCTTCACTCATCCATTGGAAGTTCCCAACCGGCAATGGATTTGACATGGCACAAAAATACAAACCATTCGCGTCCCAATAAGCGAGAAACTTTAATTGACGGCTGGTTTTCATCCAAGTCATCGCCCATGAACTTGTTGTTTGCTTTTGCTTTCCTGTGGAAGATAGTTGAAACGCACCTCCACGAATTCCTCTCTCGAAAAACAAAAGCATATCTCGGTCGGTCAACAGTTCCAATTCCACCCCACTTTCCTTCAATGCTGCATCCCATGCCAACCCGGGTGAAGTGAAGAACCAAGCTGGATCCAAGTTATAATGAGTCCGGCACACTTTCCTGAATTCCTGAAACACATCCGCTAACAGAGTGACATCTGCCATTAAATATGCATCGTGGAAATTTCCCATGTTTTTCATTTTCATCTCATTCCAAACTTTGTTTGCATGTTCCAAGTCTTCATCACTCACCCCTTCATCATTCAACGTTGAATAGAAAGCATCTTTTTCAGGGAGTTCCATCACGTTGAATTTATCAACTGAATCCAACCACTCATAGGGGAAAATTCCTTTCCGTTTGAACAACTCTCATTTTGACCCAAACACCTTTTTCGTTTCAATGAAGTCCTCATCCCTTAGATTCTTCACTAGGTTTCCCAAAGGCGCTGCCATGAATGCAGCTGAATCCAGAAACCTCAATTCATGCCAAATTGTTTTAGGTTCATCAAACCCCCATGGTTCTGTTTCCCCAATTTTTATCTTCTTTGAGAAGGAAATGAACTTCTCTTCATTATTTGGGAGGCAACTGATATCCCCTTCACTCAATCCCAAACTTTTCACAATGAGATGCGCGTCATATCCTTTCAAGTTGTGGAAAACCACTGGGGTGAATTTAGGTTTTCTGAAATTCAAGTTGCAAGATTCATGAGCTGCGCCTCGGAACTTCCCAGTGAAGTGGCAGTGGTCCCGAACCCGTTCATCATCTGCTTCAAATTCTTTTTCACATATCCAACAATACGTTGCTTCCTCAAACTGTTTTGGTTCTTTTCTCCCAAATTCCATCCTCTTAGGGAATTGCACTTCTTCTTGGATATCTATCACAAACTGGCTTAATTTCTCAATAAACTTCTTTCCCACCTCCTCTTCATCACTTTTTGCCCGAAATAAGACAGGTTTTCTTTTCATAAACTTTGACGCTAAATGAAATGCAAATGAACAAGCTATATGTTTCTGGAACTTTTCAGTGAAGGAGTTCTCCGTTGGTGGCTGAACAGATGAAATTGGCAGTTGTCTAGCTTCGAAATCTGCAAAGATAACAAATGGAAATTCCATCTTCCTGTTAAAGTTTTTGAACTGCACAACACTCCCTTCTGCTGGCATGCTAATCTTTACAGCTTCGACTTGAGAGCACGATTCTTCATGCTGTTTTAACTTCTCATCATCGGGAAAATGGTTCAAGCACCTTCGGCAAAACACAACTGATTCCTCATGCTTTGAAACTTGACTTCTTAAAATCCGACTGAGGTTCTTTATCCAGCAGAAATGTGTTTTCTCCTTACCATCCTCATCAAGCTGTTTCAACCATAACAAGTCAATGTTTTGGCCTTTTTGCTTAGAGATTCTCAGGGGAACGACATTTCCATCGTCATATCCAAACACATTCACTGCCAATCCAGAGTTCCTTCGTTCACACTTCCCAATATCACTCAGAGGAGTTGGGAAAGCCAAACTGTTCCAATCCAACTCTCTGCTTTGCTCCCTTAATTCCACTGAGATTCTTTCTGCATTTTTATCAACTGGATTGATAGCTCGTGTCACACACCACTTGAAACACATTTCATCTTCATTCTTCATGTTCACCACAGCTTTCTTATTCTTTAATCCTTCTGGAAGTTTCATCCATGAACTTCCACGCAGAGGTTGAAAGGTTGCGAAGGGAATGACTAACTCTATCACTCTCACAAACACCCAGTTAGAGCCTCTCATTTGGAAAGCTGCCATGTTCTCCATTATCCGGTCAGTCATCGTGTCAACAGCTTCCAATTTGTCAGTTCCTTCAAGGTTGGTTAGTAATTCATCAGGCAATTCATAACTAGTTTGACTTTGGTCATTGTATTCTGGTAAATAAGTGCTCCTACCTGAGGCCTCACTCTTTCGAGGAATGCTCTGGGAAGTTCTCCCGGTCGCCCTGGTATTACCATCTCTCTTGCAAACCCCTTGAAGGCAGAAGCTCTTTCTATAGTTCGTAAACTTTTAAGTCGTCGTTTGAACTCTTCCATTGCTGGATATACCTGTCTTGTCGGCATCTCAGCCGTTTCCAACCAATTCAACCAATCGGAAATTGTTTCTTTTTGTTCTTCAATGACCGCTGGCATTTCTCTGACAGGAAACTCTCGTCTTTCTGGCACCAACACAGGAACACGATTTTTTTGCCCTTTAATATTCAGTGGATTGCGCCGGGTATTTTTCCAGGCTGAAGAAGGGAGTGAAGGACGTGAACGGACAAAGCCCTTTAGTTTAGGCCCTTCTGGTTGTGATTCTTGCCATTCTTCTTCCAATTCCTCTTTCGTCATCCGACTGGCTCCACGGATGCCCTCTTCTTGGGCCCATCTTCTTAAGTCTCGAAGCGTTTTCATTTTTATTAGAAAAGAAAAAATCCTAATAAAATGAAGTTTTTGATCCAAGAAGAGGGAGGTGAAAAGAAATTCTTTTTCACTTTCCGAAAGGCTACTAAACAAACAGGAATTCCAGAACTCACTATTGCAAGAATATTGAAGTCTGACAAAGATTATTTCCGGAGAAGATCTGACAAGAAAATCATCTTTATCCGAGATGAAAACGATGGGCCATTCATTCAGATTGATGGGGAAGATTTCTCAACCCCAGAAGAGATCTTAGAGAGATTCGGTCTGCGACAATCTATCTTTTACAATCGTCTTCTTAAGCAAGGTGAAAATTTTTCCTGGACAGCAATAATGAATTGCATCAGATTACATGGCAGTCACCTGCATTTGAAAAAGCTATTGACGAGGAGAGAGAAGCAGCAATCCATGCACAGATTTATGAATTAGAAAAACGGAGAAAGAAGTGATTTCCATTTCATTGAAATAGAAGTCAATTAACTGTCACTCGATGGATAACGCAACTTATAGCTTCACAATCTCCACAAAAGATCCATTTGATTTGAAGGATTACTTGGCCCGTCAATCTTTCCCCAACATGTTCATGTGCGTTGGGCAACTTATCCATCTCCAACCTCCCCCAAACTTTTTCCATTTCACTTCGGTCAGTTTTAATCAACTTAAAATCAGTCGCGGAAAAGTTCCCAAGACGATTCCCACTCATCCTTGCGATTTTTGCTTGGTTCATCATTGCAAGTTTTCTCAGTCTAGTTTCAATAGCCTTGAATTTTTTCTTGACTTCTGGGGGTGATTGGTCCAGGTTGATGCCAATGAAACACCGTAGTGGCTTTTCAAGATTTTGAAGACACATTTTTGAATGGCCACAAGAACGGTTTTCCCATTCTGATGGAGAGGAATTTTTACGAACAGGTTCCCTTTTACATGTTTCATTTCTGGGTCTTTGCTTTGAATTGTTTCAGGATTCATTTGATTCTTTTTTTATGAAAATATTAAAAAATAATGATGGTTAGTTTCTTTTTCATTGGAAAAGAAATTACCATTCTTCATCTTCGTCCACTTCCACTTCAGAATTATCCTCTTCCAAGTCATCAAACAGGGACTCTTGCACTTCAACTTTTCTTACAAGAACCTCTTGGGCAATGCATGTGATGGCTTTGTGTTTGCCGAGAAAGATCTGCTTGAAGACTATGAACACATCTCCGATCAAAGTGTCATCCAGGTGTTTCATTGGGTCAATCTCTCGTTTCCATTTCTTTCCATTCGATTTGGTTGTTTCTTTCCAGAACCGGGTTGAGATTTTATCATTCTTTGAATACAGTTTTCCCCAGAGTTCAGCTTTCTCATCATCTTTCCGGATCAGTTTGAAATCGCCCTCAGAATACTTCGCACATTTCTTATTCAGAGACTCGATTTTGGGTTGGCATTCCATTGCCAACTTGTTGAACTCAGTTTCCAAATATTTCACAAACTTAACTTCACTCTTTCCCGTTTCCGGGTCAACCAAATTCACTCTCAAAGCGAAAGTGGTGTCTTTTTTGAAGACCTTGTCCCAGATTCGGAATTTCATGTTGTTGAATCTCACCTTGCAATCCGTCAGAGGAATGATGCAACCGTGAGTGATTTCGGCTGGCTCACCAGCTTCTCTTTTGATTCTCTTTTCCATTTTCTAGATGGATACAAAATTTTGAAAAAAATTAAAAATCAGGTTTGGAAGATTAAACATAAATAAATCCAAGTGGCATTATCAATTTGAAGTTGTTTCTGAGGTGAGAAATTCATGGGAGTCATTTCATCAATTTCCACTCCATCTCCCAAGTTATATTTAAAAGCGGGTTTCCCAGCCTGTCCCGCCCAAGTTTGGCTCCATGGCCTCCCATTAATGTTCATTGACAAGGTCAAATCTAATCTCGTTTTTCCGCAACGGGTTTGACCCGCTATGAGCATTCTGAAATCCTCATCAAGGAAATTACAATATTTTCTGTTCGCAGTTCGATTTATGTGTCGGTCATAGTTTGCAATCTTCATTTTAAGTGGCAAGATAAATGATATTATGGCACTTAAAATGGATCTTGAAAGAGTGAGAAAGTACATTAACATGGAAAAAACTGGCTATGAGATTGCGAAATCAGACACAGATTTAAAGAATGAGCTGGAAGACTTTAAACGGGGACGTGATATCGTTATGAGTGATTATTTCAAAACTTTGAGAGAACCTTTGCTTGAGCAACAAAAGAAGACAGATGCGAAACAAGATGCAGTGCTTGAACAACTCAAACAAAATCAACTTGCTTTGACTGAAGGCATTCAAGAAATTGCACAAATAGAGGGTGTTGAAGGGGAAAAGGGAGCAACCGCTTCCATCACAACCAAAACACCATTACGCGTGGATGCCTATAAAGGCATTTCTGAGGAAGAAAAGGAGGTCTTTCAGAAATATAATTTACCGAGGTTAGATGCCCTTTTATGGTTACCAAGCGACCAGATTGAAAAGGTCAAAAAAACTTATAGCAAGATTAGGAAAAATAAGTTAGGTAACAAATTATATTCATTGAGGCAGGAAGAAAACAAAAAAGGTTTGACACCTCAAGAGCAGAATAGGTTGGAAACATTAGAAGCTGAAGCCAACAGCTTCGACAAATATAGAGATAAACTGAATCTTATACTCAAGGGGAAAAAAGAAGTAATGGTTACCCCAAAAAAGGGAGAGGGACTCAGGAGATACAAACAACCAAAACGAAATGCCTTCAAGATTCAAAACAATCACTATGGTGGGCTTCTCATTGATGTCCCCAAACTTTTCAATGAAATGAAATTAGATGCCTTCAAAGGTGGGAAACTAGTTTATCAAGCAGATACAGATAAGTCATTCATCGATCTGGCCACAAAAAGATACAACCCGAAAAAGAACTATTTATTAAATGCTGTGAAGATTTTCAACGATTTGAATACACTGGCAAATATGCCACCGCATAAATCCTCAGGGAAGTAAAAAATGGTTGGATCCAGCGTCATATATTACCAAAAACCAGAAGAGTTGGCGGATCGAATGAAGATCCTGATTGGTTCAATGGCTGCTGGAAACAACTCCCCAGTTTTGAAAAACGACCTATCCCACCTGAATGATGAGTTCTTGAGAATTGGTGCAATTGACCAGCCCTTGCATCGAAAATTCTATGAAAAGTATTTAAAATGAGCCCAAATCGAGTACTCGTGTTCAAATCAATTGATGCACGGAACCAAAATCAACAAAATAAACCAGGAAATTTCACAACGACGTTTACACCTGAATTGATGCTGGAGGAGAATTCCAACCACTTTTTAGCTCTAGATCATCTGTCCATGACAGCTAGTTGGTACAATATTCGCCCTGAATATAATAACCATCAAGTGGTGATTTCCAAGGACAATGGAAACACTTGGCAAAGAATCACCTTTCCTGCTGGAGTTTATGATTATGAAGATATCGACAACTACATTCACAACGTCATTGGAAAACCCGTAGTTTGGGATTATGGGATAAACATCTTCTTCAATCTGTCCACATTTAAAGTCTTTATCTCCCTGAATGCAACGTATCAAATTGATTTCAGTGTCAGTGGAACTTTTTGCGATCTTCTGGGATTTGATCCTGTGAAATGGGCCGCTAGTGCTTATGGTGCACGAGAACCAAATATTTCAAATAGATAGATAACCTTTATATTCGCTGCAGCCTCTTGAGTAATTCTGTTATCTCCGGTGTCCGATCTAACGTATTATACTTATTCTCTACAAGCACAAAGTCAAGAGCGTTGCCATTTGAGTTGACGCGAACAGATTACCTGTGGAATAGGGTGAATACCAAGCATATTTCTGAAGTGACTTTCTGGATAACAGATGATAAAGATCGAGAAGTGGATTTGAATGGACAAGATATCTCTTTGACGGTCGTAATCTAGAAAGTAGATTGAAAATGGATGAAAGAAGAGAAAGAGATCCTGATACAGGTGAGATGAGTTGGAGCGGAGCTGGGTTTTTCTCAAAACTAGCAGCGAAAGTAACCGGCAAAACAGCCTCAAAACTGGCTTCCAAAGCAGCTGAGAAAGCAGCTGAAAAAATTGGAGAAAAAACTGGACAGTTAGTGGGTAAAAAAAGTTATGATAAATTCACAGCGAAGCCGAAAGTTAGCGAACGAAGTGAGCCGCGCGAAGCGAAGGTGAGTGAGACCAAAGGAAAAGACATTGGAGAAATTTTGAGAAAAGCTGACAAGCATCAATATGTTCAAGATGTTTACAATGATCTCATCTAGGCTCAAAAAAGAATGACCGGCTCTAAAATGACTAACTTTAGAAACCCAGGGTTTGTGAAAAGATATGAATATACATATTACGATCTCGAAACACCCTTGAATGCTGTTGTTGGCAATAACAATCGGCAAATCAAAGACCATTACACTTTCAACGTGGATAATTCCTCCGAAGCTAATCCGATTGATTGGTACAATGCTTATCTGGAAGTTAACTTTCAGCTTGTGACAACAGCAGACAGTACAGCGGGGATAACAGCAGGAACAGATAATAACAATAAATTCTGTACAACAACAAATGGCCTGACATTTATCAAAGAAATCCAAGTCCAATGTAATGGGGAAAGCATTTATAACAACTCAAGAACAAATGCATCGGCAAATGCGTTGGCACTCTTGAAATACACAAAAAGTTATGCTGAGACAGTTGGATCAGATCAATTCTTCTATCCCGATACAAACACTGGAGCAGCAGAACCCAGGGCAGATGAAGCACTTTATAATGAGGGTTTTCACAGACGAAAACTTCTAGCTGATGCTGCTAATGTCAACAAAATATCAATTCCTCTGAACCTCTACAGCTATTTCGCAGCTTTCAAAAATAATCTTCACCCAAATATAAAGATAGCCATTTTGTTGACACTGAAAAATGACAACAACTTGATTTTCAGACATGCTAATGCAGCAGATTGTAAAGTCATTCTCACTAAACTCAGGTTGTGGTGCCCTAAAATCATTTTCAACGGAAAAGGTTTGAAGCAATATCTGGAGGATTATCTGAAACCGAAAAAGTGGACGTATTTGCGAGAGCACCACGAACTAGCACAAACAGCAGCTGTGAATAGCTACTTTCGGGTTTCCACTGGAATTCGGAGACCGAGACATGTGTTGATTTGGGTTGTTCCGGCAGCAGCTTATGATAGCCAGACACATGATATCTTCACATTCAAAACATTCAACATTGGGGCAAACAACAGATATTTCAGTCGAGCACAGTTGGAGTTGAACAACAGTATTTATTACCCCCAGTTAGAAATGACCACAGATGAAGAAACAAGGCTTTACCGAGCGTTGATGTCATTCAATTCCGCTTATAATGACACCTTGAGTGGCCCATTGATAGACCGAAAAAATTTCAGGAATATCTTCGGTATGATCTACTTCGATCTTCGAAACCAACAAGAGGATGTGAAAGATGGGACTGTATCTCTGACTTTCCGATATGAGTTGAATGGTGCCAACCCAACTCAGTACACATTGAACGCCTTGGTGCTGCATGAAAAAGAAATTGAACTGTATACAGCATCAAACAAACTTCTGATCAAGGCCTGAAAACTTATTTCGAGATTGAAAATATCGAAATGACTTCTTATATCCCATATGGTGTTACATTATCTGATGGGCAAAAAAGAAAACTAGCACGAGCTGTGGCAAATTCCTCTCAAATCAGATTGAGACTGGCCAGCAACGCATTGAAAGGACCAGATGAGTTGTTGTTAACAAAAACCCAGTTAAACCGAGTGCAGAAAGCAATACAAGCCAGACGGGGAGTTGATTTGACCATCTCAAAGACACAAATAAAGAGCGGAGGAAGCCTTTGGGCTTTTCTGATGAAATTGCTCCCATTAGCAACAAAAGGAGTTTCTATAGTCGCCCCACATCTTGCGACTGGAGCATTGAGCGCTTTGGGAAGTTTGGGGATAGATAAAATATTTGGGAAAGGAATTGCTGTGCCATTCCAGTTACTTCCACAAGTGGCAAAGGTTCGAGAGTTGACCAAAAGCCAACTTGAATCTGTCAAGAAAGGGTTAAAAATGGGTCGTGGCGTGAATTTCAAGCCCACCCAACGGCAGATAAATGGCGGACTTCTGGGGACACTTGCAGCAATCGGAATCCCCATAGCCATCGAGCTGGCATCGAAACTGTTCGGAAAAGGTTTGCAAGTACCAAAGAAAGCTGCTGCTGGATTGACTGTACCACCAAAGCCGGGTGGCCTCTATCCGATCCATTTCTACCGCCACCTCCATTCATTGGAAGAGGAAAAAAATCAACGGAAAGGAGCTGACCTACTGTTAGGCGACAACAGTCCATTCAACAGCATCACAGTGTTAGGGGCAATTCTGTGAAGCCTCCCCGGAAAGATATCCCCTTGTCCAATTTTGATCTTCTGGACTGGGTGAAGTTTCTGAAAATTCCAGCGTTCAAAGGAATCTTTTCAAGAGATTCAACGGATCATATTCATCGAACAGGCTGCTGCATCATCAATCTGGATGATTCCATTGGGAACGGGACACATTGGGTTGCAACATTTGTGCAGAAAGATCTGATTTACTATTTCGATTCATTTTGCCTGCCACCCCCTATTGAGTTTGTGGAATATGCCCGAAAATTGAATTCAATGGAGGGCATCCCATTCAAGCTTTGGAGTCAGTCAGATGCGGTTATTATTGTCTGTATTTCTTAAATGAGATTCACAAAAGATCTTTCTATGATTGCCTTGCTGTATTTGATTTGAAAGACCCCATAAAAAATGAAACGTTCATAAAAGAATATTTCGAATGAAAATGGAATCATACTGTGTGAAAGAGAAACGCGTGACAGGGTGCGTGGAACCGTCTGGGTATTTCACTGCCAAAAATGGAAGAAAGATGTTTTTCTGCCACTGCGCTTCCTGTGGAATTAAAAAGACAAAATTTGTGAAAGCGAAGCAACCGGGAAACTGAGCCGGCCCTCACAAGGTGGGGGCATTGGTGACCTGGCTTTGTACGCTCTTCCCTGGCTGGGAAAGAAAACAGTTGAAATGGGAAGATTTGGAGCAAGTGAATTGCTGCGAAATAAAAAACACAGAAAAATATACTGGATTATAGTTTGCAAAAGTTGACGCAATTGATACAAGATGTAGGGTCAAAAGCACTAGACCAAATATCAACGCAAATCAGGCCAAAGAAAAACTATAAGACAAATGGAAAAGACTTGGATGGTGGAGCTGTGGATATTCACGCATTGATAGGGAAACTACCAAGACCAAAAACTGGTTTCACTCCAGGCAAGTACAAATATATGGGACCGTATAATCCTTTGCAGGATCAACTGAAATATGATCCTGAAACAGGAGAAGTTTTACAATGGATTGATAAACCATATAACAAAGTAGATGAAATTTCTGCTTATCACGACATTTGTTACGATCGAACAAAAAGTGGAAAAACAAACAAAGGTGATTGTGATAGGCAAATGGTTGCAGCATTGGACCGGATTCCCTATGGTGAAATGCCTAAATGGGGCCAAACAGCAAGATTTCTGATCAACACGAAACAAAAACTTGGGTTAGGCATGGCAAAAAACGGGAAGAGATTTTGAGTGACGACTGGGCTCAAAATCTAGCCAATGAGTTGCATAAGCCAGCCAGAAGAAAGTTTCCAAAGCGAAGAGTGTTTGTGAAAGGGATCGATGAAATATGGGCAGCAGATTTGGTTGAAATGGGGAAATTGTCAGAATGGAATGAAGGGATTAAATACCTCTTGATGGCGATAGATATCTTCTCCAAATATGGATGGATCCGCCCTTTGATGAATAAACGAGGAGATTCAGTTGATGAAGCGTTTGAGGGCATCTTCAAAGATCGAAAACCGCAGAAAATATGGGTGGATAAAGGGAAAGAGTTTTGGAACAAAACTGTGCAATCACTGATGAGTGAAAATGGAGTAGAACTTTATTCAACAGAAAATGAGGAAAAATCATCTGTAGTTGAACGTTGGAATAGAACAATCAAAGACCGAATCTGGAAAATGTTTAGTGCTAGGAATAACATGATTTATTTTGGCCAGCTAGAAAAGATAGTGGATAAATATAACAAAACAAAACATCGAAACATAGGTATGACGCCAATGGAAGCTAGTTTGAAAAAGAATGAGCAGCAAGTTTTCGCAAATCTTTATGAAGACTTGCTTTATGCCAAACGAGGTATGGCCAAATTCAAAGTTGGGGATAGAGTTAGAATCACAAAGTACAAGAAACAAGTTTTCGATAAAGGATTCACTCCAAACTGGACTGAAGAGATATTCACAGTTGATAAAGTGATTCATACGAACCCAATCACATATAAATTAGTTGATTTGCTGGGAGAAAAAATAACAGGTTCCTTCTACGCACAAGAACTGCAACATACCAAGCAAGAGGTTTTCAGAATTGAAGAAGTGTTAGAACGAGATGAAGAGAATGAAGAAGCTCTCGTGAAATGGAAAGGGTATGATGACAGATTCAATTCGTGGGTTCCATTGAGTGATGTTGAAGATATTTAAATTTCAATGAAAAGGCATTGAAATTCACTTCACTTTGCTCCTATCAATTTTTGATAGATTTCCCAAAGAAGGACATTTTGTTTTTCAAGAGCCTTTGTGAAAATCCTTTGTTCCTCTTGAAGATTGACAAATGACTCAAAGAGTATTTCAATTTGATCTTCCATCTCAGAATCAGAAACAATGAATTCCTCGTCAGAAGTTGTTGGAGATTCATCTTCACTCCTTTCCTCTGAAAAAGTGATGTCCTCTTCGCTTAGCTCTGCTTCATGTTGTTTGTTGTTTGTTTTCATGACATATAGCAAGTATGCATTGATTGTGAGGGCTTTCTACTGTTGAAGTTAGTGAGGAATTTGTTTTAACGTATTTCTGCTGGTGAATAATGTGCATTCATTGGAGAGAGTGGGAATGTGTTGAGTTAGTGGGGAATTTGTTTTAACGTATTTATGCTGGCGAATAATGTGCATTGATTGGGGAAAGTTGGAATGAGTGAGGGTGAGTGAGAATGTGTTGAATGGGTGGGTAATTTTTTGGGCGTATTTGTGTTGTGAGCCAGAACCTACATTTCTTATCTACTATGGTGATATTACTGAAGGATATACTAAAGGGACTGCAGGTTACCCGTCATGGTGATATGACTGAAGGATATACTAGAGGGACTGCAGGTTACCCGTCATGGTGATATTACTGAAGAATATACTAGAGGGACTGCAGGTTACCCGTCATGGTGATATTACTGAAGGATATACTAGAGGGACTGCAGGTTACCCGTCATGGTGATATGACTGAAGGATACACTAGTGGAACTGCAGGTTACCCGTCATGATGATATGCTGAAGGATATACTAGAGGGACTGCAGGTTACCCGTCATGGTGATATGACTGAAGGATATACTAGAGGGACTGCAGGTTACCCGTCATGGTGATATTACTGAAGAATATACTAGAGGGACTGCAGGTTACCCGTCATGGTGATATTACTGAAGGATATACTAGAGGGACTGCAGGTTACCCGTCATGGTGATATGACTGAAGGATACACTAGTGGAACTGCAGGTTACCCGTCATGATGATATGCTGAAGGATATACTAGAGGGACTGCAGGTTACCCGTCATGGTGATATGACTGAAGGATATACTAGAGGGACTGCAGGTTACCCGTCATGGTGATATTACTGAAGGATATACTAGAGGTACTGCAGGTTACCCGTCATGGTGATATTACTGAAGGATATACTAGAGGGACTGCAGGTTACCCGTCATGGTGATATTACTGAAGGATATACTAGAGGGACTGGAGGTTACCCGTCATGGTGATATTACTGAAGGATATACTAGAGGGACTGCAGGTTACCCGTCATGGTGATATGACTGAAGGATATACTAGGGGGACTGGAGGTTACCCGACATGGTGATATTACTGAAGGATATACTAGAGGGACTGCAGGTTACCCGTCATGGTGATATGACTGAAGGATATACTAGAGGGACTGGAGGTTACCCGTCATGGTGATATTACTGAAGGATATACTAGAGGGACTGCAGGTTACCCGTCATGGTGATATGACTGAAGGATACACTAGTGGAACTGCAGGTTACCCGTCATGGTGATATTACTGAAGGATATACTAGTGGAACTGCAGGTTACCCGTCATGGTGATATTACTGAAGGATACACTAGTGGAACTGCAGGTTACCCGACATGGTGATATTACTGAAGGATATACTAGAGGGACTGCAGGTTACCCGTCATGGTGGTATTACTGAAGGATATGCTAGTGGAACTGCAGGTTACCCGTCATGATGATATGATTGAAGAATATACTAGAGGGACTGCAGGTTACCCGTCATGGTGATATTACTGAAGAATATACTAGAGGGACTGCAGGTTACCCGTCATGGTGATATTACTGAAGGATATACTAGAGGGACTGCAGGTTACCCGTCATGGTGATATGACTGAAGGATACACTAGTGGAACTGCAGGTTACCCGTCATGATGATATGCTGAAGGATATACTAGAGGGACTGCAGGTTACCCGTCATGGTGATATGACTGAAGGATATACTAGAGGGACTGCAGGTTACCCGTCATGGTGATATTACTGAAGAATATACTAGAGGGACTGCAGGTTACCCGTCATGGTGATATTACTGAAGGATATACTAGAGGGACTGCAGGTTACCCGTCATGGTGATATGACTGAAGGATACACTAGTGGAACTGCAGGTTACCCGTCATGATGATATGCTGAAGGATATACTAGAGGGACTGCAGGTTACCCGTCATGGTGATATGACTGAAGGATATACTAGAGGGACTGCAGGTTACCCGTCATGGTGATATTACTGAAGGATATACTAGAGGTACTGCAGGTTACCCGTCATGGTGATATTACTGAAGGATATACTAGAGGGACTGCAGGTTACCCGTCATGGTGATATTACTGAAGGATATACTAGAGGGACTGGAGGTTACCCGTCATGGTGATATTACTGAAGGATATACTAGAGGGACTGCAGGTTACCCGTCATGGTGATATGACTGAAGGATATACTAGGGGGACTGGAGGTTACCCGACATGGTGATATTACTGAAGGATATACTAGAGGGACTGCAGGTTACCCGTCATGGTGATATGACTGAAGGATATACTAGAGGGACTGGAGGTTACCCGTCATGGTGATATTACTGAAGGATATACTAGAGGGACTGCAGGTTACCCGTCATGGTGATATGACTGAAGGATACACTAGTGGAACTGCAGGTTACCCGTCATGGTGATATTACTGAAGGATATACTAGTGGAACTGCAGGTTACCCGTCATGGTGATATTACTGAAGGATACACTAGTGGAACTGCAGGTTACCCGACATGGTGATATTACTGAAGGATATACTAGAGGGACTGCAGGTTACCCGTCATGGTGGTATTACTGAAGGATATGCTAGTGGAACTGCAGGTTACCCGTCATGATGATATGATTGAAGAATATACTAGAGGGACTGCAGGTTACCCGTCATGGTGATATTACTGAAGGATATACTAGTGGAACTGCAGGTTACCCGTCATGGTGATATAACTGAAGGATATACTAGGGGGACTGGAGGCTACCCGTCATGGTGATATTACTGAAGGATATACTAGTGGAACTGCAGGTTACCCGTCATGGTGATATTACTGAAGGATATACTAGAGGGACTGCAGGTTACCCGTCATGGTGATATGACTGAAGGATATACTAGGGGGACTGGAGGTTACCCGACATGGTGATATTACTGAAGGATATACTAGAGGGACTGGAGGTTACCCGTCATGGTGATATTACTGAAGGATATACTAGAGGGACTGCAGGTTACCCGTCATGGTGATATGACTGAAGGATACACTAGTGGAACTGCAGGTTACCCGTCATGGTGATATTACTGAAGGATATACTAGTGGAACTGCAGGTTACCCGTCATGGTGATATTACTGAAGGATACACTAGTGGAACTGCAGGTTACCCGACATGGTGATATTACTGAAGGATATACTAGAGGGACTGCAGGTTACCCGTCATGGTGGTATTACTGAAGGATATGCTAGTGGAACTGCAGGTTACCCGTCATGATGATATGATTGAAGAATATACTAGAGGGACTGCAGGTTACCCGTCATGGTGATATTACTGAAGGATATACTAGTGGAACTGCAGGTTACCCGTCATGGTGATATAACTGAAGGATATACTAGGGGGACTGGAGGCTACCCGTCATGGTGATATTACTGAAGGATATACTAGAGGGACTGCAGGTTACCCGTCATGGTGATATTACTGAAGGATATGCTAGTGGAACTGCAGGTTACCCGTCATGATGATATGATTGAAGAATATACTGGAGGGACTGCAGGTTACCCGTCATGGTGATATTACTGAAGGATATACTAGTGGAACTGCAGGTTACCCGTCATGGTGATATTACTGAAAGATATACTAGAGGGACTGCAGGTTACCCGTCATGGTGATATTACTGAAGGATATACTAGGGGGACTGGAGGTTACCCGTCATGGTGATATTACTGAAGGATATACTAGAGGGACTGCAGGTTACCCGTCATGGTGATATGACTGAAGGATATACTAGGGGGGCTGGAGGTTACCCGTCATGGTGATATTACTGAAGGATATACTAGAGGGACTGCAGGTTACCCGTCATGGTGATATGACTGAAGGATACACTAGTGGAACTGCAGGTTACCCGTCATGGTGATATTACTGAAGGATATACTAGTGGAACTGCAGGTTACCCGTCATGGTGATATTACTGAAGGATACACTAGTGGAACTGCAGGTTACCCGACATGGTGATATTACTGAAGGATATACTAGAGGGACTGCAGGTTACCCGTCATGGTGATATTACTGAAGGATATGCTAGTGGAACTGCAGGTTACCCGTCATGATGATATGATTGAAGAATATACTAGAGGGACTGCAGGTTACCCGTCATGGTGATATTACTGAAGGATATACTAGTGGAACTGCAGGTTACCCGTCATGGTGATATAACTGAAGGATATACTAGGGGGACTGCAGGTTACCCGTTATGGTGATATAACTAAAGGATATACTAGAGGGACTGCATAATGATATGACTGAAAAACTAATAACTAATAGAACGTATGCATGGCGGCCATATTGGTGTTTAGAACAATGAAATTTCCATTCTTTGGTATTTAAACTCTAATTTATACAATCATTTTCTATTGGTTCTGAACACTAGCATGGCCACCGCGCATGCGCTCTATTCTTATACCTGTCTCCCGTGGCTTTCACAGTTGACGGCCAAAAGTAGCAATGCATTAAATAACAAATATAGTTTCATGTTAGGTTCTGTTGAAAGAAAAAATTGTCAGCGTCACTCACCGATGTACAAACCGGCGCAAGTTCGCCAAAATTCACTGAAACACACACGCTTGATGCAATTACTACTTGCCAGAACGTGTTTAGAGTGATTTTCCTCAGACCGTGAAATAGTTAGCACACTAATAGAAGTTAGTAGATCTTATTTCCATTGTTTTCTCTGTGTCTATTTGACTATTATACACTAACTACTAGAAGCTGTGTCACGGTCTGAGGAAAATCACTCTATTAATTTTAGAGTACATGTAATACATTTTGATAATCACTGAAAATAAACTTACTACTGAAGCAACATAGCTTAAATAAGTAAGACTTTATTTAGATTATTAAGCATTATGGAAGCCGGCAAACACTCTTTTCTGTTTTAGGAAGATTGCAGATGGTTCTCAGGAACACCCGGTTTAGGAAAAAGCATGGAATGGCTTTATACTGCTTTTTCATATCCCTTTAAAGTGCTTAAAAGTGCCATTTTCGAAAGAAAATAAAGTATTTAGTAATCTTTTCAAACCGTTTTTTCAATCCGATGAAAGAAAAATGTTTATTTTATTTTTCGACCGCACTCGTCGCATTTGCACGGCCCTATTCTCTAAAAGCGTTCCAGTCAATCTCGGAGTCAGAAATAGTTTTGTTTCATATCATTGCCATCAATACTACTATCTATCCTTACTACTATAATGCAGTTACTACTATAATGCAGTTACTACTATGATGCAGTTACTACTATGATGCAGTTACTACTATAATGCAGTTACTACTATAATGCAGTTACTACTATAATGCAGTTACTACTATAATGCAGTTACTACTATAATGCAGTTACTACTATGATGCAGTTACTACTATGATGCAGTTGTAATGGGCAGAAAGTTTATTTTACTCCAGTTTCGAGCATTTCGATGCTAGTGTATGTACCGTAAGCGACGAAAATATGCTAATCTTGAGTGCCGACATACAGGGTTTTTTGATGATCGTTTAAAAATACTTCGGGCCACCAACACCTAAAACTTTGAACTTATTCGGTAGCTTATTGCCTACTTTTCCCGCTTTTGTTTAATTTAGGTATTTTCTGATCTTAATCGCTGAGAACTGCAAATGTTCAATTTACTAATTAAACTAAAGCACATGAACTGCACGAAATAGCGACCAAACTTCCCAAAATTCTCACATGTGGCACCTAGGCAAGACCTAAATACTCATTCTAGGCAAAGACTAAAAACTGTTTTGTAGAATTATCCAATAAAACTTGGAATAAAGTCAAATTTCATTAAAATTAATGTTATTCCATGTTTGTGCTTTAACTGGTAGAAGAAAAAGTTTTCCGTCGTTTCAAAATAACATGCCAAAATCGTTAGCTAGAAGTTTTAATACTCGAACAGTTTTGTAATATATCACAGTTAATACATCATATTTTCCTCTCAAAATATATCGACTTAAATATCGTCCTTTTGGATGGAATTCTGACCTCATTGCTTCTTAGCGCATGGGTTAATGTGTACTTAGGCGGAATGGTTAGCTAAGGTTATGTAAGGTTGTTTATCCACTTTGTTTTTCCTTTTAAACTATACAGTTCAATAAATTACAGTATTTTGGGTTTAGCTGGTCTTAATACGCTTTGAATAATGGGATATAATATAAATGGTATAAACGGCCTGGATTATGTACTCCTAGGTTGTGCTTTTACTGGTACTAGAAGAAGATTATTCCGCTTAAGAAACATGTGAACGACGCTAGCTAGAAATCAATAGAGTTCCACTCCCCTTGAACTGATTTTCCAGCATTCTTTTAAGGTCTCACAATTTAGTAATAATTGTGTTTTCCTTCTTAAATAACTGATGTTGTTTGCTTATTCTGTGTTTATCGTCCTAGCGGAGCTCTGCGGGCCGAAGGCCCGCGCGAAGCCCCATAGTCATAGAACCCATGCCCGTCGTTTTTCATGGTCATGGCCAGCGGAATGTTTCGCGGGCGGCGTCTGTTACATGTGTGTCCGACTGTGTGTCCGTGTGTCCGAGCGTCGCTCAAGGCTACTAGCTCACGAGTGCGTATGACGTCGCAAAACATGCGCGAATGACGCCACACAACATCCGGGAATGCCGAATGTCACGTCAGCTGTATGCGCACGACGTCATCAACATCCGGGATCTTTGAGGCTTTGTTTTTCGCGCGGCTACACAGTTGTGAGCTCGGTAAACACTTTAGTTGGATTCAGAGTTGGATTGTTGTGTTTAGCGGAGAATTAAAGTCGTTATTTCCCTGCAGTTTTTCGCGGTTTGCTACTCAAGACAGAGATACTAGTTAAGGGATACTCAGAAGCCGCTTTAGTGGAAAAAGAAGAGCTTTCAGGGATAAAATCTTACTTCGAGGAACTTCATATTATCAATGCAGGAGCAATGCGGGGAGATGCCTTGTTTTTTACGGATTTCAGAACCTAAGAAGCGGAGTTTTAACGAATTTCCAAGCAGTCCAGTGCTTTAAAGGTAAAATAAATCACATTTTTCGATGGGAATTTATGTTGATATCAATTTTTGATTGACTTTTCCTTTGAGTTCTCTTACGTTTTGGAGACATGTTTATGAAACGTGTTCAAATTAAGTCGTGTTGTTATCTTGAATTTCATCGAGGACAGCGCTGCCTTGATGCGCTAGAAATAGTACGTGTTTTTCTTTTAAACATAAATTAATGGAGATTGAATAAAATTTTTCGAAAGAAGATTGTGTTGTCCGTTTTTACGTCTTTGTTCATTCATTACATAGATTAAAAAGCGATTTTATGTAAACAAAACAAGACTTAGATTTTCTGTCTTCACTCGCGTCGCCTTATGCAAATAAGCTTACGTTTGCGTATTTTTGCAATTTTAATTTCCAAATCAGTTTCTCGGGCAATTTTTGACAAACAAAAACTGTATTTTATTCGGAAAGTAGTCGTACTAGTTATTCTGGAAAGAGAAAAGTTGTTTTTGTGAACTTTTGTACGGTCTAAATGTACTGTGCAGACGGTCGGGCAATACTGTTTTTGAGAATTGCTAAAATTGAAAATAGCCCGTTCTTCAATCTTAATTCTTGTGCTTCCAACCTTTCACCTTAGTTAAGTTTCACCTTAGTTAAGCTTGTTTAAAGTGCGAAGCTGATAGGCTGGGCCTGTCTATATATATTATTCTTTCTTAACGCATGGGCTAATGTGTACATAACGGAAAAAGTGAATGGAAGCTGATGACATAAACGATGATATGCCACTAAAACGTCACTCTTATGTTTGTGCTATTACGGGTACTATCGGATTCCATACCAGCTATAGTAAAAGTTGTTTCGTCTGAAAAATCAACCGCGTTAGCTGGAGTTTTAACTGTCCTAGCATCCTTTACAGCACTCGAATATACAAGATTATTACAAGAATATTTTCAGCCTAAACTCGGCAGAAAAATAGGAATATTCATTCTGGACCGGAAAAACAATATTCTTATAAAAAAAAGTGTATCAAACTTAGAAAAAAATTATACAAATTAGATGAAGATGCCAATCTCTGATTTACAGTTTATCAGCAAACCGGCCCTAGCGGCCGGGAGTGACAACTGTATTCGCAGGCTAAATTCAGACAAGACCTTTCCTCCTTTCAGATTTTTCAGAGGAAAACCTAAACACGAAATGCGGGCTTCCTCCTGGCATATTGGCAACTGTAAATTATTTGAAAATAACACTAATTTTCGATATTAAGATCGTTTTTCTATTTAAACCAAATTATAAGTTTAACGAAACTCAAATTTTCCAGTGGTTATAACAAAGGTATACAAAGCTCTGTACTTATTATAATACGAAACGTCCAAAATAAAACAGTCTTGGGAGCCGGTTGCAATTCTTCAATGACAAATTAGAAGAATTAATTGTCACATTTTAGCGTAGAACAATGTTCTATCAACTAATTATGAAAAACCGTATACGAAGCTTTAAGGCCTGAATACTCTTTAGCCTTTCTTACTAACCTTTGATGTCTCCTGATGAGCTGTGTTGCTTGTTGTGAAACTGAGATCATGTGAAGAAATCAGTTCGTTTTCAGGTAATATATATCCTTGATGTGGAATTCTAACCTCAGTGTTAATTACCACGTGGGTAATTGTGTAAGTAGCGGTCCGAGAAAAGGTTAATAGAATAAAGTCAAATCCCATTAAAATTAATGTTATTCCATGTTTGTGCTTTAACTGGTAGAAGAAAAAGTTTTAAGTCGTTTGAAAATAACATTCCAAAATCGTTAGCTAGAAGTTTTAATACTCGAACAGTTTTGTAATATATCACAGTTAATACATCATATTTTCCTCTCAAAATATATCGACTTAAATATCGTCTTTTTGGATGGAATTCTGACCTCATTGCTTCTTAGCGCATGGGTTAATGTGTACTTAGGCGGAATGGTTAGCTAAGGTTATGTAAGGTTGTTTATCCACTTTGTTTCTTCCTTTTAAACTATACAGTTCAATAAATTACAGTATTTTAGGTTTAGCTGGTCTTAATACGCTTTGAATAATGGGATATAATATAAATGATATAAACGGCCTGGATTATGTACTCCTAGGTTGTGCTTTTACTGGTACTAGAAGAAGATTATTCCGTTTAAGAAACATGTGAACGACGCTAGCTAGAAATCAATAGAGTTCCACTCCCCTTGAACTGATTTTCCAGCATTCTTTTAAGGTCTAACAATTTAGTAATAATTGCGTTTTCATTCTTAAATAACTGATGTTGTTTCCTTATTCTGTGTTTATCGTCCTATTCTTTCTTAACGCAGGGCTAATGTGCACGTAACGGAAAAAGTGAATGGAAGCTGATGACATAAACGATGATATGCCATTAAAACGTCACTCTTATGTTTGTGCTATTACGGGTACTATCGGATTCCATACCAGCTATAGTAAAAGTTGTTTCGTCTGAAAAATCAACCGCGTTAGCTGGAGTTTTAACTGTCCTAGCATCCTTTACAGCACTTGAATATACAAGAATATTACAAGAATATTTTCAGCCTAAAATCGGCAGAAAAATAGGAATATTCAGCCTTGACCGGAAAGACAATATTCTTATAAAAAAAAAGTGTATCAAACTTATAAAAAAATTATACAAATTAGATGAAGATGCCAATCTCTGATTTGCAGTTTATCAGCAAACCGGCCCTAGCGGCCGGGAGTGTCAACTGTATTCGCAGGCTAAATTCAGACAAGACCTTTCTTCCTTTCAGATTTTTCAGAGGAAAACCTAAACACGAAATGCGGGCTTCCTCCTAGCATATTGGCAACTGTAAATTATTTGAAAATAACACTAATTTTCGATATTAAGATCGTTTTTCTATTTAAACCAAATTTTAAGTTTAACGAAACTCAAATTTTCCAGTGGTTATAACAAAGGTATAAAAAGCTCTGTACTTGTTATAATATGAAACGTCCAAGATAAAACAGTCTGGGAGCCGGTTCCAACTCTTCAATGACAAATTAGAAGAATTAATTGTCACATTTTAGCGTAGAATAATGTTCTATCAACTAATTATGAAAAACCGTATACGAATCTTTAAGGCCTGAATACTCTTTAGCCTTTCTTACTAACCTTTGATGTCTCCTGATGAGCTGTGTTGCTTGTTGTGAAACTGAGATCATGTGAAGAAATCAGTTCGTTTTCAGGTAATATATATCCTTGATGTGGAATTCTAACCTCAGTGTTAATTACCACGTGGGTAATTGTGTAAGTAGCGGTCCGAGAAAAGGTTAATGGAATAAAGTCAAATCCCATTAAAATTAATGTTATTCCATGTTTGTGCTTTAACTGGTAGAAGAAAAAGTTTTCCGTCGTTTGAAAATAACATGCCAAAATCGTTAGCTAGAAGTTTTAATACTCGAACAGTTTTGTAATATATATCACAGTTAATACATCATACTTTCCTCTCAAAATATATCGACTTAAATGTCGTCCTTTTGGATGGAATTCTGACCTCATTGCTTCTTAGCGCATGGGTTAATGTGTACTTAGGCGGAATGGTTAGCTAAGGTTATGTAAGGTTGTTTATCCACTTTGTTTTTCCTTTTAAACTATACAGTTCAATAAATTACAGTATTTTATGTTTAGCTGGTCTTAATACGCTTTGAATAATGGGATATAATTTTAATGGTATAAACGGCTATTGTATTAGATTATGTACTCTTAGGTTGTGTTTTTACTGGTACTATACTGAGAAGAAGATATTCCGTTTAAGAAACATGTGAACGACGCTAGCTAGAAATCAATAGAGTTCCACTCCCCTTGAACTGATTTTCCAGCATTCTTTTAAGGTCTCACAATTTAGTAATAATTGCGTTTTCATTCTTAAATAACTGATGTTGTTTGCTTATTCTGTCTTTATCGTCCTATTCTTTCTTAACGCAGGGCTAATGTGTACGTAACGAAAAAAGTGAATGGAAGCTGATGACATAAACGATGATATGCCATTAAAACGTCACTCTTATGTTTGTGCTATTACGGGTACTATCGGATTCCATACCAGCTATAGTAAAAGTTGTTTCGTCTGAAAAATCAACCGCGTTAGCTGGAGTTTTAACTGTCCTAGCATCCTTTACAGCACTTGAATATACAAGAATATTACAAGAATATTTTCAGCCTAAACTCGGCAGAAAAATAGGAATATTCAGCCTGGACCGGAAAAACAATATTCTTATAAAAAAGGTGTATCAAACTTAGAAAAAAATTATACAAATTAGATGAAGTTACCAATCTCTGATTAACAGTTTATCAGCAAACCGACCCTAGCGGCCGGGAGTGACAACTGTATTCGCAGTAGCCTGTTCCAGGCTCCGAGATAGTGGGGAACGCGCGATGTAAAAAAAAAAGAAAAAAATCGCGGGGGAACTGGGGTGAGGGCGGTCGGCGGAGCCTGTAAACATTTCTTTAAAAAGCTCTTTCCGGTATACCAGCTCCTGGTATACCCTCTGATTGGTCCGTTTTGACAGGTAATGTCAACAACTCGCTATGCACATTTTTCTTGTCAATCGTAACGATGGCGTACGTGATCCTCGCGCGTGATGAAATGGAATCAAAGTCATGTAATATTTTGGACGAATGCCTACGCGATTTTCCTAATATAGAAGCGCTCAGGAAAGGGCAACAAGAACGCCTTGTATTGGCGCGTGGTAAAGATGTCTTCGCGATTCTGCCGAGCGGTTTCGGGAAAAGCTTGATATTTCAGCTCTTTCTGCGCCTGGCGAAAGCAGCTATGGCAGAGAAATCGACGATAATAGTCGTTTCTCCATTGGTTTCAGTGATGCGAGATCAAGTCGAACAACCGAAAAAGCTCGGTTTTTATAAAAGGTGACAGGCCTAACACAAATCCTGCTCGTCGCTAAAAGCATTTTAGCCCAGTTTTAGAATAAGTCTATCCCAAGTACGTGCCTGAGATATTTTTCCTTTTCGATCAAAATAAAGATATGCTTTATAGGATCAATACATTTCTCAGTCCGTGATTTAATGTGAGCGCAAGTCTGCGGTTAGCATAACTTGCGAGATAGTGTTCCTTCATCACGGCTAAAAAAGTCTAAGCTCCAAGTCTTATGCGATAGTCACGGTCTATATTGGAAAAGTGGTATCTTGCAATTGTTTTAAGTTCCACAGAGTTTATTCTGCGCTTAAGTTGACGTGTTTCTCGGAGCTAGACAGTACCTTCATTGTCAGGCGTATGGCGTCATTGCCATCCGGTTTGAAATATTTGAATCTCCAGCATCTCGGTTCCAGAAAACGCCAGCAATTCCTTATTTCTCACTACACTGAACAAAGAAACTCTTGGCACCTTGGTTTCTCTACATGCTACGTTTCTCCTACAAAATCTGCAACACTTTGAAGGGTGGACTTCGAGATTTGAGGACAGTATTTTCGTCGGTGTACGCGTCTTGCAATACATGCGGATTTCCTCGCGTTCTTGTACGTGCTTTTGCGCGAAATACTCGCGCGAGAAATCCGAGAACTATTTCTGTTAATTAACATTTTGACATTTTGACGACAGAAAATTGGATTATCGCAAAACTTGCCAAAAGAGGGCGGAAGAGCGTCGGTAAAGAAAAGTTTACAGGCTCCGCCGACCTCCCTCTCCCAGTTCCCCCGCGATTTTTCCATCACTTTTTTTTTTACTTCTCGCGTACCCCACTATCTCGGAGCCTGGAACAGGCTATATTCGCAGGCTAAATTCAGACAAGACCTTTCCTCCTTTCAGATTTTTCAGAGGAAAACCTAAACACGAAATGCGGGCTTCCTCCTAGCATATTGGCAACTGTAAATTATTTGAAAATAACACTAATTTTCGATATTAAGATCGTTTTTCTATTTAAACCAAATTATAAGTTTAACGAAACTCAAATTTTCCAGTGGTTATAACAAAGGTATAAAAAGCTCTGTACTTGTTATAATATGAAACGTCCAAGATAAAACAGTCTGGGAGCCGGTTCCAACTCTTCAATGACAAATTAGAAGAATTAATTGTCACATTTTAGCGTAGAATAATGTTCTATCAACTAATTATGAAAAACCGTATACGAAGCTTTAAGGCCTGAATACTCTTTAGCCTTTCTTACTAACCTTTGATGTCTCCTGAGCTGTGTTGCTTGTTGTGAAACTGAGATCATGTGAAGAAATCAGTTCGTTTTCAGGTAATATATATCCTTGATGTGGAATTCTAACCTCAGTGTTAATTACCACGTGGGTAATTGTGTAAGTAGTGGTCCGAGAAAAGGTTAATGGAATAAAGTCAAATGCCATTAAAATTAATGTTATTCCATGTTTGTGCTTTAACTGGTAGAAGAAAAAGTTTTCCGTCGTTTGAAAATAACATGCCAAAATCGTTAGCTAGAAGTTTTAATACTCGAACAGTTTTGTAATATATATCACAGTTAATACATCATATTTTCCTCTCAAAATATATCGACTTAAATGTCGTCCTTTTGGATGGAATTCTGACCTCATTGCTTCTTAGCGCATGGGTTAATGTGTACTTAGGCGGAATGGTTAGCTAAGGTTATGTAAGGTTGTTTATCCACTTTGTTTTTCCTTTTAAACTATACAGTTCAATAAATTACAGTATTTTATGTTTAGCTGGTCTTAATACGCTTTGAATAATGGGATATAATTTTAATGGTATAAACGGCTATTGTATTAGATTATGTACTCTTAGGTTGTGCTTTTACTGGTACTATACTGAGAAGAAGATATTCCGTTTAAGAAACATGTGAACGACGCTAGCTAGAAATCAATAGAGTTCCACTCCCCTTGAACTGATTTTCCAGCATTCTTTTAAGGTCTCACAATTTAGTAATAATTGCGTTTTCATTCTTAAATAACTGATGTTGTTTGCTTATTCTGTGTTTATCGTCCTATTCTTTCTTAACGCAGGGCTAATGTGTACGTAACGAAAAAAGTGAATGTAAGCTGATGACATAAACGATGATATGCCATTAAAACGTCACTCTTATGTTTGTGCTATTACGGGTACTATCGGATTCCATACCAGCTATAGTAAAAGTTGTTTCGTCTGAAAAATCAACCGCGTTAGCTGGAGTTTTAACTGTCCTAGCATCCTTTACAGCACTTGAATATACAAGAATATTACAAGAATATTTTCAGCCTAAACTCGGCAGAAAAATAGGAATATTCAGCCTGGACCGGAAAAACAATATTCTTATAAAAAAAAGTGTATCAAACTTAGAAAAAAATTATACAAATTAGATGAAGTTGCCAATCTCTGATTAACAGTTTATCAGCAAACCGGCCCTAGCGGCCGGGAGTGACAACTGTATTCGCAGGCTAAATTCAGACAAGACCTTTCCTCCTTTCAGATTTTTCAGAGGAAAACCTTAACACGAAATGCGGGCTTCCTCCTAGCATATTGGCAACTGTAAATTATTTGAAAATAACACTAATTTTCGATATTAAGATCGTTTTTCTATTTAAACCAAATTATAAGTTTAACGAAACTCAAATTTTCCAGTGGTTATAACAAAGGTATAAAAAGCTCTGTACTTGTTATAATATGAAACGTCCAAAATGAAACAGTCTGGGAGCCGGTTGCAATTCTTCAATGACAAATTAGAAGAATTAATTGTCACATTTTAGCGTAGAATAATGTTCTATCAACTAATTATGAAAAACCGTATACGAATCTTTAAGGCCTGAATACTCTTTAGCCTTTCTTACTAACCTTTGATGTCTCCTGAGCTGTGTTGCTTGTTGTAAAACTGAGATCATGTAAAGAAATCAGTTCGTTTTCAGGTAATATATATCCTTGATGTGGAATTCTAACCTCAGTGTTAATTACCACGTGGTTAATTGTGTAAGTAGTGGTCCGAGAAAAGGTTAATGGAATAAAGTCAAATCCCATTAAAATTAATGTTATTCCATGTTTGTGCTTTAACTGGTAGAAGAAAAAGTTTTCCGTCGTTTGAAAATAACATGCCAAAATCGTTAGCTAGAAGTTTTAATACTCGAACAGTTTTGTAATATATATCACAGTTAATACATCATATTTTCCTCTCAAAATATATCGACTTAAATATCGTCCTTTTGGATGGAATTCTGACCTCATTGCTTTTTGGCGCATGGGTTAATGTGTACTTGGGCGGAATGGTTAGCTAAGGTTATGTAAGGTTGTTTATCCACTTTGTTTTTCCTTTTAAACTATACAGTTCAATAAATTACAGTATTTTAGGTTTAGCTGGTCTTAATACGCTTTGAATAATGGGATATAATATAAATGGTATAAACGGCCTGGATTATGTACTCCTAGGTTGTGCTTTTACTGGTACTAGAAGAAGATATTCCGTTTAAGAAACATGTGAACGACGCTAGCTAGAAATCAATAGAGTTCCACTCCCCTTGAACTGATTTTTCAGCATTCTTTTAAGGTCTCACAATTTAGTAATAATTGCGTTTTCATTCTTAAATAACTGATGTTGTTTGCTTATTCTGTGTTTATCGTCCTATTCTTTGTTAACGCAGGGCTAATGTGTACGTAACGGAAAAAGTGAATGGAAGCTGATGACATAAACGATGATATGCCATTAATGTAAGTAGGGTTGTAGGAGAGGCTGCCGTGACACTTGAGTAACGCTCTTTTACCGGAAGTGAGAGTAGCCGGAAGTCACTAAACAGGAAGAGTAGTGGCAAAGCTATGAACCGGAAGTGTACAATTTAAAATATGCGTGCATAAATTTGCATGGAAAATCGTGACACAAAAAATAAAAATAATAATAATAATAATAAAAACAAGAGGCTGCAAGCAGCCTATACTCATGCGCATGCGTACGAAAGTTTTATGATATATTTTAAACATGACAAGATGTCCGATATGAAGAAGAGATACTCCTTTCATTCAGTCATCGTTCCTGCAAACTGAGTTCTTTACTATTGAATGTTTTGTAAATGAAGGCTGTACCACAATGAAGCCAGTGATTGTACTATGTCTTATATATACCTAACGTGAACATTAGTAATGTAAGTAGGGTTGTAGGAGATGCTGTCGTGACACTTCAGTAACGCTGTTTTACCGGAAGTGGGAGTAGCCGGAGGTCACTAAACAGAAAGTCTATGAACCGGAAGTGCCAATTTAAAATATGCGTGCATAAATTTGCATGCAAAATTGTGACACCAAAAAAAATTAATAAAAAAAAAAGAAAAACAGCCCATTTTATAACTCATGCCGCTACGCGCATGAGTAATAATAACAAGAAAAACGGAGCCGAAACCTTACCTCATGCCGCTACGCGCATGAGTAAAAATGTATCGAACTTAGAAAAAAAGTATACGAATTAGATGAAGATGCCAATAACTGTCTTTGCATCCTTTACAGCACTTGTAGTAATATTAAAAGTCTTACAGTTTAGTAGTAATTTAGTGTCGTTTGCCCTTTTCTTTTGTCTTTGAAATTGATATTTGTTACTGATTGATTGTTACTGATTAACCTCAGACGTCATTTCCGTTTTTTCCGTAGATATCGCTTTTGTTTTTGTGTCGGCTTAAAACGCCCCTTTTCAAAAAATAACTCGTTGAAAATGTGTTTGTAATGAAATAACCGAGTTTATTTTTCTGAGCGGCCGCATTTCAAAAGGTTTAACTTTGAACGTCAGAAATCATGTTAGGGACTGTGCAATAATTATCAGGGAGGGGGGTTGGAAAACCAGAGGGGGGGGGGCATAAAATAAAATCAAAGCAATGATAGGGGGTGCTCAAAGTAAAATAAGTCACTCAAGAGGAGGATGGGCTTATCATTTTATTTCAAGTGTTTATAGTTCTCACTGAAAGGCTTGATGATCTGTTCTATGGCTGAACTGCAATTTCAATCTGTTGCAATACGATTAACTATTCTTTAATTCTTCTCTATCTCTATAATAGAGAGACGAATATTGTGATAAAGCGTTTCTGGCTTTTTAAATTTTTTTATTTTTTTTAAATTTCAATAGCCCAATTTCGATATATTAAAATTCAACTTGAAACAAAAGACATCACTGCGAGGCTTAGGGGAATGATAGTAAGGATTTATATGGTTTATTCCCTTAAGCCTCGTAGTGTTGTCTTTTGCTTCAAGTTGAATTTTAATATATCGAAATTGGGCTATTGTCAACAACATTTGAACAGTAGAATATAGTTATACACCAGTGCAAATATTTTGCCGTGGTGAAAATACTTTGCTCCAGTTCAAATATTTTGCACTGGTTCAAAATAAATTTGAACCAGTGCAGACAAAATTGCACCAAAATCATAATTTCACTTCAATGTAGATAATCGTATTGCAACAGATTGAAGATGTACCTCAACCAGGATGGTCTTAAGATCAGTGAAGGTAAAGTGGCACTGGTTGCACGAGTTCTCCAATACGCTCGTGGTGATCATTCTTGCATCCCGCGAGAAACCCAAGAGAACGTTAACGAGGAAATGAGTTCCAGTGCAAGCAACTCGGATTCGCAACGAAGTGATTCAGAAGTGGAATCGGATGGCTTTGTTGAACACTGCTTCGAGATCATGTTTGTTCCAGATACGCATGTCCAACAAGTAAACATGTGGTATTGCTGTATATCCACGTCTGGAACAAACATTACGTCGTAGCAATAGCAGATGGGTGTATATTAAGAAAATGCTGGGCATTTGTATATAAAAGGAGTGTGAAGGGGGGGGAGGGTGGTCATACAAAATTTCTGACTAATCAGAGGGGAGGGGGCAATAACTAAATTCAGTCCTTTAGAAGGGGGGTATTACCTAATATTTTCCTACTTGAAGCCCATTTTCCAACCCCCCCCCCCCCCCCTCCTGATAATTATTGCACAGTCCCTTATCATTTGCTAGCGAGAGCGGCACAAAACAGCACGATTAATGACTGAAAACAATGCCTCTACACGTACATTTTACATATTGTTATTCCCTGCAAAACAACATCGTCAAATGATTAAACACACCACGGTTTTCCTTTCCCTATTTGAAATTGAAAGTCGTCCCTACGAAGGTCTACAGATTTCTTGGTTTTTTTTATCGAGAATACCAATGCAAATGTCTGTGGACAGCGATTCGGCGGCCTCCATTGCCTCAGACGCAGAGAACGAGCGCTGCTATACCAGAATTTACCAGGAGTAATGAATGCCCAAACACCAAACACCAATCGCCGACAGCAACCTTTATATCTCCTGTAAGTTAATGTTTAACTTACAGGAGTATATTGGAGTCTTACCTGCATTCTTTGTCGATCCATGGGTACATTTTTGGCATTTTTGTTAGCTGCATTTTTGTTAGATACTAGTAATAGACTTTATTGGACATGATAGTCGAGTAGCATATTTTTGTTAGATACTATCAATGAGGACCCAATGAGAACACAAGAGTCGAGTATTTTTTGAAAGCAGTTTTATAGCGAGCGCACGTTTGTGGCCTGACACAGCTATAATTATATTCATAGGTTGATTTAGTTAACTTAGATTTTCCGAGAGAACGTTAGAAGAGAGAGCAATTTATTTGGCCGTATTTTATCAAAAATTCAAGCTCTCGCTATTTCAATAATTTCAATACAGTGGTTTCTTGACTTGACCTTCATCTGAAGAAATTATGCGTGTTAAATTTCATATAATATCTGGTACGCTGTTTTGAAAAATGCCTCGGCATATATTTTTTTCAGTTAGGTAACATTCCTACTGTTTAATTTCTCTTCTGCATGGTAATGATTTTTAAGGCGTACGATTATGAATTCTATATTTTTTGGGAACATGTTGAGGTCATTGTATCGAGCGTCAAAAAGAGTGACGTAATGTGATCTTATCGTAACCTAATGTGTAGTCTTTGGTCAGATATTTGAAACTCCGCTGCAAGAGCGCTTATGATGTGTTTTAATGTTTGTCCAGTCTGGTTTGTCAAACTGGTTGCTTCAGGACATTTGGTATTATTTATAGCACTACGTTCTAAAGAAAGGGAAAAGAGAGTTTTTGGTAAGCAATAGCAATAGCATTGCTGGCCGAAATAACGTGTTTATTAATTTCCATGTTATATCGCCAAATACCACCAAATATACAACTAAATTGGATAAAAAGATTCTAAGGAGAAAAACAGAAGCAGTACGGTTTGGAGAAAAAGTGCGGGATTAGAAGAATGGAAGTTGATTACGGTTCAGCAATTTTGATTTCGTGGCAGGCGGTCAAGAAATATTCAAAGTTTCCATTCTGGTGAATTTTGAGTTTTTTAGTCGTTATTTTGTCTTTTTTAATAATTGATATTTTTCTGCGTTCATCACTTTTGGCTATTTTTTCTTCCTATTTTCAGATGCTAAAGCAAGCTCCTGGCCATAATCATGAAAACACGATATTTCTGTCTGGACAGTGTCCCTTTAAGTTAAAAATGTCCTCGGTTAATTTATCCCATATGCAACATGCAACAACAATAGGTTTTACGAACTAGTGCTTTCAATTTCCTTGTAAGTTGACAAACGGATATAGAATTTTTCACTAAGCGTGCTTGTAAAAGTGATCAGAAACAATTTCACGAACGCTGTTTGTAAGATGTGAATAAAATAATTTTATTTTATCAAGGGGATTGTTTTACTGTAGACTAAGCGACATTATTTCAGTTTCTTCTGATTCTCGTACAGTGTACGGTGCCAGGATTACATGTATTTTGCCGGTTGGCCTTTGATTTTTGTTCAAGTTTTGTTAATTTTAAGGCTCAAACCTACGCTTGTCAAATAGGCTCAAAATGTCGAACGATACAACAACAACAACAACTTTATTTCAGTATTCCCATTTCTTAAATACATGGTATTACCGAACCAATTACAATAAAAAAGGAAATTAAAATTACTTAAATTTCAAAAAATCTAGAATAAAAAATAAATAAATAAATTAATTTAATTTATGTATTAATTGTAAAACAATCACGAGTACTATTGACTATGTTTTGTTCTTGTTTTCATTGCTTGAGTGACAAAAGCAGCAGTTAGCCCGCTAATATGTTGATCAGTATTATTAAAAAGAAATAATACCTCATGACAATCCAAATTTATAAATAATCTATTTTGTTTAATAATGTTGTCAAAAAAGGTATTTCGTAGTTCATCATATAACATACAGTGAAATAAACATTCATTTACAGGAGATAAAAAGTGTATTTCATCTTCAACTGAATTAAGTGTACAGTGGGTGCAAATTCTAACTTAAGGTGTTCAGGAGTTTTAGGGATTGTAATTCGACCATTTTCAATTCTTAAGGTGTGATTCCCTATCCTGAATTGAGAAGTAATTTTTCTATGTTCGGGATTTTTGATATGTTTAATAAAATCGGACTATTTCGTTTCACTTTTAAAAATCGAATAAAATTTAAGTTTTTTATTCGCATTAATTAGATTGAGTTGGTGATTTTTTAGACGTGTAAAAATATTGTTTTGCCTTTGACAAGAAAAAAGATGGGTTACTTAAGATTATCGCAGTCTTCTCAATATTGAAGTTTGTACAGAAAGAATCAATCTTACTAATCAAACCTGTTTTAATTTCTTGAGCCATATCATTAGAAATGATTAAGCAGAGTTTTGCAATACTGTCATTAGTTTGATTTTCCAGTTCAAACAAACCAGTGTCAAACAGTTAAGTTTCAGTGAGGTTCCGCGTTTTGGTTCATTTTTGTTTTTACTTTTTTAGGCCTCATTTTGGTTCAATTTGGTCAGAAGATTCGTGCCCGATTTAGTCTCTTCTTAAAGATAATTGTGGTACGGATAGTTTATTATCCCTCCTGCTGCCTCATTAGCATTAAGGTATGGGAAAGTCCTCTCTGTCGAGTAAACGACAGGGAGAAGCACGAAGTGCTAGAGAGACAACGCGAGGGAGGGAGGGTGGGGCGAGTTGTATTCCCCGTGACTTGTTAGCTTAACTGACACAGATGCATATCATTAAGTTGCTTACATAATGCTAATGACGTCATCACGAGGGATCATAAATATTCAATGGGGTTTGAATAGTTCATTATCCCTCCTGCTGCCTCATTAGCATTAAGGTATGGGAAAGTCCTCCCTGTATCGCCTGGTTGGGAAAGCCCTCCTAAAGTGACTATCCTACCACAAACTCTTTATATCAGTCCTTACCCCCAATCCTTACCAGTCCCAATCCTTGCCCCCAATCCTTACCAATCCCAATCCTCACCTCCAAATCTATTCTCCCAAATATTAAAATCCGCAATCCACACAAACACAAACGGGCTAGAGAGAGTTCACGTCAATTGGTCACTCAGAATGCGTGGAGGTTAGTAGATAGATCTCCAAAACCTTTAGAACCAGGGTCTCGAAAGGGATATCGGTTACTTGTCTCAGATCTCCGTCTAGAACTCTGTCAAACTCCTCGAATAACGCAGGCTCTGTCACCTTCTCCTTCTCCGATTGACTCTCATAACTTATAACACGTGAGCCCACACAGGGCATCACGATTAACTCGTATAACTCATAACACGTGAGCCCACACAGCGCATCACGATTAACTCATATAACTCATAACACGTGAGCCCGCACAGTGCATCACGATTTTTTTTTGGGGGGGGGGCTGCAATAAGGCAAAGGAAGAGGATGTTTTACCAGGAGTAACGGTACCCCTAGATGGAAACCCAAGCCCGGAGGAACGACCCATCTGTCCGAAAATTCGTGGCAACAAGGGAATGTCATGTAAGACAAAACGCTTGCTGGGTCATCCCACCGATCAAGAGTTAACGAAAATAAACAAAGCACGTCACTTTGGTTCATAGCCACACCTCCTTGGTGGGCCCACAGCCACACCCTTAGTGGGCACATAGCCACACCTGTTCGGTGGGCATACAGTCACATCTCCTTGGTGGCACATAGCTACACCCCTTGGATGGGTATATCCAGATCCTCTCTCTGTTCTCTGACAACAGCTAGGCAGCCTACAAATATAAACAAATGCAATATAGGAGTGTATGAGCAAAGCACAGGTAAAACTAAAAGGAGATCAGTCGCGTGAGGAAAAATTATAGGGGTGTAGCCCGGCACAGTAAGTCCATAAAAGGGCTAAGTCATAACACTAGACCAGCATGCCCGGATGAGCATCCTTGCATAAATTACCAGTCATGTGCTTGCAAAGAAACGACCAACAATCCGATAAATAAACAACCACAACAAACTCGTTATAACCTAACGAATAAGAACAACCAGCAGGATTAAGCTATAATTCTCACCCCCAAGTTCCTCCTGCCTTCTTAATTAGTTTCACCAGTTTGCCCGAGTTTACTGGGCTTGTGAATTAACAGAATCTTGTCGTGAAGCCGCGAAGACCTGTAGGGAGTACGCCGGGCCAGACGAAGCTAAGGCCGCCTCAGAGATAGGATTATTCGTCGCATAACCGCGTTGGGCTGTAAAGCCTGTAGTATTTCCACATCCTCTTCGTTGTTCTCCGGAGTAAGACGCGACTGGTCTCCCATAGTGTAGCGAGTTGTTGACTCCGTGACTTGTTAGCTTAACTGACACAGATGCATATCATTAAGTTGCTTACATGATGCTAATGACGTCATCACGAGGGATCATAAATATTCAAAGGGGTATGAATAGGCGTATTATTTCCTTTTGAAAAGTGCATAAAAACACGTTATTTCAGCCGGGACAGTGTCCCTTTAATATCCCGCAACATAAGTAGCTGCATTCTCCTTTCAGAAAATACTAACAAAACGATATTTTTATCCGTTCGAAAACAAACTGGTCACAGTACATTATGATGTGCCTAAAAATGCGGGGCTCCAAGGCAAAACTAGAACGGGGCTTTTCCAAGGCTCCGGGTTCCAAAAAGATACTGGGCTCCGTCGCTGCAAAGAAAAACCGGGAATATAGAGACCGCAATAAAATTTTGGTACCTGTTCTCTGCACACATTGCGGGCCTAACAAACCTATTGTGTTTTAAAAATACCACCCTTCCGCTCCCCCCGGAGAAACTTTGAAAGAGTGACTATTTTCCCTGAAAGGCAAACTCCTTACAAAACTGTCTTAGAATTCTACTCCTGACCACCGTTGTATGGTACTTTATTTCCTTTCAAATTTTGAGTTAAAATATCCAATTTTATGGTCGTATTTACCATGTTCAGGAACGATCTTGGTATGGAGTGCGTATGTATTTTAGTGTTAATAGCGGAGCTCTTGCCTGGCCAAAGGCCAGGCTGCGGAGCCCCATACTCATAGACCAGAGAACCATAGAACCCATGGCCGTCATTTTTCATGGTCATGGCTAGCGGAATGTTTCGCGGGCGCGTTGTCACACCGCCGACGCCGCCGCCGGCGCCGTCGCTTAGGGCTAACTCGCGGGCGCGTAGACCGTTGCAAAACATGCGCGTATGACGCCACACCAGGATCTTTGCAATTTTCACGTCACCTGGGAAAACACTGCTGCGTTTTAGCGGAGAAAACCATTTAAATTAAATTCGTTATTCTCCTGAATTTTTTCGCGGTTTGCTACTCAAGACAGGGATACTAATTATGGGATACTCAAAAGCCGCTATAGTGGAAATAGAAGAGCTTTCAGAGATAAAATCTTACTTCGAGGTTGGGAGCAATGCGGGAAGATGTTTGTCACTTCGGGTTTCAGAACTGAAGAAGCAGAGATTTAAACAATTTCCAAGCAGTGGATGGACTTAAAGGTAAAACAAAATACATTTTTCGATGGGAATTTATGTTGATATCAATCTGTGATGGACTTTTTTGTGTTCTCGCTAGTTTTCGGGAGAATTGTTTATAACACTCGCTCAATTAAATTCAGTTGTTTTGATTTCTTTCATCGGAGACATCTCGGCCTCTTAATGGTTTGCGTTTTGCTTTTAAACATAAACTTATGGAGATTTGAATAAAATTTTTCGAAAGAAGATTGTGTTGTTCATTTCTATGTGTTTGTTCATTCATTACATAGGTTGAAAAGCGATTTTATGTAAACAAAACAAAACAAGACTTGGATACTTCACACGCGTGGTCTTATGCAAATATGTTTGTGTATTTTTTGCAATTTTGATTTCCAAATCAGTTTCTCGGACAATTTTTATAAGCAGCAGGTGTATTTTATTTGGAAATTAGTCGTACTAATTATTCTAGACGGAGAAAAAGTTGTTTTTGTGAACTTTTGTACGGTCTAAATGTACTGTGCAAACGGTCGCGTAAGTCTCTGTTTTTGAGAATTGCTAAAATTAAAAGATAGGCCCGGTCGTCAATTTTATTCTTGTGCTTCCGACCTTTCACCTCAGTTAAGTTTATAATCGGCTTTCTGTTCAAAGAGCGACGCTGTTAGGCTCAGGCTATCTATATATATATTATTTTCACATTTGTCGCTACCTGAAAGTTACGAAACCCCAAAAGAGAACTACGTCGTCAGCCAAAAGAAAGCAATTGTCACTCCATGTCCCATGTCTTCTTTAATTGTTGTAGGGTCCACGTATGGACCGTCAAAAATTGCAAAGCCGACTGTATTTCAAGTCGTCTTGCGGGGTATTGGGAAAAGTTTTCAATCAGCAATAACCGCGCCTCGGATGAACCTCACTGGCTACGGTAATGCCACTGCGCAAAGCTGATTTGAACATGTTACAACGAAGAATTTGAAGCAATCTTTGACGCCATCATTGTGGGATACATTTATGTGTCTTAGTCTTACTTCAATCTCGAGAATAGCACTTTATTTAAATAATTGAAAGTGCAAGAAAGTTACACAATTTAGTAATTTAGAAATTTAAACTATCGTTGGATGAAACATTCGCGACATAAGAAAGTACGTTATCAAACAAATCGAGCAAACTACGCATGCGCACTTTGGCAGTTTCTTTGACTTTGAGTCAACTTGACAACTTGTTTAATGGTTCAGTCGTGGTTCTGCCCTGTATAGTCTTCTACGCATCCTTTATTTGGATCGCCACGCAACGGCTGCTTGGAACGAATATTATAATCCCCGTTGTACAGTCAGCCTTGCTTTGTTAGTTCCTTCGTATTTATAGCAAAATTGTTGACTCGATCCACCAGGATCCGACGCTTTTGCATTGTCCAATTGGCCCTTGCAGTTATTTCCAAAGTGTTCATTGGGAAAATATGCAGGAAATTGCACGCGCTTTCATTGACTTGATTCACTTTGAAACCTGCAAAATATTAGTGTATTTGTCCAAGTAAGCGCACCGCACCCGTCTGCCTTGCGGTCCTTTTATCCCACAGTTGTTATCTCGAGATGTTTTCTAGGAAGCGTGACATCAGAGTAACGCAACACAACGTCATGGTTTGGAAGATGCTGGAAGATGGCGCCGAGTGATCATCACACCATAGAGATACAGGATAAGCAGCAAAGTTTCTTGTCTGAGGAAACAACACGATGGCAGAGACCAGGTCTTGAACTGACTGTTCTTCATGTTGAAAGGCCAACCGCTGACAACTACACCACCGCGCCACCACCGAGTCAATCTCGTCAGTCAGCAGGTCATCGCGACCCGCTTATCAAGCAACCTGAGAACTCCACTGGTTACGAGATTACCGCCGAGTTACAAACTACGAGAAACAAACATTACCTCTTACCCGCAATGTAAAATTGCGTTGATGTCCATTTACTCAAAAAGTCTCTTTCGTTCAGATGTAATTGTAATCAATGGCAATTGAGTGACACTGATTAACGTGTTTTACATCAGCATGCTGTTTCACCTGTATTTCAATTGCATTTTCCTAAATATATCAAAGTGATCTAGCGGCCATCTCGTGAATAAGAAACAACGTAAGGTTATTTTCAGTCGTTCACGATGCTTTGTATTTAAGTTTCAAGCTTTAATTTTGATAATCCTTTGAATTTGAAATTGTTCGGTTGAACTACATTCGTAGCACTACGCGGGTACTAAGCACGGCAACAATTCTTTACCACAAATCTTCAAATCAGTTTGAATACTCAACAAGACCCCTTCTTCACTCAAGCCACACCAACACTCCGTAACATGTGTAGCCGTGCGTCGCGCAAAGCTAACTCGCGGGCGCGTATGACGTTGCAAAACATGCGTGTATGACGCCACACAACATCCGAGATCTTAGCAATTTTGAAACCAAAGCGAGACTTCGTTTTTCGCGCGGCTACACGGCCGAATGTCACGTCAGCTTGGTAAACACTTTGGTTGGATCTTTTGTTGTGTTTTATAGCGGAAAAAACTGTTTGCAAATTAAAGTCGTTATTTCCCTGCATGTTTTCGCGGTTTGCTACTCAAGACAGGGATACTAATTAAGGGATACTCAGAAGAAGCTGCTATAGTGAATTAAAGGCTCCTTAGAGCCAACCCGTGAATTTGAAATGCTAACGCTTAAGGCAATAATTGCGGGAAGCTTATGTTTTCCCTCTGTCACGGTTCAATATATTTTTTTAAAATTAAACGTAAGGATTTTTGACAAACGCAAAAAATAAAAATACAGTACACCACTTTCATAATGTTCAGTCCAAAGAAAAAAGAAAAAAAAATGAAAAAAAAAAAGACGCCCCAAGCGAGATTCGAACCTGGGCCTTTCGGCTGTAAATCCGCGATTTACACCACTCGACCACCGTGACCACCGACTCATAATATTTTATCACTTAAAAACAGATAACCATCAAAACGCGTGTCTCAGTTGAAAATTCCTTTTAGATCGATTTTAACGTTGCATTAAAGACTCCAAATGCGAAACATCTTTAAGCTTATTGTTGTTTATATTCGTTAACACCAATTTAGTTATTGTTATCGCTGGATTCACGCTGTTCTTGTTACAAAACGCATTCGTAACAAAGCATTACGTCACTAAGTTAACAGTTGATGGACAATCTCGTCCCCAGAGCCCGCACGTTTCAGGTCAGCGGAGACCGAACGTTCACGGAACGCTGACCAAAAGGAACGCGGCCTCTGGGAACGAGATTGGCTGATGGAAGGAGTGAGCGAGTGAGTGACTCATTTGCATATCTGTCGTCGTTACCGATAACCCGTTCATTACGCATGCGCGTATATTCACGGGTTAAAAAGGAAGAGCTTTCAGGAATAAAATCTTACTTCGAGGAACTTCAAACGTTTTTATCAATGCAGGAGCAATGCGGGGAGAAGTTTGTTTTTCGGATTTCAGAACCGAAGAAGCGGAGACTTAAAGAATTTCCAAGCAGTCGAGGGGCTTAAAGGTAAAACAAATTACATTTTTTGATTGGAATTTATGTTCATATCAATCCGTGATTGACGTTTTCTTTGTGTTCTCGGTAGTTCTGGAGAATTGTTTATAAAACGTGCTTATATATTATTGATTTCTTGAATTTCATCCGAGATAGCTCGGCCTCGGTGCGCTATAAATGGAACGCGTTTTGTTATGGAGATTTGAATAAAATTTTAGGTTGAAAAGCGATTTTATGTTGACAAAACAAGACTTGGATTTTGTAGTTCTATCTTCACTCGCGTCGCCTTATGCAAATATGTTTGTGTATATTTTGCAGTTTTCATTTCCAAATCAGTTTCTCGGGCAATTTTTGATACGCACCAGGTGCATTTATTCGGAAATTAGTCAAACTAGTTATTCTAGTTTCAGTTGTTTTTGTTTTGTACGGTTTAAATGTACTGTGCAGACGGTCGCGTAATACTATTTTTGAGAATTGCTATGAAAAATAGCCCGGTCGTCAATCTTAATTCTTGTGCTTCCGACCTTTCACCTTAGTTAAGCTTATCATCGGCTTTCTGTTCGGAGAGCTATGTACGCTGTTAGCCGGCTCAGCCTATCTATATATATTATATTTTCATTAAGGTGTCCGACCTCCTTCTGAGCTATAGCATATACATAGACTCTACCCTGTCACAAGCCAGGGTACAAGCTAAGCAATCTGTAGTTGTCATACCAACTAACTCAGTGTGTGTGGGTACCCTGTGAACAGTCTGCTCAAGGTGAGCGCTGGGTAATCGTGACATTGATGTAACGCAACGCCACACGTGGATGTGTGAAGGACTGTGGAAGTACGGCACGATGGAAGGACAAAATGAAAAGCAAACCAAAGTCATTGACGAGATATTTAAAGAGCAAATACTCCACAAATTAAACGAGCTTAGAAAGGCGAACTTTCTATGCGACATAACTGTTCGAGTCGAAGGACAAGATTTCCCCGCTCACAAGAATGTGTTATCTGCTACGAGCGATTACTTCAAGGCTCTGTTTTCCAGTGAGTTACAAGTGAAAGAAAGCCAGAGTAACGTAGTGGAGCTAAACGATATGAAGTCAAACACGATTGCTACAGTACTGCAATTCATTTACACTGGGGAAGCAAGCTTGAGCTCTTCCAACGCACAAGATCTTGTCGTCGCCTCTGACTACTTGATTATTCCAAGTTTGAAAACAAAAGCTGCACAGTTCTTAGGGGAATCAATAAATGCTTCCAATTGTTTAGCGAGGGAATCTTTTGCTTCTCAGTACAACTGTGACTTGCTCAGCCAAGCGGCCGTGAAATACAAATGCCAACATTTCGTTTCCTTCGTGAAATCAGAGCATTTTCTATCGCTTGAGTTTGAGAAAGTGCGAGGTTTGATGTGTGAAGACGAACTGAATATTTCCAAAGAAGAAGAGGTTTATGAAGCAGTGATGGCGTGGGTCAAGCATGATTTATCATCAAGAGAATGTTTTCTTCCTGATCTGTTGAAATGTTTGAGGTTGTTCTCCATGTCAAAATACAGCCTTCAGAAGATTTTAAATAAAGATGAGCTGATCATAAAGAATCCCATCTGTTCGAATATATTGTATAATGGACTGGACTTTTTCGTGTTCCCGGATCGGTTCCTAGGCAAGTTGCTAAAACATCGCGCATCCATCCAGAATGAAGAACATGTGATAGTAATTACAGGTGGTGAGACCGACTATGGAGAGGTTTCAGAAACTGATTGTTTCGTCCTTTCTAATAAGAAATGGGCATATCTTGCTCCCATACCTCGCTCTTGCATTTCAGAAGAATGTATTTGGTTTGTTTCTACTGTTTGTTGACGACTTTTATATGGATTGGATGGTAAAATTCACGGGTTAAGTTGTTATAACCCACAAGAAAATGCGTGGAGGGCAAGATACACGCAGTTATGCAGTCACACAGGCTGTGCATTGACATCATTCAATGAAGAACTTTACTTAATGGGTGAGATGTATGTGAATGATGAAGACCTCTCTGATGTAATGATATGTGAAGTTCATAAGTACAATCCAATGTGTAATGAATGGAAGCAGTTAGCATCAATGGAAACCTGCCGAGCTGGTCACTGTGCAGTTGTTCTAGAGGATCTTATATATGTGATTGGAGGTTCTGATGGCCATACCTCTCTGAAGAGTGTTGAAAGCTATGATCCGTCAACCAACCAGTGGAGTAAGGTTCCAGATATGGCAAATGCCCGTAAGAATGCTGCAGCAGCAAATGCTTGTGGGAAAATTTTAGTCATTGGGGGATATTGTGATGATGATGAAACAGATGTTGAACAAACTTGTGAAATTTTTGATGCACATCTTAATGAATGGAGCCTGGTATCCGGTCCTACTACATGAAGCAATTAAGTTGTAAGGCTGCGTGATATGGACTTGTGAGGGGATCTTGGCAGTCATTTTTAGCAGAGTTCTGCTCTGTTCTGATCAAGTGACTAATCTCGGGCGAAAAAATAGTTTCCAAATAGAAGTGGTGGGAAATTACTTATTAGATGACGTGCAGTTTTATTAAAGGGGCTCTGTCGACAAATTTAAGTAACACTTTGAATAGCCAAAAGACATATTTGTATAAAAAAAAATCTCATAATAATGGTCCAGTTTTGTTAACAAAATATTATCATTACTATATTAATGCACTGAATCTATTAATGTGTGATTTTAGCAGTGGATGACCAGGATGGAAATGAAATGCAACTTGAAAAATTTATGCAAAATTTTTCAAGTTCGTCCTCAGACCCACGTCTTCGAAAAATCGATAAAAACATGGTGTAGTCTCTCTTTTAAAATTCATTCAAAAGGTGCAAATATAATTTTGTTCATTAAATTGAAGTACTTATCATTATTTTTTGCGCAGTTGGTGAAAAATCAGCCAAATCCATGGACATAGCCCCTTTAATCTTATCTTGGCGATATTTTGACAAGACAGTTCTTTTGGTGCAAAAAAAAACATTGTCAACAATCTAGAGCCCTAACATGTTAAAATACATGTAATAGCCCTTTTCACTGTTAACTCTGCTCATTTGCATTACAATGAAATCTAGCATGTATGTGAGGCAATTTCAGGCTATTTTGTAGTTTTAGCCCGAAATTGCCTCGCATCCACGTTGGATAACATTGTAATGCAAATGAGAAAATCAACCGTGAAAAGGGCTATTGTTCCACATGTCTAGAAAATGAAAAAATGAGCTTTTCATAGGCTATTTACCAGTATCTGTTTTCCTTTGGCTAATGTTTTAAGGCCTTTAAATTATTAACACATCTTAGAACCAGTGTTACATTACTTCAAGCAGCTAGTTGGATTAATGTTGAGGGTGATACAAGTAGCATTTAAATTGAAACCCTAAACAGGGTTTCTGTGAGAAATTTTATGAAAATATTTTTGTTTATGTTTCCAGTAATTCAAACAAGTCCCAATTGATTTGTAGTTAGAAGTTATGGGAATATGTTTAGTGAAATTTTGTGGTGATTTTTGAGGTTTAAAAGCAAAAAGTGGGTGGGGAGGGTGGTGATGAAGGGATTGTGAAATTTGGTAGAACAATGAATGGTGAAGATTTACTGAATTTCAAGTTAAAGTTAAATGGTTCTTTAAGCCAAAATATTTTTTTCTAAAAGAAGTGGAATCTTTTGGCCTAACTGAATGTCTTTCCTTTCAAACAACATTTAGCAAGCAACATTTTATCAAGCAATATAATATATTTCAGGCTAAGAAAAACAGAATTTGGCATAGGCAGTTATGCACCCAGCCAATCATGACACCATCAAAATAGTCAGCTATCGACTTGGAGTGCTCTTGCATGAAACTTTCCGTTGTACAAATTATTGATAATGATATTTACATGTTACTCAGTGCCATTGTCACAAGGTGAAGAATAGAGAATAACAATCCTTGTTATATTAAGCTGGAGTTTTTCTCAATACAATGTGCGCATTGATTGGTTGATTCATGGTCACATGACATCTAACAAACAAACTGTTTTGCTAATTGTCCTAAGCAGCCAACAATTTTGACGTCAGAGGGTAACATTGCACTGTTGCCCGCTAGCGCACGTGATCAGACCGCGACAAAAGGTGGCATGATTATGATGCGATTGATGTTTACCTCGAGTGCTCGATGCATTTTTCAAACTGTGTTGTGTTTCGTTTTTTGTGTTGCTACACGTACAGTATATAACAAATCACCTCAGGAAACAGTGAATTTTTGTTTCCCTTGTATGTCGATAAGACTCTCGAGAAACAAAATTCACTGTTTCCCTCCAGACCAGTTATTAAGTGTTTATTTTTAATGTTGGAGTGCAATCAGTCATTTTTCTTCAAAGATAGTGAATGCCAAGGGTGTGAGCAGCAAATGGTGAAGCTGCAAGGAACAAGAGCAGAGAGTGGCCTAAGCACCCTTGTTACTCACAACTTGCGATCTACATGTACCCCCTTGTACCATGTGCCCTCGTATTGCATGCTTCAGCTACTCCACTTTGTTTGAAGATTAAAGAGTTTGAATAACAAAGTTTGATTCCCATTTCAAATTAGTGACCAAACACCCAAAACTATACATTAAATAAAATGTTATTTTAATTTTTATGAATTATATGTAGACCGAAAGTAGTGATCCATTTAGAGACAATATTGTCACTTTTGGTTACTAACAGGCTTCTTGTTCAGTTAGTTTTTTTAATTGTCCTGTGATACACATACTGGTATGGAACAGGTTATAATATTGCAATTTGCTGGATATTTTTTATTATACAATACACATGTGAATTAACAATGTTAATTACTCATAAACGTATTAGACTCGTAAGTTTTAAGTATTGAAATATTCCTTTATCAGTGTTCTAAGATAAATTTGAAAAACAAACAGGGACTTCAACTCTGTAAAATATGCACAAACACGGTTTTCATGTTATTTTACTTGGCCATTTTAGATTGTGATTGTGATGCACTGACAGGGTAGTCTGTTAGAGTCAGCGTTTTCTCACCTTAACCGTGAGGACAAAGGTCTCTCTCGCGCCTGTGCCCATTCTCGTCCCCAGAGCCGCTTGGCCCTCTTAACCGTCAGAGCCTGAGTACGAGGACCAACGTGTTCAGTCTCCGACGGTTGAGAAGGCCAAGCGGTTCTGGGGACGGTAATTATTACAGCCATGCTCCGTCACGCGTGACCAGTATTTTTGAAAATTTGAATGGAGTTTTCAAGTTTACGCATCGGTTTCTCAAACTCATTCCGGGATTCGGAATTCCCGTGAGAATTTTACTGCAATTTCGGAAACAAAGACCAACAAAATATCATTTTATTTGAAATGTTACATATCCGAACAATATTAGGATTTTTATGCGTGTAGCGAAGTTATTTTTCCGTTAACTCGTGACTTTCAAAGCGTTTTCCAGAGAGATCTTCAAGGTTTCATTCAAATCCCGGACGTTACAAAGAAATATTCAAATGTTCATTTCAGTCTTGTGGATTACTGGTCACGCGTGACGGAGCATGGCTGTAACTGCCTACGGTAATTATGTTGAAGAGACGGCTGATCGTCGATCGTCGATCATTCTCCGGATTGACGATTTACTCTTACTGGCGATTCAGCATTGCCGAGTGATTCGTCTGTTTCCATAGATAAATGAGGTACTTTCTAGACGAATAGCGAGTGAATAGCGCAAAAACACCGCTCGATGAATTTGTCGCCAGCATACAGTCCTTTGATTAAACGTTGTCACTGATCGGTCTTACCCCTACGCGACCAGACCGAAAGGGAGTATGGGTGAATTAAAATGCATGATTAATTATTCTCTATCGCGTTTACATGGAGAACAAATCGCGTGTTACGCAAAGACAACAACAGTCGCTTTGATACATATTCCGTTAAGGACGTTCTGTATTTTGATAATGTGCAGTTGTTGAATGTGAATTGATTTCTCTCCATAATCCTTTTCGGTCTGGTCGCGTAGGGATAAGACCGATCAATGAAAAGACTGTATGTCTTGTGTTTGAGAAAAGCCGGATAAAAATAGTTGACCAATCAGAGTACGCCATTTAACAATACCGCGATTTGAAAACAGAAACAAACGGCCGCATTGCATCCCGGATGGAAATAGGCAAAAAACATGACGTCATCAGATCGTTGTTATGGTAACACCGATGTCAATCAAATCTAATTTTTTGGAAAGTTCATTTCATCTCTAGTATATGTGTGAAGTAGCTTGCCTGACCGAGCTCAGACGGTGAAGTATCAGCAGTTCAAAGTTGGGATATTGTGCTGTCAAAAAAACCCAGTCGGGCCACCTTAAATTGTGATTGTGTTGCAACGACGGAAATCTGTTAGAATCAGCGTTTTCTCACCTTAACCCGTGAGGACACAGGTCTCTCACGCCTCTCTCTGCCCATTCTCGTCCCCAGAGCCGCTTGGCCCTCATAACCGTCAGAGCCGGAGTAAGAGGACCAACGTGTTCAGTTTCCGACGGTTGAGACGGCCAAGCGGCTCTTGGGACGATAATTATTAACTGCTTACAGTAATTATGTTGAAGAGACGGCTGATCAGAACAGACACCCAGTGTACCACAAGATGTTCAGGTCATTGCATACACATATTGTGGGCCTATTCTGTTCTCACATAATAATAAAATAACGTAAGAGTGGCTCTTAACAACATGCAACTGAAAATCCTGTGGTCCACAGTTTCAATTCAAGATCAAATTGGAAGTTACGCCGGGAATCAAGCCCAGGTCACCAGGTTGGAGGTGAACACTCTAATAGTCGCACAATGGACTTCGTAATGTTGTTAAGATTGACTTTTACTGTTGCATGCAAACAAATATGCGTTTGTTATAATTAAAGAAATTCTCAACGCACAAATGACATGCTAAAACTACAGCAACTAACGCCTGCCTGGCGATGCTAATGCCGAGTCATCGAAACATGTCGGCTTAGATAATAATTTTTTTTGCAAAAGTCCCGGAGATTGGTGGGCCGGTATTGCCTAGTAAACGTACAAAATCAATGCGGGAACTTTCCGCTCTCCCCAGGTCTGAATAGGGTTGATAGTGGCGAATATTGAGCATTTATGTTTGCAACCCCCAAGTTATGGAATGCCCTGACCTTGGACATTCGATCTGCCAATAGTTTGTCTGCTTTTTAAACTCAAGTCAAGAGTTTTGGTTTAGGAAAACTTTTTATTGAACTTAATTCTTTTAATTTAAAGCGAATTCAAACGTCAGGGTATGGTTAGCTCTCTATTTTAAATTATTTGTTATTATTTATCATTATTGGTGCACTCTGCATTGAAAGTGGAATACAATCTTGGAGCAGATTGTCAAGCTTGATATGCGAATGCTCTTTGTGATGTTTGTTAACGAAGTTGGGGATTAATCCTCCAGAAGGGAGTCAGTTAAAAAACACAACATACTTCCTAATATTTCTTTTTGAAAAAAAGGCTGATAAAAATAGAAAAGTAACGGGAGCACTACACTTCCAGTTCGTTACTGTTCGAACTGGGAAATAAGGATCTTCACACGTTCTTCGCAACACGTAGCGTTACGTGATTAAAGATACTGCTAGTACTACTATGGCATTTTAAGTTCGATATTGCTGTACATCGTGCATGAGCACCACTGAGCCTTGTAACTGTCAACTGTTAAGATTACAGTGTTATCACCCCGAAAGTATAGTTTCTTTTCTTTTATTTCATGTAAGAACAATACTTAATATTTGAACACTATACGAAACCTAGTATGTGGCCTTAGAGCATCCGATAAGCTAAACTTGTGGGGAAATAGGTGAAGCTTACGTTTGTGCACATAACCCGATTGAATGACCTACCATAGGGCTGTATAACCCCCCACTCCCCACTCCCCCCCCCCCCCCCCCCCTCCCTCCTATTACGCCAAATTGCTATTGTTTACTTGCGTCTCAACATGGTGCCGGTTTGCATGGTTACGTTATTAAAAGTCCAAATAGTAATATAAAACACCATGAAATGAAAATTAAACTCGTTTTAAAGTTTTCCAAACCAAAAGTTAAACCACCACATAACTATAGTATTGCTTCATTCCGTGCTTAGTTGTTTTCAAAAATAGCTGAAGAGTCCGAAATCAGAGAGCGCTTACAATAACTGTCATAAAAAAACTCAAGTTTTCTTTGACTTTTTTTTTTATTTCATCTTGCGATTATGTTTTGCCAAGCTGACCAAGTATCTTTACTTCTTAAACTTCTGTCTACATAAACTACACGAAACAACAAAAAGTAATTTATTTTTCAGACTTTATTCAGTACCATTTAACATAGCTTAGCTCTGGAACAGAGCATGCGTTTCGGCAGTTTAACAGCCCCTTAATAAAATCTAACACCTTTATTTGCAAGCAAGTCCGAAAGTTATCCAAGTTAAGCAACTGGGGGCTCTACTTCTTCAATAATGATCCTGCTGGCCTGATTCCAACTAGTAAAAGCGTTGGCAGCGGCAAGGTGTCCTCCACACTTACCAACACTAAATCCAACTCGTACGTTCCCTGCAGGAATGCCACCACAATAACCCTCTATGTTGGTAGGTCTGTGGACGTTAAGGTCGCGATAGGTTGGGCCATGGTACAAGGCGCCGTCAATAGGTGCTGGATGTTGGCACTCTGTACTGTTGAAGGTGAAGTACCATCTGCTGCAGCAGTGCACACAGCCTGCAATGCGAATATTCCCCATGTACACAACACGCAGATAGGAATAAGCTCTAGACTTTCGGAAGTCGCATTCCTAGAACCATCAAAAATAGATCATGGATAAGTGCTCAGATATGTCTGACACACCTTCCACATAAAAAGACCAAAAGAAATTAAAAGAGAAAAAACATTGTCACGAAAACTAAATAAAAATTGCTTATGATTTTTTTTCAATGAATATCAATCCTAAAAGTTTGTTCGTGTTCTCCCCCTTGCAAATCTAGGACACTTATGAACTTATTAATGTTCTCTTAAACATGGTTTTAATTTTTGGACTGAAGGTTCAGGACAAGTGCTCTTTACTTTTCGTCAGGCTGCTTATTTACTCCACTTCAAGAAATTGATGTGCTTTTATCTTGATTCCTTCCTTTTTTATTTTTTATTAATATTCTTACATGAATTTGACCAATGTCTCTGCCATCCCTTGTCAAATCATATGTCCAAGTGCACTGTTTCCATCGTCGTCGAATCTGTGACATTAGGAAAAAACATTGTTAAAACAATTAGAGACCATATAAAATAGTAAAATAGTATCATATGCTACTACAGAATACTACAAGAACTACACTAAAATAACCGGAAAAATGAAAATCAATATATATTTCTTTTCAACAACCCACTTGTGGCTATGCTGTTTTCACTTAAACACGGTTCAGTATATTTTGTTCCTTTTTATTGCGAAAGCCGGCATCTGCTTTAAGGTAGCCCGCAGCTATTTAATGGCGCGGAGGCTCCCTTTTATAAATCGAATTTTCGGTATGTAAGGGCTAATCGATTTCTGTAAGTTTTTGTAGGGTAATAAAGGAGTCTTTAAGTTTTAGTGCAAATGAGATAAGCGATTAAGAGTTACAAGCGTTTTTAGAAAACTCCGCTTTTAAGAAATCGGAATATTTTCATTTAAACGACGACAGATTTTTTTCTAATTGAGGTCAATAAGTTACAAGACTTTAAGCTTTACTGTGAGCAAATTACCACAAAATCGGCTGTACAGTCGACTGCTGAATTTAAGTACGAATAACAATACTAGCAGTGTTCCTTGTCATATAAGTCCAGAAATTAACGTTTTCTTATCTTCTCCGCTTGTAAAATTGCATGTGAATAAAGAGCGGCTTTCAGTCGAGTATCGCAAAACGTAAACCAAAGTAATTACTCTAATCAATCACAACAGACACAGACAATCTAATAAACCAATAAGAAATAGAAGCAAATACATTTAACCGGCACCAGGCTTAAAACACGCGTGCGAGCAAGTCACAATTTTCGTTCGTTTTACTTCTGACTGGTTGAGAAAGTGGCGCGAGATCTTTTAGCCAATAATAAAGCGTAGCAATGCGAAAGACCAAAGCATTCGCGAAGGATATACTAGAAGAACTGCAGGTTACCCGTCATGATGATATGACTGAAGGATATACTAGAGGGACTGCAGGTTACCCGACATGGTGATATGACTGAAGGATACACTAGTGGAACTGCAGGTTCCCCGTCATGGTGATATTACTGAAGGATATACTAGAAGAACTGCAGGTTACCCGTCATGATGATATGGCTGAAGGATATACTAGAAGAACTGCAGGTTACCCGACATGGTGATATGACTGAAGGATACACTAGGGGGATATTACTGAAGGATATGCTAGTGGGACTGCAGGTTACCCGTCATGGTGATATTACTGAAGGATATGCTAGTGGAACTGCAGGTTCCCCGTCATGGTGATATTACTGAAGGATATACTAGGGGGACTGCAGGTTACCCGTCATGGTGATATTACTGAAGGATATGCTAGAGGGACTGCAGGTTACCCGTCATGGTGATATGACTGAAGGCTATGCTAGTGGAACTGCAGTTACCCGTCATGGTGACATTACTGAAGGATATACTAGAGGGACTGCACGTTACCCGTCATGATGATATAACTGAAGGATATACTAGAGGGACTGCATAATGATATGACTGAAAAACTAATAACTAATAGAACGTATGCATGGCGGCCATGTTGGTGTTTAGAACAATGAAATTTCCATTCTTTGGTATTTTTTGGTATATACTAGAGGGACTGCAGAAGGATATATGACTGAAGAACTGCAGGTTACCCGACATGGTGATATTACTGAAGGATATGCTAGTGGGACTGCAGGTTACCCGTCATGGTGATATTACTGAAGGATATGCTAGTGGAACTGCAGGTTCCCCGTCATGGTGATATTACTGAAGGATATACTAGGGGGACTGCAGGTTACCCGTCATGGTGATATTACTGAAGGATATGCTAGAGGGACTGCAGGTTACCCGTCATGGTGATATGACTGAAGGCTATGCTAGTGGAACTGCAGGTTACCCGTCATGGTGACATTACTGAAGGATATACTAGAGGGACTGCACGTTACCCGTCATGATGATATAACTGAAGGATATACTAGAGGGACTGCATAATGATATGACTGAAAAACTAATAACTAATAGAACGTATGCATGGCGGCCATGTTGGTGTTTAGAACAATGAAATTTCCATTCTTTGGTATTTTTTGGTATATACTAGAGGGACTGCAGGTTACCCGTCATGGTGATATGACTGAAGGATATGCTACTGGAGCTGCAGGTTACCCGTCATGGTGATATGACTGAAGGATATACTAGGGGGACTGCAGGTTACCCGTCATGGTGATATTACTGAAGGATATACTAGTGGAACTGCAGGTTACCCGTCATGGTGATATGACTGAAGGATATACTAGAGGGACTGCAGGTTACCCGTCATGGTGATATGACTGAAGGATATACTAGGGGGACTGCAGGTTACCCGTCATGGTGATATTACTGAAGGATATACTAGAGGGACTGCAGGTTACCCGTCATGGTGATATTACTGAAGGATATACTAGAGGGACTGCAGGTTACCCGTCATGGTGATATTACTGAAGGAGATACTAGGGGGACTGCAGGTTACCCGTCATGGTGATATTACTGAAGGATATACTAGAGGGACTGCAGGTTACCCGTCATGGTGATATTACTGAAGGATATACTAGAGGGACTGCAGGTTACCCGTTATGGTGATATTACTGAAGGATATACTAGAGGGACTGCAGGTTACCCGTCATGGTGATATTACTGAAGGAGATACTAGGGGGACTGCAGGTTACCCGTCATGGTGATATTACTGAAGGATATACTAGAGGGACTGCAGGTTACCCGTCATGGTGATATTACTGAAGGATATACTAGTGGAACTGCAGGTTACCCGTCATGGTGATATGACTGAAGGATATACTAGAGGGACTGCAGGTTACCCGTCATGGTGATATGACTGAAGGATATACTAGGGGGACTGCAGGTTACCCGTCATGGTGATATTACTGAAGGATATACTAGAGGGACTGCAGGTTACCCGTCATGGTGATATTACTGAAGGATATACTAGAGGGACTGCAGGTTACCCGTCATGGTGATATTACTGAAGGAGATACTAGGGGGACTGCAGGTTACCCGTCATGGTGATATTACTGAAGGATATACTAGAGGGACTGCAGGTTACCCGTCATGGTGATATTACTGAAGGATATACTAGAGGGACTGCAGGTTACCCGTTATGGTGATATTACTGAAGGATATGCTAGTGGGACTGCAGGTTACCCGTCATGGTGATATTACTGAAGGATATGCTAGTGGAACTGCAGGTTCCCCGTCATGGTGATATTACTGAAGGATATACTAGGGAGACTGCAGGTTACCCGTCATGGTGATATTACTGAAGGATATGCTAGAGGGACTGCAGGTTACCCGTCATGGTGATATGACTGAAGGCTATGCTAGTGGAACTGCAGGTTACCCGTCATGGTGACATTACTGAAGGATATACTAGAGGGACTGCACGTTACCCGTCATGATGATATAACTGAAGGATATACTAGAGGGACTGCATAATGATATGACTGAAAAACTAATAACTAATAGAACGTATGCATGGCGGCCATGTTGGTGTTTAGAACAATGAAATTTCCATTCTTTGGTATTTAAACTCTAATTTATACAATCATTTTCTATTGGTTCTGAACACTAGCATGGCCACCGCGCATGCGCCCTATTCTTATACCTGTCTCACATGGCTTTCACAGTTGACGGCCAAAAGTAGCAATGCATTAAATAACAAATATAGTTTCATGTTAGGTTCTGTTGAAAGAAAAAATTATCAGCGTCACTCACCTAAGTCCGATGTACAAACCGGCGCAAGTTCGCCAAAATTCACTGAAACACACACGCTTGATGCAATTACTACTTGCCAGAACGTGTTTAGAGTGATTTTCCTCAGACCGTGAAACAGTTAGCACACTAATAGAAGTTAATAGATCTTATTTCCATTGTTTTCTCTGTGTGTCTATTTGACTATTATACACTTAGTCTTAACTACTAGAAGCTGTGTCACGGTCTGAGGAAAATCACTCTATTAATTTTAGAGTACATGTAATACATTTTGATAATCACTGAAAATAAACTTACTACTGAAGCAACATAGCTTAAATAAGTAAGACTTTATTTAGCTTATTAAGCATTATGGAAGCTGGCAAACACTCTTTTCTGTTTTAGGAAGATTGCAGATGGTTCTCAGGAACACCCGGTTTAGGAAAAAGCATGGAATGGCTTTATACTGCTTTTTCATATCCCTTTAAAGTGCTTAAAAGTGCCATTTTCGAAAGAAAATAAAGTATTTAGTAATCTTTTCAAACCGTTTTTCAATCCGATGAAAGAAAAATTTTTTTATTATTATTTTTCGACCGCACTCATCGCATTTGCACGGCCCTATTCTCTAAAAGCGTTCCAGTCAATTTCGGAGTCAGAAATAGTTTTGTTTCATACCATTGCCATCAATACTACTATCTATCCTTACTACTATAATGCAGTTACTACTATGATGCAGTTACTACTATAATGCAGTTACTACTATGATGCAGTTGTAATGGGCAGAAAGTTTATTTTACTCCAGTTTCGAGCATTTCGATGCTAGTGTATGTACCGTAAGCGACGAAAATATGCTAATCTTGAGTGCCGACATACAGGGTTTTTTGATGATCGTTTAAAAATACTTCGGGCCACCAACACCTAAAAATTTGAACTTATTCGGTAGCTTATTGCCTACTTTTCCCGCTTTTGTTTAATTTAGGTATTTTCTGATCTTAATCGCTGACAACTGCAAATGTTCAATTTACTAATTAAACTAAAGCACATGAACTGCACGAAATAGCGACCAAACTTCCCAAAATTCTCAAATGTGGCACCTAGGCAAGACCTAAATACTCATTCTAGGCAAAGACTAAGAACTGTTTTGTAGAATTATCCAATAAAGCTTGGAATCAAGCCAAATGCCATTAAAATTAATGGTATTCTATGTTTGTGCTCTAACTAGTAGAAGAAAAAGTTTTCCGTCGTTTGAAAATAACATGCCAAAATCGTTAGCTAGAAGTTTTAATACTCGAACAGTTTTGTAATATATCACAGTTAATACATTATATTTTCCTCTCAAAATATATCGACTAAAATATCGTCCTTTTGGATGGAATTCTGACCTCATTGCTTCTTGGCGCATGGGTTAATGTGTACTTAGGCGGAATGGTTAGCTAAGGTTATGTAAGGTTGTTTATCCACTTTGTTTTTCCTTTTAAACTATACAGTTCAATAAATTACAGTATTTTAGGTTTAGCTGGTCTTAATACGCTTTGAATAATGGGATATAATATAAATGGTATAAACGGCCTGGATTATGTACTCCTAGGTTGTGCTTTTACTGGTACTAGAAGAAGATTATTCCGTTTAAGAAACATGTGAACGACGCTAGCTAGAAATCAATAGAGTTCCACTCCCCTTGAACTGATTTTCCAGCATTCTTTTAAGGTCTCACAATTTAGTAATAATTGCGTTTTCATTCTTAAATAACTGATGTTGTTTCCTTATTCTGTGTTTATCGTCCTATTCTTTCTTAACGCAGGGCTAATGTGCACGTAACGGAAAAAGTGAATGGAAGCTGATGACATAAACGATGATATGCCATTAAAACGTCACTCTTATGTTTGTGCTATTACGGGTACTATCGGATTCCATACCATGGCCAGTTATAGTAAAAGTTGTTTCGTCTGAAAAATCAACCGCGTTAGCTGGAGTTTTAACTGTCCTAGCATCCTTTACAGCACTTGAATATACAAGAATATTACAAGAATATTTTCAGCCTAAAATCGGCAGAAAAATAGGAATATTCAGCCTTGACCGGAAAAACAATATTCTTATAAAAAAAAGTGTATCAAACTTATAAAAAAATTATACAAATTAGATGAAGATGCCAATCTCTGATTTACAGTTTGTCAGCAAACCGGCCCTAGCGGCCGGGAGTGTCAACTGTATTCGCAGGCTAAATTCAGACAAGACCTTTCTTCCTTTCAGATTTTTCAGAGGAAAACCTAAACACGAAATGCGGGCTTCCTCCTAGTATATTGGCAACTGTAAATTATTTGAAAATAACACTAATTTTCGATATTAAGATCGTTTTTCTATTTAAACCAAATTTTAAGTTTAACGAAACTCAAATTTTCCAGTGGTTATAACAAAGGTATAAAAAGCTCTGTACTTGTTATAATATGAAACGTCCAAGATAAAACAGTCTGGGAGCCGGTTCCAACTCTTCAATGACAAATTAGAAGAATTAATTGTCACATTTTAGCGTAGAATAATGTTCTATCAACTAATTATGAAAAACCGTATACGAAGCTTTAAGGCCTGAATACTCTTTAGAATTTCTTACCAACCTCTGATGTCTCCTGAGCTGTGTTGCTTGTTGTGAAACTGAGATCATGTAAAGAAATCAGTTCGTTTTCAGGTAATATATATCCTTGATGTGGAATTCTGACCTCAGTGTTAATTACCACGTGGGTAATTCTGTAAGTAGTGGTCAGAGAAAAGGTTAATGGAAAAAAGTCAAATCCCATTAAAATTAATGTTATTCCATGTTTGTGCTTTAACTGGTAGAAGAAAAAGTTTTCCGTCGTTTGAAAATAACATGCCAAAATCGTTAGCTAGAAGTTTTAATACTCGAACAGTTTTGTAATATATATCACAGTTAATACATCATATTTTCCTCTCAAAATATATCGACTTAAATGTCGTCCTTTTGGATGGAATTCTGACCTCATTGCTTCTTAGCGCATGGGTTAATGTGTACTTAGGCGGAATGGTTAGCTAAGGTTATGTAAGGTTGTTTATCCACTTTGTTTTTCCTTTTAAACTATACAGTTCAATAAATTACAGTATTTTATGTTTAGCTGGTCTTAATACGCTTTGAATAATGGGATATAATTTTAATGGTATAAACGGCTATTGTATTAGATTATGTACTCTTAGGTTGTGCTTTTACTGGTACTATACTGAGAAGAAGATATTCCGTTTAAGAAACATGTGAACGACGCTAGCTAGAAATCAATAGAGTTCCACTCCCCTTGAACTGATTTTCCAGCATTCTTTTAAGGTCTCACAATTTAGTAATAATTGCGTTTTCATTCTTAAATAACTGATGTTGTTTGCTTATTCTGTGTTTATCGTCCTATTCTTTCTTAACGCAGGGCTAATGTGTACGTAACGAAAAAAGTGAATGGAAGCTGATGACATAAACGATGATATGCCATTAAAACGTCACTCTTATGTTTGTGCTATTACGGGTACTATCGGATTCCATACCAGCTATAGTAAAAGTTGTTTCGTCTGAAAAATCAACCGCGTTAGCTGGAGTTTTAACTGTCCTAGCATCCATTACAGCACTTGAATATACAAGAATATTACAAGAATATTTTCAGCCTAAACTCGGCAGAAAAATAGGAATATTCAGCCTGGACCGGAAAAACAATATTCTTATAAAAAAAAGTGTATCAAACTTAGAAAAAAATTATACAAATTAGATGAAGTTGCCAATCTCTGATTAACAGTTTATCAGCAAACCGGCCCTAGCGGCCGGGAGTGACAACTGTATTCGCAGGCTAAATTCAGACAAGACCTTTCCTCCTTTCAGATTTTTCAGAGGAAAACCTTAACACGAAATGCGGGCTTCCTCCTAGCATATTGGCAACTGTAAATTATTTGAAAAAAACACTAATTTTCGATATTAAGATCGTTTTTCTATTTGAACCAAATTATAAGTTTAACGAAACTCAAATTTTCCAGTGGTTATAACAAAGGTATAAAAAGCTCTGTACTTGTTATAATATGAAACGTCCAAAATAAAACAGTCTGGGAGCCGGTTGCAATTCTTCAAGGACAAATTAGAAGAATTAATTGTCACATTTTAGCGTAGAATAATGTTCTATCAACTAATTATGAAAAACCGTATACGAAGCTTTAAGGCCTGAATACTCTTTAGCCTTTCTTACTAACCTTTGATTCTCCTGAGCTGTGTTGCTTGTTGTGAAACTGAGATCATGTGAAGAAATCAGTTCGTTTTCAGGTAATATATATCCTTGATGTGGAATTCTAACCTCAGTGTTAATTACCACGTGGGTAATTGTGTAAGTAGTGGTCCGAGAAAAGGTTAATGGAATAAAGTCAAATCCCATTAAAATTAATGTTATTCCATGTTTGTGCTTTAACTGGTAGAAGAAAACGTTTTCCGTCGTTTGAAAATAACATGCCAAAATCGTTAGCTAGAAGTTTTAATACTCGAACAGTTTTGTAATATATCACAGTTAATACATCATATTTTCCTCTCAAAATATATCGACTTAAATATCGTCCTTTTGGATGGAATTCTGACCTCATTGCTTTTTGAGGGTCTCAATGGGGTGGTTGCTTTTACGGTTAACGGTTAAAAATTTGGCTTTTTTACGGCTAACGGTTAATTTTTTTTCGTTACGGTTAACAGAAAGATTAAAAATTAATTTCCATTGTTTTAAAAGGTAAACATTAATTTTTCATTGTTTTAAAAAGTTAAAAATTAATTTACATCGTTGTATAACACATTTAAGGTCTTAGGACCATGTTCCGGGATGAATGAAAAACTAGTTATGATAAAATTGTGATATTGAATATACCAATACTACTATATTACACTACATATCTAATACTACTAATACTTATAGAAATATAAGGTATATATATATATGATAGACATGATATAGCAATATATTCTTTGAAATACTGTATTAAACAACAGAAAATTGTACCTTCTTTTTGTATTTCAGGTAAACAACGTCATAGTTATATTAACTTGTATGATGGTTATGTGCCTAATAAATATGTCTCAGTCTTAAACGAGCGTAAATTGCATCAATTTCCTTTTTGCGCTTAAATATCGCATCCATATCGCTATCACTGTCATCCGAATCGCTCTCGTACTCCTCAACCTTGTTGAAATCGATCAGCAGCGGACGCGAGTGTGACTTGCGGTTATCGCTCCGTCATACTTTTTCCTTTTTCCTTTTTCCTTTTTCCTTTTTCCTTTTTCCTTTTTCCTTTTTCCTTTTTCCTTTTTCCTTTTTCCTTTTTCCTTTTTCCTTTTTCCTTTTTCCTTTTTCCTTTTTCCTTTTTCCTTTTTCCTTTTTCCTTTTTCCTTTTTCCTTTTTCCTTTTTCCTTTTTCCTTTTTTCTTTTTCCTTTTTCCTTTTTCCTTTTTCCTTTTTCCTTTTTACGCGGTAAAGATTGAGGTCAAAATCCCCAAACCGACCTTCTGAGCTTGTTCTTTTCGCCCTAAAAAGTTGATTAAATTTTTTTGAAGGCACCAATGGAATGGTGCTCATCTTTCACTTGCATTCGCGCTTTATACCTTTCGATTGGCTTCTCCTCCGCAGCTCGATACAGACTTATAATTCTTTTCACAACAAATTAGCAGTTGCAGCAGGCGTGGATGAAGAAACTGAATAACATCTAAAAATAGTGTATTAAACAATAAGCTGTCAACTCATCCTGCGAAAAGTAGACACTTTATATTTTCCGAGGGTAGCGAATCTACGCAGCCGTCGTGGAGACAAGACACATGTATAGCATCACAACAGTATGTCTTACAAGAGATTTCGACACTTTCAAACCATGGCTATAAAAATGTTACGGTTAACTTTTTTCCGACTTTTTACGCCTAACGATTAATTTTTTCCAAATTTTACGCCTAACGGTTAAATTTTGGGCCGTTTTACGGCTAACGGTTAACCCCATTGAGACCCTCCTTTTTGGCGCATGGGTTAATGTGTACTTAGGCGGGATGGTTAGCTAAGGTTATGTAAGGTTGTTTATCCACTTTGTTTTTCCTTTTAAACTATACAGTTCAATAAATTACAGTATTTTAGGTTTAGCTGGTCTTAATACGCTTTGAATAATGGGATATAATATAAATGGTATAAACGGCCTGGATTATGTACTCCTAGGTTGTGCTTTTACTGGTACTAGAAGAAGATATTCCGTTTAAGAAACATGTGAACGACGCTAGCTAGAAATCAATAGAGTTCCACTCCCCCTGAACTGATTTTCCAGCATGCTTTTAAGGTCTCACAATTTAGTAATAACTGCGTTTTCATTCTTAAATAACTGATGTTGTTTCCTTATTCTGTGTTTATCGTCCTATTCTTTCTTAACGCAGGGCTAATGTGCACGTAACGGAAAAAGTGAATGGAAGCTGATGACATAAACGATGATATGCCATTAAAACGTCACTCTTATGTTTGTGCTATTACGGGTACTATCGGATTCCATACCAGCTATAGTAAAAGTTGTTTCGTCTGAAAATCAACTGCGTTATAGCTGGATTTTTACCTGTCCTAGCATCATTTTAGCTTTACTGCACTTGAATATACTAGAATATTACAAGAATATTTTCAGCCTAAAATCGGCAGAAAAATAGGAATATTCAGCCTGGGCAGGAAAAACAATATTCTTATAAAAAAAGTGTATCAAACTTAGAAAAAATTATACAAATTGGATGAAGATGCCAATCTCTGATTTGCAGTTTATCAGCAAACCGGCCCTAGCGGCCGGGAGTGACAACTGTATTCGCACGCTAAATTCAGACAAGACCTTTCCTCCTATCAGATTTTTCAGAGGAAAACCTAAATACGAAATGCGGGCTTCCTCCTTATACTCGGGTTTATAGAACTCGTTGTTTTCAGCATATTGGCAACTGTAAATTATTTGAAAATAACACTAATTTTCGATATTAAGATCGTTTTTCTATTTAAACCAAATTATAAGTTTAACGAAACTCAAATTTTCCAGTGGTTATAACAAAGGTATAAAAAGCTCTGTACTTGTTATAATATGAAACGTCCAAGATAAAACAGTCTGGGAGCCGGTTGCAATTCTTCAATGACAAATTAGAAGAATTAATTGTCACATTTTAGCGTAGAATAATGTTCTATCAACTAATTATGAAAAACCGTATACGAAGCTTTAAGGCCTGAATACTCTTTAGCCTTTCTTACTAACCTTTGATGTCTCCTGAGCTGTGTTGCTTGTTGTGAAACTGAAATCATGTGAAGAAATCAGTTCGTTTTCAGGTAATATATATCCTTGATGTGGAATTCTAACCTCAGTGTTAATTACCACGTGGGTAATTGTGTAAGTAGTGGTCCGAGAAAAGGTTAATGGAATAAAGTCAAATCCCATTAAAATTAATGTTATTCCATGTTTGTGCTTTAACTGGTAGAAGAAAACGTTTTCCGTCGTTTGAAAATAACATGCCAAAATCGTTAGCTAGAAGTTTTAATACTCGAACAGTTTTGTAATATATCACAGTTAATACATCATATTTTCCTCTCAAAATATATCGACTTAAATGTCGTCCTTTTGGATGGAATTCTGACCTCATTGCTTCTTAGCGCATGGGTTAATGTGTACTTAGGCGGAATGGTTAGCTAAGGTTATGTAAGGTTGTTTATCCACTTTGTTTTTCCTTTTAAACTATACAGTTCAATAAATTACAGTATTTTATGTTTAGCTGGTCTTAATACGCTTTGAATAATGGGATATAATTTTACTGGTATAAACGGCTATTGTATTAGATTATGTACTCTTAGGTTGTGCTTTTACTGGTACTATACTGAGAAGAAGATATTCCGTTTAAGAAACATGTGAACGACGCTAGCTAGAAATCAATAGAGTTCCACTCCCCTTGAACTGATTTTCCAACATTCTTTTAAGGTCTCACAATTTAGTAATAATTGCGTTTTCATTCTTAAATAACTGATGTTGTTTGCTTATTCTGTGTTTATCGTCCTATTCTTTCTTAACGCAGGGCTAATGTGTACGTAACGAAAAAAGTGAATGGAAGCTGATGACATAAACGATGATATGCCATTAAAACGTCCCTCTTATGTTTGTGCTATTACGGGTACTATCGGATTCCATACCAGCTATAGTAAAAGTTGTTTCGTCTGAGAAATCAACCGCGTTAGCTGGAGTTTTAACTGTCCTAGCATCCTTTACAGCACTTGAATATACAAGAATATTACAAGAATATTTTCAGCCTAAACTCGGCAGAAAAATAGGAATATTCAGCCTGGACCGGAAAAACAATATTCTTATAAAAAAAGTGTATCAAACTTAGAAAAAAATTATACAAATTAGATGAAGTTGCCAATCTCTGATTAACAGTTTATCAGCAAACCGGCCCTAGCGGCCGGGAGTGACAACTGTATTCGCAGGCTAAATTCAGACAAGACCTTTCCTCCTTTCAGATTTTTCAAAGGAAAACCTTAACACGAAATGCGGGCTTCCTCCTAGCATATTGGCAACTGTAAATTATTTGAAAAAAACACTAATTTTCGATATTAAGATCGTTTTTCTATTTGAACCAAATTATAAGTTTAACGAAACTCAAATTTTCCAGTGGTTATAACAAAGGTATAAAAAGCTCTGTACTTGTTATAATATGAAACGTCCAAAATAAAACAGTCTGGGAGCCGGTTGCAATTCTTCAAGGACAAATTAGAAGAATTAATTGTCACATTTTAGCGTAGAATAATGTTCTATCAACTAATTATGAAAAACCGTATACGAAGCTTTAAGGCCTGAATACTCTTTAGCCTTTCTTACTAACCTTTGATTCTCCTGAGCTGTGTTGCTTGTTGTGAAATTGAGATCATGTGAAGAAATCAGTTCGTTTTCAGGTAATATATATCCTTGATGTGGAATTCTAACCTCAGTGTTAATTACCACGTGGGTAATTGTGTAAGTAGTGGTCCGAGAAAAGGTTAATGGAATAAAGTCAAATCCCATTAAAATTAATGTTATTCCATGTTTGTGCTTTAACTGGTAGAAGAAAACGTTTTCCGTCGTTTGAAAATAACATGCCAAAATCGTTAGCTAGAAGTTTTAATACTCGAACAGTTTTGTAATATATCACAGTTAATACATCATATTTTCCTCTCAAAATATATCGACTTAAATATCGTCCTTTTGGATGGAATTCTGACCTCATTGCTTTTTGGCGCATGGGTTAATGTGTACTTAGGCGGGATGGTTAGCTAAGGTTATGTAAGGTTGTTTATCCACTTTGTTTTTCCTTTTAAACTATACAGTTCAATAAATTACAGTATTTTAGGTTTAGCTGGTCTTAATACGCTTTGAATAATGGGATATAATATAAATGGTATAAACGGCCTGGATTATGTACTCCTAGGTTGTGCTTTTACTGGTACTAGAAGAAGATATTCCGTTTAAGAAACATGTGAACGACGCTAGCTAGAAATCAATAGAGTTCCACCCCCCCTGAACTGATTCTCCAGCATGCTTTTAAGGTCTCACAATTTAGTAATAATTGCGTTTTCATTCTTAAATAACTGATGTTGTTTCCTTATTCTGTGTTTATCGTCCTATTCTTTCTTAACGCAGGGCTAATGTGCACGTAACGGAAAAAGTGAATGGAAGCTGATGACATAAACGATGATATGCCATTAAAACGTCACTCTTATGTTTGTGCTATTACGGGTACTATCGGATTCCATACCAGCTATAGTAAAAGTTGTTTCGTCTGAAAATCAACTGCGTTATAGCTGGATTTTTACCTGTCCTAGCATCATTTTAGCTTTACTGCACTTGAATATACTAGAATATTACAAGAATATTTTCAGCCTAAAATCGGCAGAAAAATAGGAATATTCAGCCTGGGCAGGAAAAACAATATTCTTATAAAAAAAGTGTATCAAACTTAGAAAAAATTATACAAATTGGATGAAGATGCCAATCTCTGATTTGCAGTTTATCAGCAAACCGGCCCTAGCGGCCGGGAGTGACAACTGTATTCGCAGGCTAAATTCAGACAAGACCTTTCCTCCTTTCAGATTTTTCAGAGGAAAACCTAAATACGAAATGCGGGCTTCCTCCTTATACTCGGGTTTATAGAACTCGTTGTTTTCAGCATATTGGCAACTGTAAATTAGTTGAAAATAACACTAATTTTCGATATTAAGATCGTTTTTCTATTTAAACCAAATTATAAGTTTAACGAAACTCAAATTTTCCAGTGGTTATAACAAAGGTATAAAAAGCTCTGCACTTGTTATAATATGAAACGTCCAAGATAAAACAGTCTGGGAGCCGGTTGCAATTCTTCAATGACAAATTAGAAGAATTAATTGTCACATTTTAGCGTAGAATAATGTTCTATCAACTAATTATGAAAAACCGTATACGAAGCTTTAAGGCCTGAATACTCTTTAGCCTTTCTTACTAACCTTTGATGTCTCCTGAGCTGTGTTGCTTGTTGTGAAACTGAAATCATGTGAAGAAATCAGTTCGTTTTCAGGTAATATATATCCTTGATGTGGAATTCTAACCTCAGTGTTAATTACCACGTGGGTAATTGTGTAAGTAGTGGTCCGAGAAAAGGTTAATGGAATAAAGTCAAATCCCATTAAAATTAATGTTATTCCATGTTTGTGCTTTAACTGGTAGAAGAAAACGTTTTCCGTCGTTTGAAAATAACATGCCAAAATCGTTAGCTAGAAGTTTTAATACTCGAACAGTTTTGTAATATATCACAGTTAATACATCATATTTTCCTCTCAAAATATATCGACTTAAATGTCGTCCTTTTGGATGGAATTCTGACCTCATTGCTTCTTAGCGCATGGGTTAATGTGTACTTAGGCGGAATGGTTAGCTAAGGTTATGTAAGGTTGTTTATCCACTTTGTTTTTCCTTTTAAACTATACAGTTCAATAAATTACAGTATTTTATGTTTAGCTGGTCTTAATACGCTTTGAATAATGGGATATAATTTTACTGGTATAAACGGCTATTGTATTAGATTATGTACTCTTAGGTTGTGCTTTTACTGGTACTATACTGAGAAGAAGATATTCCGTTTAAGAAACATGTGAACGACGCTAGCTAGAAATCAATAGAGTTCCACTCCCCTTGAACTGATTTTCCAACATTCTTTTAAGGTCTCACAATTTAGTAATAATTGCGTTTTCATTCTTAAATAACTGATGTTGTTTGCTTATTCTGTGTTTATCGTCCTATTCTTTCTTAACGCAGGGCTAATGTGTACGTAACGAAAAAAGTGAATGGAAGCTGATGACATAAACGATGATATGCCATTAAAACGTCCCTCTTATGTTTGTGCTATTACGGGTACTATCGGATTCCATACCAGCTATAGTAAAAGTTGTTTCGTCTGAGAAATCAACCGCGTTAGCTGGAGTTTTAACTGTCCTAGCATCCTTTACAGCACTTGAATATACAAGAATATTACAAGAATATTTTCAGCCTAAACTCGGCAGAAAAATAGGAATATTCAGCCTGGACCGGAAAAACAATATTCTTATAAAAAAAGTGTATCAAACTTAGAAAAAAATTATACAAATTAGATGAAGTTGCCAATCTCTGATTAACAGTTTATCAGCAAACCGGCCCTAGCGGCCGGGAGTGACAACTGTATTCGCAGGCTAAATTCAGACAAGACCTTTCCTCCTTTCAGATTTTTCAAAGGAAAACCTTAACACGAAATGCGGGCTTCCTCCTAGCATATTGGCAACTGTAAATTATTTGAAAAAAACACTAATTTTCGATATTAAGATCGTTTTTCTATTTGAACCAAATTATAAGTTTAACGAAACTCAAATTTTCCAGTGGTTATAACAAAGGTATAAAAAGCTCTGTACTTGTTATAATATGAAACGTCCAAAATAAAACAGTCTGGGAGCCGGTTGCAATTCTTCAAGGACAAATTAGAAGAATTAATTGTCACATTTTAGCGTAGAATAATGTTCTATCAACTAATTATGAAAAACCGTATACGAAGCTTTAAGGCCTGAATACTCTTTAGCCTTTCTTACTAACCTTTGATTCTCCTGAGCTGTGTTGCTTGTTGTGAAATTGAGATCATGTGAAGAAATCAGTTCGTTTTCAGGTAATATATATCCTTGATGTGGAATTCTAACCTCAGTGTTAATTACCACGTGGGTAATTGTGTAAGTAGTGGTCCGAGAAAAGGTTAATGGAATAAAGTCAAATCCCATTAAAATTAATGTTATTCCATGTTTGTGCTTTAACTGGTAGAAGAAAACGTTTTCCGTCGTTTGAAAATAACATGCCAAAATCGTTAGCTAGAAGTTTTAATACTCGAACAGTTTTGTAATATATCACAGTTAATACATCATATTTTCCTCTCAAAATATATCGACTTAAATATCGTCCTTTTGGATGGAATTCTGACCTCATTGCTTTTTGGCGCATGGGTTAATGTGTACTTAGGCGGGATGGTTAGCTAAGGTTATGTAAGGTTGTTTATCCACTTTGTTTTTCCTTTTAAACTATACAGTTCAATAAATTACAGTATTTTAGGTTTAGCTGGTCTTAATACGCTTTGAATAATGGGATATAATATAAATGGTATAAACGGCCTGGATTATGTACTCCTAGGTTGTGCTTTTACTGGTACTAGAAGAAGATATTCCGTTTAAGAAACATGTGAACGACGCTAGCTAGAAATCAATAGAGTTCCACCCCCCCTGAACTGATTCTCCAGCATGCTTTTAAGGTCTCACAATTTAGTAATAATTGCGTTTTCATTCTTAAATAACTGATGTTGTTTCCTTATTCTGTGTTTATCGTCCTATTCTTTCTTAACGCAGGGCTAATGTGCACGTAACGGAAAAAGTGAATGGAAGCTGATGACATAAACGATGATATGCCATTAAAACGTCACTCTTATGTTTGTGCTATTACGGGTACTATCGGATTCCATACCAGCTATAGTAAAAGTTGTTTCGTCTGAAAATCAACTGCGTTATAGCTGGATTTTTACCTGTCCTAGCATCATTTTAGCTTTACTGCACTTGAATATACTAGAATATTACAAGAATATTTTCAGCCTAAAATCGGCAGAAAAATAGGAATATTCAGCCTGGGCAGGAAAAACAATATTCTTATAAAAAAAGTGTATCAAACTTAGAAAAAATTATACAAATTGGATGAAGATGCCAATCTCTGATTTGCAGTTTATCAGCAAACCGGCCCTAGCGGCCGGGAGTGACAACTGTATTCACAGGCTAAATTCAGACAAGATCTTTCCTCCTTTCAGATTTTTCAGAGGAAAACCTAAATACGAAATGCGGGCTTCCTCCTTATACTCGGGTTTATAGAACTCGTTGTTTTCAGCATATTGGCAACTGTAAATTAGTTGAAAATAACACTAATTTTCGATATTAAGATCGTTTTTCTATTTAAACCAAATTATAAGTTTAACGAAACTCAAATTTTCCAGTGGTTATAACAAAGGTATAAAAAGCTCTGCACTTGTTATAATATGAAACGTCCAAGATAAAACAGTCTGGGAGCCGGTTGCAATTCTTCAATGACAAATTAGAAGAATTAATTGTCACATTTTAGCGTAGAATAATGTTCTATCAACTAATTATGAAAAACCGTATACGAAGCTTTAAGGCCTGAATACTCTTTAGCCTTTCTTACTAACCTTTGATGTCTCCTGAGCTGTGTTGCTTGTTGTGAAACTGAAATCATGTGAAGAAATCAGTTCGTTTTCAGGTAATATATATCCTTGATGTGGAATTCTAACCTCAGTGTTAATTACCACGTGGGTAATTGTGTAAGTAGTGGTCCGAGAAAAGGTTAATGGAATAAAGTCAAATCCCATTAAAATTAATGTTATTCCATGTTTGTGCTTTAACTGGTAGAAGAAAACGTTTTCCGTCGTTTGAAAATAACATGCCAAAATCGTTAGCTAGAAGTTTTAATACTCGAACAGTTTTGTAATATATCACAGTTAATACATCATATTTTCCTCTCAAAATATATCGACTTAAATATCGTCCTTTTGGATGGAATTCTGACCTCATTGCTTTTTGGCGCATGGGTTAATGTGTACTTAGGCGGAATGGTTAGCTAAGGTTATGTAAGGTTGTTTATCCACTTTCTTTTTCCTTTTAAACTATACAGTTCAATAAATTACAGTATTTTAGGTTTAGCTGGTCTTAATACGCTTTGAATAATGGGATATAATATAAATGGTATAAACGGCCTGGATTATGTACTCCTAGGTTGTGCTTTTACTGGTACTAGAAGAAGATTATTCCGTTTAAGAAACATGTGAACGACGCTAGCTAGAAATCAATAGAGTTCCACTCCCCTTGAACTGATTTTCCAGCATTCTTTTAAGGTCTCACAATTTAGTAATAATTGCGTTTTCATTCTTAAATAACTGATGTTGGTTTCTTATTCTGTGTTCATCGTCCTATTCTTTCTTAACGCAGGGCTAATGTGCACGTAACGGAAAAAGTGAATGGAAGCTGATGACATAAACGATGATATGCCATTAAATCGTCACTCTTATGTTTGTGCTATTACGGGTACTATCGGATTCCATACCAGCTATAGTAAAAGTTGTTTCGTCTGAAAAATCAACCGCGTTAGCTGGAGTTTTAACTGTCCTAGCATCCTTTACAGCACTTGAATATACAAGAATATTACAAGAATATTTTCAGCCTAAAATCGGCAGAAAAATAGGAATATTCAGCCTTGACCGGAAAAACAATATTCTTATAAAAAAAAAGTGTATCAAACTTATAAAAAAATTATACAAATTAGATGAAGATGCCAATCTCTGATTTACAGTTTATCAGCAAACCGGCCCTAGCGGCCGGGAGTGTCAACTGTATTCGCAGGCTAAATTCAGACAAGACCTTTCCTCCTTTCAGATTTTTCAGAGGAAAACCTAAACACGAAATGCGGGCTTCCTCCTAGCATATTGGCAACTGTAAATTATTTGAAAATAACACTAATTTTCGATATTAAGATCGTTTTTCTATTTGAACCAAATTATAAGTTTAACGAAACTCAAATTTTCCAGTGGTTATAACAAAGGTATAAAAAGCTCTGTACTTGTTATAATATGAAACGTCCAAAATAAAACAGTCTGGGAGCCGGTTGCAATTCTTCAAGGACAAATTAGAAGAATTAATTGTCACATTTTAGCGTAGAATAATGTTCTATCAACTAATTATGAAAAACCGTATACGAAGCTTTAAGGCCTGAATACTCTTTAGCCTTTCTTACTAACCTTTGATTCTCCTGAGCTGTGTTGCTTGTTGTGAAACTGAGATCATGTGAAGAAATCAGTTCGTTTTCAGGTAATATATATCCTTGATGTGGAATTCTAACCTCAGTGTTAATTACCACGTGGGTAATTGTGTAAGTAGTGGTCCGAGAAAAGGTTAATGGAATAAAGTCAAATCCCATTTAAATTAATGTTATTCCATGTTTGTGCTTTAACTGGTAGAAGAAAAAGTTTTAAGTCGTTTGAAAACAACATTCCAAAATCGTTTGCTAGAAGTTTTTATACTCGAACAGTTTTGTAATATATCACAGTTAATACATCATATTTTCCTCTCAAAATATATCGACTTAAATATCGTCTTTTTGGATGGAATTCTGACCTCATTGCTTCTTAGCGCATGGGTTAATGTGTACTTGGGCGGAATGATTAGCTAACGTTATGTAAGGTTGTTTATCCACTTTGTTTTTTCCTTTTAAACTATACAGTTCAATAAATTACAGTATTTTAGGTTTAGCTGGTCTTAATACGCTTTGAATAATGGGATATAATTGCTGCCGGCAGGCAGTCTACTAATCGTGTAGCTTGTAGAATCGAGAATCTAGAATTCTGTCCTTCTGTCCTTCTGTCTGTCTCGGTTTTCCGATAGTAACAATGAAATATTGTTTGAGAACCAATCAAGAGCGGTAGAAGATCTACGAAACCGTCGGCAGTCTCGGGAGAGCTTCGGCATCCAATCAAAACAAAGTAATGACAAGCGGACTCGAGCATGCATAGGCGATGCACGACTAAGCTGTTTCTGTTTCGACGCCATATTGGACTGGTTTTCAAGCTGTTTTGCATGTCCATTCGACTTGGTAATGTCTAAAAGTACGCTGGAAATCAGTTAAACATGGACAAAGGTTCTTCTCAGGGCCAACGTAGTTGCTGGATCTCTGTTGAACAAGACGCTGTGGGAGCGTATACATGTACTTAGCTTGGGCGTCGTTGTATCATTGTTAGGCATATTGGAAAATAAGCCTACATGTCTTGGGAATCTGCTAAGGAATCTGCATGCACGTTAGTTCACGATTTGATAATAGGTAGTATTGGAATAGTGTGAGCACGCTAACAAAGAAGCGCGTTAACCTTCAAAAACAAGAAGACGGAAACGTGCGAGATCGCACGCAAATTATTAAAATAGCGTGTCCACTGTGTCAGAATCTTTCAGTTTTATATTTTGTCTGGTCCGGAACCGCGGTCAAAACAACTTTTCAAATTAAGAGTTTTGCTGGAAGTATTCCAGCCATCATTATAATAAATTTTGAATGAAACTTATAAATTTAATCAAAGTTAACGACAGAAGTGATAATTTTAGGGCGAGAGAAACAAATTTAGCCCTTTCTATATTTTTTTCAGTTGAGGTAAAAATGCTTCAATTTGCATAATGTGAAAAGTAATTTGAAACCTTCCAAATAACGCAACGCATCTTGCAAAATATATCCAATTTTTAATATTCCTCCGTGTCCGAAACAAAGAAAAGAAAATTAAATGAAAAAAGGTGATCACTTTGAGGTTATTTTCGCTCGAGAAACATTCACCTGATTCACTAGCGCAAGCGAAACTCGCAAGAAACGATCATTGTTTACATCCTCATCGGCGGTGAATTTTTGCACCCGAGGCTGTTTTGTTCCTCCAACTTCACGACTATAAAAATTCATGAAAGGCAAACAACCGAAAGAAGTGAAATAAATTGGGATTCCAATGACGCTTATATTTCTTCCTTCGCTGTCCAGTGTTCACTTTTTATTAAACAAACGTTATGTTTTCGTCTATAAAATCTGACGCGGATGATTCGAGAATCGGGAAAATAACCAGCACGAAATCAAGACAAATAGACTATTTACATGTGGGAAAAATCTGAGACCTTCCGGAATGCACAGAACTAAAGGATTTTTGCCAAATTCCACGGCGATGGCGTAAATTTGATTTATGCCAACCCGACGTTTTCAGATTCTTATCCAGCTTAACCAGCATCTCGCAATGAGGCAGCACTTCACTTCCAATATGGAACTACTAGTATAAATGGTATAAACGGCCTGGATTATGTACTCCTAGGTTGTGCTTTTACTGGTACTAGAAGAAGATTATTCCGTTTAAGAAACATGTGAACGACGCTAGCTAGAAATCAATAGAGTTCCACTCCCCTTGAACTGATTTTCCAGCATTCTTTTAAGGTCTCACAATTTAGTAATAATTGCGTTTTCATTCTTAAATAACTGATGTTGTTTGCTTATTCTGTGTTTATCGTCCTATTCTTTCTTAACGCAGGGCTAATGTGTGTGTAACGGAAAAAGTGAATGGAAGCTGATGACATAAACGATGAGATCGATATGCCATTAAAACGTCACTCTTCTGTTTGTGCTATTACGGGTACTATCGGATTCCATACCAGCTATAGTAAAAGTTGTTTCGTCTGAAAAATCAACCGCGTTAGCTGGAGTTTTAACTGTCCTAGCATCCTTTTAGCTTTACTGCACTTGAATATACTAGAATATTACAAGAATATTTTCAGCCTAAAATCGGCAGAAAAATAGGAATATTCAGCCTGGGCAGGAAAAACAAAGGAATATTCTTATAAAAAAAAGTGTATCAAACTTAGAAAAAAATTATACAAATTGGATGAAAATGCCAATCTCTGATTTACAGTTTATCAGCAAACCGGCCCTAGCGGCCGGGAGTGACAACTGTATTCGCAGGCTACATTCAGACAAGACCTTTCCTCCTTTCAGATTTTTCAGAGGAAAACCTAAATACGAAATGCGGGCTTCCTCCTTGTACTCAGGTTTATAGAACTCGTTGTATTCAGCATATTGGCAACTGTAAATTATTTGAAAATAACAATAATTTTCGATATTAAGATCGTTTTTCTATTTAAACCAAATTATAAGTTTAACGAAACTCAAACTTTCCAGTGGTTATAACAAAGGCATAAAAAGCTCTGTACTTATTATAATATGAAACGTCCAAAATAAAACAGTCTTGGAGCCGTTGCAATTCTTCAATGACAAATTAGAAGAATTAATTGTCACATTTTAGCGTAGAATAATGTTCTATCAACTAAATATGAAAAACCGTATACGAAGCTTTAAGGCCTGAATACTCTTTAGCCTTTCTTACTAACCTTTGATGTCTCCTGAGCTGTGTTGCTTGTTGTGAAACTGAGATCATGTGAAGAAATCAGTTCGTTTTCAGGTAATATATATCCTTGATGTGGAATTCTAACCTCAGTGTTAATTACCACGTGGGTAATTGTGTAAGTAGTGGTCCGAGAAAAGGTTAATGGAAAAAAGTCAAATCCCATTAAAATTAATGTTATTCCATGTTTGTGCTTTAACTGGTAGAAGAAAAAGTTTTCCGTCGTTTGAAAATAACATGCCAAAATCGTTAGCTAGAAGTTTTAATACTCGAACAGTTTTGTAATATATATCACAATTAATACATCATATTTTCCTCTCAAAATATATCGACTTAAATATCGTCCTTTTGGATGGAATTCTGACCTCATTGCTTTTTGGCGCATGGGTTAATGTGTACTTGGGCGGAATGGTTAGCTAAGGTTATGTAAGGTTGTTTATCCACTTTGTTTTTCCTTTTAAACTATACAGTTCAATAAATTACAGTATTTTAGGTTTAGCTGGTCTTAATACGCTTTGAATAATGGGATATAATATTAATGGTATAAACGGCTGGATTATGTACTCTTAGGTTGTGCTTTTACTGGTACTATAGAGAGAAGATATTCCGTTTAAGAAACATGTGAACACGCTAGCTAGAAATCAAAGAGTTCCACTCCCTTGAACTGATTTTCCAGCATTCTTTTAAGGTCTCACAATTAGTAATAATTGCGTTTTCATTCTTAAATAACTGATGTTGTTTCTTATTCTGTGTTTATCGTCCTATTCTTTCTTAACGCAGGGCTAATGTGTAGTAACGGAAAAAGTGAATGGAAGCTGATGACATAAACGATGAGATCGATATGCCATTAAAACGTCACTCTTATGTTTGTGCTATTACGGGTACTATCGGATTCCATACCAGCTATAGTAAAAGTTGTTTCGTCTGAAAAATCAACCGCGTTAGCTGGAGTTTTAACTGTCCTAGCATCCTTTACAGCACTTGAATATACAAGAATATTACAAGAATATTTTCAGCCTAAAATCGGCAGAAAAATAGGAATATTCAGCCTGGGCAGGAAAGACAATATTCTTATAAAAAAAAGTGTATCAAACTTAGAAAAAAATTATACAAATTAGATGAAGATGCCAATCTCTGATTTACAGTTTATCAGCAAACCGGCCCTAGCGGCCGGGAGTGACAACTGTATTCGCAGGTTAAATTCAGACAAAACCTTTCCTCCTTTCAGATTTTTCAGAGGAAAACCTTAACACGAAATGCGGGCTTCCTCCTAGCATATTGGCAACTGTAAATTATTTGAAAATAACAATAATTTTCGATATTAAGATCGTTTTTCTATTTAAACCAAATTATAAGTTTAACGAAACTCAAATTTTCAGTGGTTATAACAAAGGTATAAAAAGCTCTGTACTTATTATAATATGAAACGTCCAAAATAAAACAGTCTTGGGAGCCGGTTGCAATTCTTCAATGACAAATTAGAAGAATTAATTGTCACATTTTAGCGTAGAATAATGTTCTATCAACTAATTATGAAAAACCGTATACGAAGCTTTAAGGCCTGAATACTCTTTAGCCTTTCTTACTAACCTTTGATGTCTCCTGATGAGCTGTGTTGCTTGTTGTGAAACTGAGATCATGTGAAGAAATCAGTTCGTTTTCAGGTAATATATATCCTTGATGTGGAATTCTGACCTCAGTGTTAATTACCACGTGGTTAATTGTGTAAGTAGTGGTCCGAGAAAAGGTTAATGGAATAAAGTCAAATCCATTAAAATTAATGTTATTCCACGTTTGTGCTTTAACTGGTAGAAGAAAAAGTTTTCCGTCCTTTGAAAATAACATGCCAAAATCGTTAGCTAGAAGTTTTAATACTCGAACAGTTTTGTAATATATCACAGTTAATACATTATATTTTCCTCTCAAAATATATCGACTTAAATATCGTCCTTTTGGATGGAATTCTGACCTCATTGCTTCTTAGCGCATGGGTTAATGTGTACTTGGGCGAATGGTTAGCTAAGGTTATGTAAGGTTGTTTATCACTTTGTTTTTCCTTTTAGCGGAGCACTGCGGGCCGAAGGCCCGCGCGAAGCCCCATAGTCATAGAACCCATACCCGTCGTTTTTCATGGTCATGGCCAGCGGAATGTTTCGCGGGCGGCGTCTGTTACATGTGTGTACGACTGTGTGTCGTGTGTCCGAGCGTCGCTCAAGGCTACTAGCTCGCGAGCGCGTATGACGTCGCAAAACATGCGCGAATGACGCCACACAACATCCGGGAATGCCGAATGTCACGTCAGCTGTATGCGTGCGACGTCATCAACATCCGGGATCTTTGAGGCTTTGTTTTTCGCGCGGCTACACAGCCGTCAGCTCGGTAAACACTTTAGTTGGATTCAGAGTTGGATTGTTGTGTTTAGCGGAGAATTAAAGTCGTTATTTCCCTGCAGTTTTTCGCGGTTTGCTACTCAAGACAGAGATACTAGTTAAGGGATACTCAGAAGCCGCTTTAGTGGAAAAAGAAGAGCTTTCAGGGATAAAATCTTGCTTCGAGGAACTTCATATTATCAATGCAGGAGCAATGCGGGGAGATGCCTTGTTTTATTACGGATTTCAGAACCTAAGAAGCGGAGTTTTAACGAATTTCCAAGCGGTCCAGTGCTTTCAAGGTAAAATAAATCACATTTTTCGGTGGGAATTTATGTTGATATCAATTTTTGATTGACTTTTTTTTGAGTTCTCTTAAGTTTTGGAGACATGTTTATGAAACGTGTTCAAATTAAGTCGTGTTGTTTTCTTGAATTTCATCGAGGACAGCTCTGCCTTGATGCGCTAGAAATAATACGTACTTTTCTAATGGAGATTGAATAAAATTTTTCGAAGAAGATTGTGTTGTCCGTTTTTATGTCTTTGTTCATTCATTACATAGATTAAAAAGCGATTTTATGTAAAAAAAAAACAAGACTTAGATTTTCTGTCTTCACTCGCGTCGCCATATGCAAATAAGCTTATGTTTGTGTATTTTTGCAATTTTAATTTCCAAATCAGTTTCTCGCGCAATTTTTGACAAACAAAAACTGTATTTTATTCGGAAAGTAGTCGTACTAGTTATTCTGGAAAGAAAAGTTGTTTTTGTGAACTTTTCTACGGTCTAAATGTACTGTGCAGACGGTCGGGTAATACTGTTTTTGAGAATTGCTAAAATTGAAAATAGCCCGTTCTTCAATCTTAATTCTTGTGCTTCCAACCTTTCACCTTAGTTAAGTTTCACCTTAGTTAAGCTTGTTTAAAGTGGAAGCTGATAGGCTGGGCCTATCTATATATATTAGACTATACAGTTCAATAAATTACAGTATTTTAGGTTTAGCTGGTCTTAATACGCTTTGAATAATGGGATATAATATAAATGGTATAAACGGCCTGGATTATGTACTCCTAGGTTGTGCTTTTACTGGTACTAGAAGAAGATTATTCCGTTAAGAAACATGTGAACGACGCTAGCTAGAAATCAATAGAGTTCCACTCCCCTTGAACTGATTTTCAAGCATTCTTTAAAGGTCTCACAATTTAGTATTAATTGCGTTTTCATTCTTAAATAACTGATGTTGTTTGCTTATTCTGTGTTTATCGTCCTATTCTTTCTTAACGCATGGGCTAATGTGTACATAACGGAAAAAGTGAATGGAAGCTGATGACATAAACGATGATATGCCACTAAAAACGTCACTTTTATGTTTGTGCTATTACGGGTACTATCGGATTCCATACCAGCTATAGTAAAAGTTGTTTCGTCTGAAAAATCAACCGCGTTAGCTGGAGTTTTAACTGTCCTACATCCTTTACAGCACTTGAATATACAAGAATATTACAAGAATATTTTCAGCCTAAAATCGGCAGAAAAATAGGAATATTCAGCCTGGACCGGAAAAACAATATTCTTATAAAAAACAAGAGGCTCCTAGCAGCCTATACTCATGCGCATGCGTAAGTTAGTTTTATGATATATTTTAAACATGATAAGAAGATGTCCGACATAGCGAAGAGTACTCCTTTTATTCAGTCATCGCTCCTGCAAACCACGTTTTACTATTGATTGTTTTGGAAATGAAGGTTGACCACAATGAAGGGAATGATTCTTCTAAATCTTATATACACCAAACATGAACATTGCTAATGTAAATAGGGATGTAGGAGAGGCTGCCGTGACACTTGAGTAACGCTCTTTTACCGGAAGTGAGAGTAGCCGGAATCACTAAACAGGAAGTGTAGTGGCAAAGCTATGAGCCGGAAGTGTACAATTTAAAACATGCGTGCATAAATTTGCATGGAAAATCGTGACACAAAAAATAAAATAATAATAATAATAATAATAATAATAATAAAACAAGAGGCTGCAAGCAGCCTATACTCATGCGCATGTACGAAAGTTTTATGATGTATTTTAAACATGATAAGATGTCCGATATGAAGAAGAGTTACTCCTTTCATTCAGTCATCGTTCCTGCAAACTGCGTTCTTTACTATTGAATGTTTTGTGAATGAAGGCTGTACCACAATGAAGCCAGTGATTGTTATACGTCTTATATATACCTAACGTGAACATTAGTAATGTAAGAAGGGTTGTAGGAGATGCTGTCGTGACACTTCAGTAACGCTGTTTTACCGGAAGTGGGAGTAGCCGGAAGTCACTAAACAGGAAGTCTATGAACCGGAAGTGCCAATTTAAAATATGCGTGCATAAATTTGCATGCAAAATCGTGACACCAAAAAAAATAATAATAAAAAAAGAAAAACAGCCCATTTTATAACTCATGCCGCTACGCGCATGAGTAATAATAACAAGAAAAACGGAGCCGAAACCTTACCTCATGCCGCTACGCGCATGAGTAAAAACGTATCGAACTTAGAAAAAATGTATACAAATTAGATGAAGATGCCAAACTGTCTTTGCATCCTTTACAGCAACTTGTAGTAATATTAAAAGTCTTACAGTTTTGTAGTAATTTAGTGTCGTTTACCCTTTTCTTTTGTCTTTGAAATTGATATTTAGATTGTTACTGATTAACCTCAGACGTCATTTCCGTTTTTTCCGTAGATATCGCTTTTGTTTTTGTGTCGGCTTAAAACGCCCCTTTTCAAAAAATAACTCGTTGAAAATGTGTTTGTAATGAAATAACCGAGTTTATTTTTCTGAGCGGCCGCATTTCAAAAGGTTTAACTTTGAACGTGAGAAATCATGTTAGGGACTGTGCAATAATTATCGGAGGGGGGGGGTTGGAAAACCAAGGGGGGGGGGCATAAAGTAAAATCAAAGCAATGATAGATAGGGGGGGGCTCAAAGTAAAATAAGTCACTCAAGAGGAGGATGGGCTTATCATTTTATTTCAAGTGTTTATAGTTCTCACTGAAAGGCTTGATGATCTGTTCTATGGCTGAACTGCAATTTCAATCTGTTGAAATACGATTAACTATTCTTTAATTCTTCTCTATCTCTATAATAGAGAGACGAATATTGTGATAAAGCGTTTCTGGCTTTTTAAATTTGAATAGCCCAATTTCGATATATTAAAATTCAACTTGAAACAAAAGACATCACTGCGAGGCTTAGGGGAATGATAGTAAGGATTTATATGGTTTATTGCCTTAAGCCTCGTAGTGTTGTCTTTTGCTTCAAGTTGAATTTTAATATATCGAAATTGGGCTATTGCAACAACATTTGAACAGTAGAATATAGTTATACACCAGTGCAAATATTTTGCCGTGGTGAAAATACTTTGCTCCAGTTCAAATATTTTGCACTGGTTCAAAATAAATTTAAACCAGTGCAGACAAAATTGCACCAAAATCATAATTTCACTTCAATGTAGATAATCGTATTGCAACAGATTGAAGATGTACCTCAACCAGCATGGTCTTAAGATCAGTGAAGGTAAAGTGGCACTGGTTGCACGAGTTCTCCAATACGCTCGTGGTGATCATTCTTGCATCCCACGAGAAACCCAAGAGAACGTTAACGAGGAAATGAGTTCCAGTGCAAGCAACTCGGATTCGCAATGAAGTGATTCAGAAGTGGAATCGGATGGCTTTGTTAAACACTGCTTCGAGATCATGTTTGTTCCAGATACGCATGTCCAACAAGTAAACATGCGGTATTGCTGTATATCCACGTCTGGAACAAACATTACCTCGTAGCAATAACAGATGGGTGTATATTAAGAAAATGCTGGGTATATAAAAGGAGTGTGAAGGGGGGGAGGCTGGTCATACAAAATTTCTGACTGATCAGAGGGGGGGGGGCAATAACTAAATTCAGTCTTTTAGAAGGGGGTATTACCTAATATTTTCCTACTTGAAGCCCATTTTCCAACCCCCCCCCCCCCCCCCCCCCCATCCTGATAATTATTGCACAGTCCCTTATCATTTGCTAGCGAGAGCGGCACAAAACAGCACGATTAATGACTGAAAACAATGCCTCTACACGTACATTTTACATATTGTTATTCCCTGCAAAACAACATCGTCAAATGATTAAACTATAGGTTTTGTGGAGAACGTAAACACACCACGGTTTTCCTTTCTCTATTTGAAATTGAAAGTCGTCCCTACGAAGGTCTACAGATTTCTTGTTTTTTTTTTTTATCGAGAATACCAAGGCAAATGTCTGTGGACAGCGATTCGGCGGCCTCCATTGCCTCAGACGCAGAGAACGAGCGCTGCTATACCAGAATTTACCAGGAGTAATGAATGACCAAACACCAAACACCAATCGCCGACAGCAACCTTTTTATCTCCTGTAAGTTAATGTTTAACTTACAGGAGTATATTGGAGTCTTACCTGCATTCTTTGTCGATCCATGGGTACATTTTTGGCATTTTTGTTAGCTGCATTTTTGTTAGATACTATTAATAGACTTTATTGGACATGATAGTCGAGTAGCATATTTTTGTTAGATACTATCAATGAGGACCCAATGAGAACACAAGAGTCGAGTATTTTTTGAAAGCAGTTTTATAGCGAGCGCACGTTTGTGGCCTGACACAGCTATAATTATATTCATAGCGGAGCTCTTGCCTGGCCGAAGGCCAGGCTGCGCAGCCCCATACTCATAGAACCAGAGAACCATAGAACCCATGGCCGTCATTTTTCATGGTCATGGCTAGCGGAATGTTTCGCGGGCGCGTTGTCACACCGCCGACGCCGCCGCCGGCGCCGTCGCTTAGGGCTAACTCGCGGGCGCGTAGACCGTCGCAAAACATGCGCGTATGACGCCACACCGGATCTTTGCAATTTTCACGTCACCTGGGAAAACACTGCTGTGTTTTAGCGGAGAAAACCGTTTAAATTAAAGTCTGTCTGTGATGGACTTTTTTGTGTTCTCGCTAGTTTTCGGGAGAATTGATTATAACACTCGCTCAATTAAATTCAGTTGTTTTGATTTCTTTCATCGGAGACATCTCGGCCTCTTAATGGTTCGCGTTTTGCTTTTAAACATAAACTTATGGAGATTTGAATAAAATTTTTCGAAAGAAGATTGTGTTGTCCATTTCTATGTGTTTGTTCATTCATTACATAGGTTGAAAAGCGATTTTATGTAAACAAAACAAAACAAGACTTGGATACTTCACACGCGTGGTCTTATGCAAATATGTTTGTGTATTTTTTGCAATTTTGATTTCCAAATCAGTTTCTCGGACAATTTTTATAAGCAGCAGGTGTATTTTATTTGGAAATTAGTCGTACTAATTATTCTAGACGGAGAAAAAGTTGTTTTTGTAAACTTTCGTACGGTCTAAATGTACTGTGCAAACGGTCGCGTAAGTCTGTTTTGAGAATTGCTAAAATTAAAAGATAGGCCCGGTCGTCAATTTTATTCTTGTGCTTCCGACCTTTCACCTCAGTTAAGTTTATCATCGGCTTTCTGTTCAAAGAGCGACGCTGTTAGGCTCAGGCTATCTATATATATTATTTTCACATTTATCGCGATTTTATTATATAATTATCGGCCCATCTACGGAACAGTTTGTTGCTACCTGAAAGTTACGAAACCCCAAAAGAGAACTACGTCGTCAGCCAAAAGAAAGCAATTGTCACTCCATGTGTGACTAAGGTTTTCCCATGTCTTCTTTAATTGTTGTAGGGTCCACGTATGGACCGTCAAAAATTGCAAAGCCGACTGTATTTCAAGTCGTCTTGCGGGGTATTGGGAAAAGTTTTCAATCAGCAATAACCGCGCCTCGGATGAACCTCACTGGCTACGGTAATGCCACTGCGCAAAGCTGATTTGAACATGTTACAACGAAGAATTTGAAGCAATCTTTGACGCCATCATTGTGGGATACATTTATGTGTCTTAGTCTTACTTCAATCTCGAGAATAGCACTTTATTTAAATAATTGAAAGTGCAAGAAAGTTACACAATTTAGCAATTTAGAAATTTAAACTATCGTTGGATGAAACATTCGCGACATAAGAAAGTACGTTATCAAACAAATCGAGCAAACTACGCATGCGCACTTTGGCAGTTTCTTTGACTTTGAGTCAACTTGACAACTTGTTTAATGGTTCAGTCGTGGTTCTGCCCTGTATAGTCTTCTACGCATCCTTTATTTGGATCGCCACGCAACGGCTGCTTGGAACGAATATTATAATCCCCGTTGTACAGTCAGCCTTGCTTTGTTTGTTCCTTCGTATTTATATCAAATTGGTTGACTCGATCCACCAGGATCCGACGCTTTTGCATTGTCCAATTGGCCCTTGCAGTTATTTCCAAAGTGTTCATTGGGAAAATATGCAGGAAATTGCATGCGCTTTCATTGACTTGATTCACTTTGAAACCTGCAAAATATTAGTGTATTTGTCCAAGTAAGCGCACCGCACCCGTCTGCCTTGCGGTCCTTTTATCCCACAGTTGTTATCTCGAGATGTTTTCTAGGAAGCGTGACATCAGAGTAACGCAACACAACGTCATGGTTTGGAAGATGCTGGAAGATGGCGCCGAGCGATCATCACACCATAGAGGTACAGGATAAGCAGAAAAATTTCTTGTCTGAGGAAACAACACGATGGCGGAGACCAGGTTGAAAGGCCAACCGCTGACCACTACACCACCGCGCCACCACCGAGTCAATCTCGTCAGTCAGCAGGTCATCGCGAACCGCTGATCAAGCAACCTGAAGATTCCACTGGTTACGAGATTGCCGCCGAGTTACAAACTACGAGAAACAAACATCACCTATTACACGCAATGTAAAATTGCGTTGATGTCCATTTACTAAAAACGTCTCTTTCGTTCAGATGTAATTGTAATCAATGGCAATTGAGTGACACTGATTAACGTGTTTTACATCAGCATGCTGTTTCACCTGTATTTCAATTGCATGTACTCAAATATATCAAAGGGATCTAGCAGCCATCTCGTGAATACGAAACAATGTAAGATTATTTTCAGTCGTTCATGATGCTTTGTAATTAAGTTTTAAGCTTTTGATAATCCTTTGAATTTGAATTTGTTCGGTTGAACTACATTCGTAGCACTACGCGGGTACTAAGCACGGCAGCAATTCTTTACCACAAATCTTCAAATTAGTTTGAATCAGGGGTTTGAATACTCAACAAGACCCCTTAGTCACTCAAGCCACACCAACACTCCGTAACATGTGTGGCCGTGCGTCGCGCAAGGCTAACTAGCGAGCGCGTATGACGTTGCAAAAATGCGTGTATGACGTCAAACAACTTCCGAGATCTCAGCAATTTTGAATACAAAGCGAGGCTTCGTTTTTCGCGCGGCTACACGGCCGAATGTCACGTCAGCTTGCTAAACACTTTAGTTGGATCGTTTGTTGTGTTTAGCGGAAAAAACTGTTTGCAAATTAAAGTCGTTATTTCCCTGCATTTTTTCGGGGTTTGCTACTCAAGACAGGGATACTAATTAAGGGATACTCAAAAGCTGCTATAGTGAAAAAGGAAGAGCTTTCAGGAATAAAATCTTGCTTCGAGGAACTTCATACGTTTTTATCAATGCAGGAGCAATGCGGGGAGATGTTTGTTTTTCGAATTTCAGAACCGAAAAAGCGGAGATTTAAAGAATTTCCAAGCAGTCGAGGGACTTAAAAGTAAAACAAATTACATTTTTTGATGGGAATTTATGTTGATATCAATCCGTAATTGACGTTTTCTTTGTGTTCTCGGTAGTTCTGGAGAATTGTTTATAAAACGTGCTTAAATTCAGTCGTATTGATTTCTTGAATTTCATTCGAGACAGCTCGGCCTCGATGCGCTATAAATGGTACGCGTTTTGTTATGGAGATTTGAATAAAATTTTAGGTTGAAAAGCGATTTTATGTTGACAAAACAAGACTTGGATTTTGCAGTTCTATCTTCACTCGCGTCGCCTTATGCAAATATGTTTGTGTATATTTTGCAGTTTTCATTTCCAAATCAGTTTCTCGGGCAATTTTTGATACGCACCAGGTGCATTTATTCGGAAATTAGTCAAACTAGTTATTCTAGTTTCAGTTGTTTTTGTTTTGTACGGTTTAAATGTACTGTGCAGACGGTCGCGTAATACTGTTTTTGAGAATTGCTATGAAAAATAGCCCGGTCGTCAATCTTAATTCTTATTCTTCCGACCTTTCACCTTAGTTAAGCTTATCATCGGCTTTCTGTTCAGAGAGCTATGTACGCTGTTAGCCGGCTCAGCCTATCTATATATATTATATTTTCATTAAGGTGTCCGACCTCCTTCTGAGCTATTCTTGGCTTTCACTTACGTCATATCAAAATTCAGAAGCATTAAAAAACAGATTTCGAATCTAAAATTTTATGGAATTGTAGAGAGTTTAAAACTACACATCTTGGCCAAATTTTGAAGCGTAAAAGCATTTTGTTCAAGAGTTATAGGCGAACGGATATTAGATATTTTTCGTAAGAAATGTATGGAGTGGCCATCTTTGTGCCCCACTCAGGGGCACAAAGATGGCGGCCAAAAATTCAAAGTCTTAATTACACCAAAAATCACATCCAAAAATATTGTATTTGCTATAAGCGCAATTAACTCGGCTTATAAGCACTTATAATGCAAACAATAACTTTCAGCTGATTCAATTTTGTTATTTTCGCGGCTTATCTGAAATAGCGTGACGCATTGCGTGACACATTTAAAACTTTTGTAAATCGGAAGCAAAACATCGTTAAAACCTGAAACTTTTTGTGAAAGATTAATAATACTTGTATCCACATACCATGTTAGAAACAGCTTTGTAGGACGTTTACTTTAGATTTTGTAATTTTTATGACGTCATGTGAAAACCAAGAATAGCATCCCTGTCACAAGCCAGGGTACAAGCTAAGCAATCTGTAGTTGTCATACCAACTAACGCAGTGTGTGTGGGTACCCTGTGAACAGTCTGCTCAAGGTGAGCGCTGGGTAATCGTGACATTGATGTAACGCAACGCCACACGTGGATGTTCTTGTGAAGGACTGTGGAAGTACGGCACGATGGAAGGACAAAATGAACAGCAAACCAAAGTCATTGACGAGATATTTAAAGAGCAAATACTCCACAAATTAGACGAGCTTAGAAAGGCGAACTTTCTATGCGACACAACTGTTCGAGTCGAAGGACAAGATTTCCCCGCTCACAAGAATGTGTTATCTGCTACGAGCGATTACTTCAAGGCTCTGTTTTCCAGTGAGTTACAAGTGAAAGAAAGCCAGAGTAACGTAGTGGAGCTAAACGATATGAAGTCAAACACGATTGCTACAGTACTGCAATTCATTTACACTGGGGAAGCAAGCATGAGCTCTTCCAACGCACAAGATCTTGTCGTCGCCTCTGACTACTTGATTATTCCAAGTTTGAAAACAAAAGCTGCACAGTTCTTAGGGGAATCAATAAATGCTTCCAATTGTTTAGCGATGGAATCTTTTGCTTCTCAGTACAACTGTGACTTGCTCAGCCAAGCGGCTGTGAAATACAAATGCCAACATTTCGTTTCCTTCGTGAAATCAGAGCATTTTCTATCGCTTGAGTTTGAGAAAGTGCGGGGTTTGATGTGTGAAGACGAACTGAATATTTCCAAAGAAGAAGAGGTTTATGAAGCAGTGATGGCGTGGGTCAAGCATGATTTATCATCAAGAGAATGTTTTCTTCCTGATCTGTTGAAATGTTTGAGGTTGTTCTCCATGTCAAAATACAGCCTGCAGAAGATTTTAAATAAAGATGAGCTGATCATCAAGAATCCCATCTGTTCGAATATATTGTATAATGGACTGGACTTTTTCGTATTCCCGGATCGGTTCTTATGCAAGTTGCTAAAACATCGCACATCCATCCAGAATGAAGAACATGTGATAGTAATTACAGGTGGTGAGACCGACTATGGAGACGTTACTGATTGTTTCGTCCTTTCTAATAAAATGGGCATCTCTTGCTTATATACCTGCTCTTGCATTTCAGAAGGTGCATTTGGTTCGTTTCTACCGTTTGTGGAGGACTTTTATATGGATTGGATGGTAAAATTACGGATTAAGTTGTTATAACCCACAAGAAAATGGAGGGCAAGATACACACAGTTATGCTGTCACACAGGCTGTGCATTGACATCATTCAATGAAGAACTTTACTTAATGGGTGGGATGTATGTGAATGATGAAGACCTCTCTGATGTGATGATATGTGAAGTTCATAAGTACAATCCAATGTGTAATGAATGGAAGCAGTTAGCATCAATGGAAACTGCCGGGCTGGTCACTGTGCAGTTGTTCTAGAGGATCTTATATATGTGATTGGAGGTTCTGATGGCCATACCTCTCTGAAGAGTGTTGAAAGCTATGATCCGTCAACCAACCAGTGGAGTAAGGTTCCAGATATGGCAAATGCCCGTAAGCATGCTGCAGCAGTAAATGCTTGTGGGAAAATTTTAGTCATTGGGGGATATTGTGATGATGTGAAACAGATGTTGAACAAACTTGTGAAATTTTGATGCACATCTTAATGAATGGAGCCTGGTATCCGGTCCTACTACTCCAAGGTGTAATTGTGGAATTGTGAGTGTGATAATGGTATACATTTTTGGTGGAGAGGATACAGATCATGTGGCTGGAAAGTGTGGAATGCTTTGACTTTAAAAGCAATGAATGGAAAGAAGCGGATGAACCTATGCCAACGGCTAGGACAAGGAGGGCAAGGACACAAGCTTCATTGCTGAAAGTACCAAAGAAGTTCATTTTAATGAAAAAAGCTTAACCAGCTCATTAACATCCTGAATGATGAAACATTTATTTATAGTTCTTTGTATGCCTTGGCCTTTGGAAAGGAAAAACATGAAGCAATCAAGTTGTATTGCTCCATGATATGGGTTAGTTGTGAGGGGATCATGCCAGTTATTTTTGGCAGAGCTCTGCTCTGTTCTGATCATTAGTGACTAATCTCAGGCCAAAAAAATTAAGTTTCCTTGATATAATTGAAGTGCTGGGAAATTACTTATTTGGAATACCCAAAAGACATATTTGTATAAAAAACTCTAAAAATAATGGTCCAGTTTTGTTACAAAATATTATTATATACTATGATTATCAGTTGAGCAAGCCACGAGCAGTGTTTGGTGACAAAGTTTTGCCGTTAAAACTATGTTGTTGTCAAGGACAACTTGCTACGTTTTTAACGGTAACTCGTCTGTGATTGGACGTTGTCAGTAACAAAACGCGTTACCATTGGAAACGTAGCAAGTTGCCCTTGACAACAACATAGTTTTAACGGCAAAACTTTGTCACCAAACATCACTCGTGGCTTGCTCAACTGGTAATCGTAGTATTAGTGCACTGAATCTATAAATGTGTTTTTAACGGTGGTTTACCAGGATGGAAATGGATTAAATTTTTCAAGTTCTTCCTCAGCCCCATGTATTTGAAAAATCAATACAAAGTTGTGTGGTTCATTCTCTCTTTTAGAATTCACTTTAAAAGGTTCAAACAAAATTTTGTGCAATAAATTGAAGTACTTATCAGTAATTTTTGCGCAGTTTTGGCCAAAACTCAGCCAAATCCGTGGACATAGCCCCTTTAATCTCATCCTGGCAATATTTTGACAAGAGAGTTCTTTTGGTGCAAAAAACACCCTTTTCAACAGTCTAGAGCCCTAACATGTTAAATACATGCAATTGCTCCACATGCCTAGAAACTGAAAGAATTGAGCTTTTCATAGGCTATTTATCAGTATCTGTTTCCCTTTGGCTTGTTTAAGGCCTTTAAAGTATTAACAGTGACCGCAGAGCACAGTTTAGTGGTAGGGCTAATAGGATGAAATGACATTGAGAATTATTTTGCGCGCCTTGAAGGCACGAGCCTTTAGGGGAGGTCTGGGGGTATGGTTACTAATAGGCCTCTTGTTCAGTTGGATATTTTAAATATTGTCCTGTGATACACATACCAGTATGGAACAGGTTATAATGTTGTAATTTGCAGGATATTTTTTATTATACAATGCACATAAGAATTAACAATGTTACTCATAAACGTATTAGACTCGTATTGTAATTTTCAAGTATTGAAATATTCCTTTATCAGTGTTCTTGGATAAACCTGAAAAACAAACTGGGACTTCAACTCTGTAAAATATGCACAAACACGGTTTTCTTGATATTTGACTTGGTCATTTTAGATTGTGATTGTGATGCAACGACAGGGTGGACTGTTAGAGTCAGTGTTTTCTCACCTTAACCTGTGAGGACACTCTTAACCGCCAGAGCCTGAGCACAAGGACCAACATGCTCAGACTCGAGCATGTTGGTCAGGCCAACATGCTCAGGCTCCTAATTAGGCTACAGTAATTATGTTGAAGAGATGGCTGATCAGAACGGACATCCGGCGTAGCACAAGATGTTCAGGTCATACATGTATTGTGGGCCTATTCTGTTTTCACGTAATAATAAAACTAGCAGTAATCAAAGATTATGGAGACACGTTAGAAGGTTTCCGGCGGTTGTGAGCCCCGAAAAAAGCAATAGGGGCGGCCATTTGGCAGTCCAGACACCAAAAATTTTCAAATTTTTCTGCATGCAAGGCACAGGGTAACCAACACGAAATTAGGATTGCGTTCTTCGAACGCGATAACTCAATTTTGTTTAGAAAGAGTGACTCTTAACAACGTTAACACGCAACTGAAAATCTTGTGGTCCACAGATTTGATTCCAGATCAAATTGGAAGTAATGGGCTTCGTAATGATCAGTGATTCATCAATATAGTGGCTAAAACTTCTGTAGCCTTAATTGTTTAGTCAGTGATTAAGTATTGAGTATTACTCAGTATTGTTGCAAAATAACTGAGTAAACTACTTCTCTCTTGCTCTCTTTTTGTCAACAGAGACCAAGTTTGTTCTTTTGTGCTAGTTAAAAATTCCGAGGTTTCTCGCTCTAATAATACAGACAAAATTTTCCAAAGGACAATTAAATCAGTTGAGACCATTCAATTAATTGTTGCGTTTTTTAAACCAAGCTGTTTCAGTTTTGAAAAATGAATTAATTTCATTGGTCATATTTGACGAGAGCGGTTTTGTTTGAGCTATTTTGAAAAAAATAGCTCATTAGCAGGCGCAAAGGTTGGTTTGTGATGTTTGTTTGTTACTATGTTTGTATGTATGTACTTATGTATGTATGTATGTACGTATGTCTTGGGTTATGTCACACCAATCAGATTGTCTCTAGTATGTACACCGTGTACTATGTCAGCCAATCAAATTCTCGCTTCTAAAATGGTATTACTGAAGGTCAAAGAAGGGCACTTGGCATGAATTGAAAATCAGCCATCTTGGATGTTCGCGATTGTTGCCTCAAACACTAAAAGTGTAAAGGTTTGAAGAATTGGGCAGTAATCCCGACTGGCTTGCTAACATGGCAATAGGCAAGGGCATTTATTCGGAAATACTGCCTAAAATGTGCTCTATGCATGAATTGTACAATTAATGGCCTGCGAGGGATGAGACGTCCAAAAAATGTGGACTGCGGTTACGTTTATAGGTGAGCTTGTACTGAAATATTAAAGAAAGTAAAGCTTTATTGCAAAATCAAATAATGTGATGCGGAGCATGAATTGTATGTTTCAAACCCGGGTTTCAGCGATTACTATTTGAAATTGTATCTTTTTTGTCAGTCACGTTGTCTGCCCGTGAAAATGTTGAACTTTGTCCTTATAGAAACTTGTCCGGGATGCATGGAGTTCAACAGAGAAACCTTAATGTAATTAATATACAATTTACAGTATTTAAAACGTTGATCTTTCTGTGAATTAATGTGAGCAGATGTGTAGGTTATTAATTGTATGCCCCAAGCGATTACCACAAGCGAGTAGCGACTGTATTTTGTATGAGCAGTCACGTTGTGTGCACGTGCAAATGTTGAACTTTGTCCTTATAGAAACTGGTACGTGATAGAATTCAACATGTTTTCGAGAAAACGTTAATTCTTATGGTGCGTTAAGAAACGCCTGTTCAAAAAACTATTAGTTGCAAAATTCATTTTGGATGCGCTAAGTTTCTGATTTAAGACTTTTCTGGTCGACATTACAGGAAAAGATGTTTGGTTCCAAATGTTAACCTCAAGGTTGTGGTTTTGAGTTGAAAACAATTGAATCTAATTTGTTTCTGTTTCTATTTGCACGACTTTTTTGTCGAGAACAAAAACAGTTGTTTGAATACTATTAGTTGAAATTTACAAGGAGACTACCAATATTCATTTTACATGCGCTCTCCGCCGACTTTCCCTCCGAAAAAAAAGAGCGCCTGATCGCAGGTTATGAAGGACGTTAATTTTTAAAGAAATAAATATAAAAAACTCTCAAAATGTTACTTTTTATGAAGTCTTTTTTAATACTTGACTTAAGTTCGATTTACAATCACACAACTCCGGGCCGAAGCCAATAGAAAAAAAATTAACAATGAACCATATTGCCCTCGCAATAGTGACAAACTACCCCAATAAACTTAAAAAAAAAACAACAAACAAACAAAACAAAGTTTTTTAACCAAGTCCGAGGTCAATGAAAATATTAATTTTCCTCATAACAACGATCAAAATTAATCAGCGTCCCTTTCCTGTCGATGAACCGCTGAACTATCCGTCGCCGGTTTTCACTTGGGGATGATTGCCTTTCCCTGAGCATCATGGCTGAAAGGACAGACATGCGCGTTGAATGGGCAAGCTCCCAACTCCTTCTGCCCATCCTCAGAGACTGCAATGACATCCTTGAAAAACTTGGTGTGAGCAGCTCCGCCCTTGCAGGTATTTCGCATCTGTGTCATCTTCTCCACGAACTCCCCAACACATTTGCAGTTCTTGAAAGGGCAGCCGTCCTTAAATGCCGGGCAGTTACCGGCCACGCCTTTGTCCTTCTTTACCAGGCCAGCGTACGGACACACCCCTTTATCAAAAGCAGGACACTTAAACATAGCATCGTTCATGGTGATGCCCATTGGAGTCTAAATTGAAGAAACAAAGCAAAAAAAAAAAATGAAATAAATCGTACAGTGGCACTATTAAAATGAAGGCTAAAAAGCCGTACTTTCCTGTGCTGCTGATTGTTTTGCTATTCAAGGTGACTCTATCATTGGAGTCTAGCAAAATCTATTCAAATGTGGAAACGACAGCTATCCAATAATACGTTTCTATTGTGCTGTATACATGACTTTGTATTATCGTTTTGCAAGACAGATGAAGTTTTTAGCCTGTGAATGTCATTTCAGAGCATGACCATACATGAATAGGGATTATAAAAGCTGTTTATATATGCATGCTATACAAGAAGGTAACAACTTGCGAATTTGTACTGGCGGCACCATTTGATTATTTCAATATGTTTAAATGGGCAATGTCACCTAGAAAAGTATCACTTTCAGATAATACATTATATCAATGGAAACCTACAAATAATGGTCCAGTTTTGTTAACAAATACTCTACCAGTGCACAGAAAATGGTATTCGTTATCTTTGGCCGCGGATGGACAGGATTGCATCTTAAAAATTGGCCAGTTTTTCAAGTTCCTCCCTAGTGTGGAAAAATCGCAGAAAAACTACTGAATTGTTCTTAGTGTTCTGAGAACAATTTCATGTTTGAGCAAAGGTACTTTGCCAACTAAAACTAATTTCGATTTTGAGACGGCAATACTGCATTACATTGACGGCTAGTTGGGAGAAAATATATTCCGTATTGGGTGGAGTCGCGAAGCGACGGAGCTCAACACGGAGAATATATTTTCTTCCAACGCCGTCAATATAATGTAGTATTGCCGTCTCAAAATCGAAATGAGTTTTGTATCACGATTTAACTGTTTTTCGGGCAAAAACAAAGCAAAACTTAAGAGAACTTGTGCTGATCAAAACTGAAATTCTTACTAGTAACAAGCTGACGTACACGACGTTTTGTACGCGTTATCATATTTTTGTTTTGCAAAAAAGTTTCAAAAACACAGACTTTTCACGCTATAAATTGCTCATTGAAATAGAACAAATTCGATACAACATCTTTTCGAAGTTTTTCAAAGTTACAAACGTCGAAAAAATTAGTAAACAACGGCAAATTGCCGAGGTTTTAGCCCAAAACTTTTTTTCAAATTATGATGGCGTGATAGCGCGCGCACAGCATAGCTAACTGTAAACAAACCATTCAAACGAACAAAAGCAGCTTTTAAACTCATCTCATCGTTGACTTTCGATAGAAAGGGTCGTTGCATTGAATACAGCGTTGTTTATCTGCCAAACTTGACAAAGTAATCAACATTTTTGCTGCTCATTGGAAGACAATTTTAAATTTTGGTTTTCTACGCAAGGAAGCCATTAAATTGCCGCGGGAAATTTTCAACCAATCACAGGCTGGTTTTTGAGACGACAATACGACTTTATATTGACGTCTCAAAAGCAAGCAAAAGTATCTGAGAATCGTGATACTCTGGTGTATTTTGACCAAATCACAGCAGAATCTGCTTGACAATGCCCCTTTAACAAATCAAAACAGTAACAGCCAAATTAATAAATTATTTCAGCGAAACATACCACAACGTAGTCCGGACTAACTACAGGTTTTCCACTGGTGTCTTTGGCAAACGGGCAGCCACCCTTAGTTTGGAAAAAGGGGCACGTTTTTCCCACGGCAGCCTCCTTGGTTTGGGCAGTCAAATGGAGTACCCTGAGAAACTCCACATACGCCTCATCACCTTTGCACTGGTCTCGCATCTGGCCAAGTTTAGCTTCAAACTCTCCAACGTCCTTGCACTCCTTGAAGGGGCACCCACTCTTAAATGCGGGGCAGTTGCCAGCTGCTCCCTTTTTTTCTTCTGGGAGTTTGGAAAATGGGCAAACCTTGTCCAAGAATACGGGACACTGGCGCTTAAGATCGTCAAGAGATACCGAGGCTGGATACTGAAATAAAAGGTAAACAAAGAAGAAAAAACAATTAAAAGGATGCATTTCTTAAAGTTCTTTTATAGAAGATACTTATTCGATATAAGAAACACTAAAATGTCTCCTACAGTGTAAACGGTAATGCAAGACATATTCGAAAACAGCCGTATTTTAGAGTAATTTTGGTAGATTGGAATCTTTTGCTGAAAAGGCCATTTTACAGTTGTGTACTTTGTACCCTGGCTTTTAATGAAAGTGAGGCTGGAGTTGACTTTGTTTTGATACAAACCTTCCTGCTTTTTAATGGCAAACATGCTGAACATAATGTAGTTGGCAAAAGAAGAATATGATTTACATACTAGAAGCAGGAAGGTTTGTATTAAAGAATAGTCAACTACACTTCTTAGCTTCGAAGTAGCTTCCTCTAAAAACCATACCCAATTTCAGACCACAGTGCGCAAAACATACCCTATTTCAGACCAAAATGGTCAGAATTTATACCCTATTTCAGACCAAAACGGCCTGAAAACCATACCCTTGAGGGCCGCACATACCTATATAGCTTATATAAGGGAGTACCCCCTCCGGGGGAGCGATTGACACAATTCAGTGTCGATCTTCGACGACGGTAATTCAGTAATCTCCGAGTGCGCAATGCCACGTATTTACTAGGAATTATGCAAACTTAGCTTGTCCTGCAGTGTTACATGGTGTTAGATCGACTTTTTGAACCCTTTCAACTCTCAAGAGTGCCTAAAATCAACATTCATGAAAAATCTCAATTTTTATTTTGTAAACTGTATTGAAAATAAACAATGCTATGCTAAAGTACTGGCGAAGAGCTGGAGGTAATCTTTCATTTGTGGGGTCGATCCTATCGATCACACCACAGGATTTCGTTGGATTAACGATACGTGCGTAACCACTTCTTGGTCGTAACTAAGCGCTGCGTTATAAAAACCGCAGGCTGAGGCGAGTCAAAAGATGCGACCAAGGGTGTGGGAGTCGGGCTGGAAGGCGAAGGAGGGGGAGGGGAGAGGAAGGAAAAAGTACGCCTGCTCGTACTCATTGTTTCTCTTCGTTCACGAACGGAGTTCCTGATTGGTGCGGTAGGTTGCATATCGATTGACGCCTTTCAGTCTATGGCGTGTTTTTTCTCCATGTAGATTCGAGGATGCCCTGGCTCCAGAGTATCAAGAGTGAAATTAACCGCATAAAGCATTTGTCGCGAGAAAATAACGTAGAGGTCGAACGGCGCCTCGACAACGCTTTACAAAACAAATCGGTTTTAGGTAATTTTTTACGCAAGTTGTGATAAGAGTTTAACATAAAATGATCGATATTGGGCTGTGTTGAATCGGCACCTAAAGAGACGCCACAGGCCCTAATTTATGTTATGTTTTAATAACTTTATGATTCTCCCTCGCTGATAATGTTTCAATTGATATTGGTATTTTAGATCTTTGGAACTTAACCTTCGCGGTTACGACTGTTAAAAAACTCCGATAATCTATTCACAAGCGCTTGTGTAATACAATTTTGTCAATTTTTGTGTCTAGTGCGAAGCACAGACACTATGAGAAAACGCTAAAATCCTCCGCTTAGTCCTTCATATATGGCAAATTATTACGTCATATGATTAAAGTTTCACTGAGGTTTCTCCTACGTGACACATTACATGAAGCATTCTTTACTGGGTACCAGGAGGGTAATATCATCGATAATCACTCGTAATTTCTTCGTGACCTGAAATAAACAACCTATACCAATCGGAACCAATCGAATGTGTATTAGTAGAGACGACAATTGCGTCAACACCATGTGCTTTTCACGACAACTCCCGACAACTGACGGTTTCTTCGACGGTTGTCCTATCGGTAAGTTACCTTTTAGTTTCTTACTTTGTGATGAATTTCTTAAGACATATTTTCTCAGTATGCCACAGCTTTCGAAGTAACAGATCTGACTATATTTGAAGATGCCATTCACCAAATTGCTAAGCTTACTAGCGATACTGTTGAAGTACATGTAAAAGGACTTAAGGTGATTCTTCAGAAATAAAAGTTGTCGAACGATTTTTTTTTTTTAATTTTCCCTAACAGCTCCCTACCATAAGTTGTTTCGAAAAATTCAATAAAAAAGATAGGTCACCATGCTCGGTAAAGAGATATGATGGACCAATGTTGCCCCATTTATGCCTATAGCAATACCGATCACGCACGTCATTATTTGATCGGTTCATGTTTCTTTTCCCGGTAACCCGTGAAAGCAAAGTTTACAATTCTTCAAAAAAACTTGATAGGTTAACGTCTCCACCATATGGGAACACTTTAAAATAAAATTTATGAAAAAGTCACACAACTTCAAATGACACGGACTCAAAACGTTCCTCGCGTCCATGTTTTCAAGGTCAACAATTTGCTCCCACGAGTAACTGATTTGAGAACGTTTTTAGCGATATCTTTTTTTCCTGTCGAGGAATTTTTTTTAACTTTGTTAACTTAAAAAGCATTAATTTAACATCAAAATGATACAATAAAAAATATAGGTCACCATGCTCGTTAGAGAGAAAAAGACAGCCGTATTTTCTAACGAGCTTGCGGGCCTTTGATAAAAAACATTCCATCCTCCGAAATGTGCGCGCGCTCATTTTGCTCAACCGCGCACGCTCATTGCTTGTAAATTATGGTAATTCTCCTTTTGAAAAATACTCGTAAGAAAATTAAATTTCCAGCTGCGTGTTTTAAAAACCGTTCACTAAAAAGAGTGTTGTTATCAACTGGCTGCCATGAAAGGACTATTACGTGTGTTATGCGCAGTACAGGATGCGCAGTGCAATACTGAGGAATCACCTTAAGCTTACTCAAGCAGCCATAGAATCTATTGTTTACTTCGCCACCCATCTGTATAACTTATAATCGACGAAGCAAAGTAGTTGAATATGTCAGTCAGTAAACTGCCATGTCATTATTACTTGGGCGTAGCGACCAAGTATTAAAATGCAGTTTGGTCGTCCACAAATGTGCAGTATTGCGCAACTCTGGGGATGGCGGGATTGTTCAAACCTTCACCGCGATCACACGTCCGAGGCGTTTTTCGTTTTATTTGGTGGGATTCATTTAGTATTAAGTGGAAACGTGGGCAAGGATGTATAAAATAATTAGTTTATGTAACTATCTTTTCATCTTTCCGGCTCAAAATAACGAGCTTTTTTCGATCGTTGAAAACTGATCAAAAGCAAAATTGTGTTGGCAAATGGCGCCGACAGTTCTGCGGTTCATAGTTTTCAAACGCTTAGAACTTTTTTAGTAAACTTTCAAAACGTTTAGTGAGTTGACAGTGTATTGTTAATATATGAAACTTTTAATAAACAGTAAAAATGACAACCTTAACTTTGAAGTACTTTGATTAACGTTTGCAAATTTCTCTCGTTTGACCGCAGTGGAGTACACCTGTTTGTTGATGCGAGGCAAACGTCACAAAGTGTGAGTTGTGTTTTCTCTGTTGCATCTAACAGTTTCATATTCAATATGCGTAAGGAAATTACTCAAGAAGACACTGTGAAAGTATTTGGCACTCGCGATTTAATTCTACGATACCTTCATGACGGAAACCCTTTAAAACTTAGACGAATACATACATAGCGCTTATTTAATAAGAAGTGAACAGTGGACAGCGAAGGAAGAAATATAAGCGTGGTAGGAATCCCAATTAATTTCACTTCTTTCGGTTGTTTGTTTTTCATTAATTTTGATTTCGTGAAGTTGAAGGAACAGAACAGCCAACTGAAACTTTGGGTGCAAAAATTCACCGCCGAGAGAAGATGTAAACAATGCACGCGGTGTCTTGCGAGACGTTTCTTGCGAGTTTTGCTTCCACTAGCTAGTTAGTTTCTCGGGCGAAAATAACCTTAAAGCGATCACTTTTTCATTTAATTTTCTTTTCTATGTTTCGGATACAGAGGAATAAAAACTGGATATATTTTCGTGTGTCTGATTGCGAGATGTTTTATGAAACAGCTGCGTTATGCGTTACTGGAAAGGTTTCAAATTACTTTCACATTATGCAAATTGCAACATTTTCGGGCCGGACCAGGCAATTACATCATGGCTTCGAAAAGCCACTTTGCGGCTACATTTGCATTCACTTCAAAAGTGTCCGTAACACAGACCAGCTAGTTACAAGATTTAGCTAAAACCAATAACAACCATCGGGAAACTCTGACATACGGCCTTTTTTTTTTTTCAAGGGTAAGTACAAAGTAGGCATCGATTTGTATTTTTCAGTATGTACTCGTCTTTTGACACAGTGGACACGCTACTTTAATAATTTGCGTGCGATCTCGCACGCTAAGTGTACTGTGTCTTCTTGTTTTAGACGGTTAACGCGCTTCTTTGTTAGACTGCTCACACTATCCGAATACTTCCTATCATCAAACCGTGAAATAACGTGCATGCAGATTCCCAAGACAATTATTCTCCAATATGCCTAATACAACGACGCCCAAGTATACGCTCCCACAGCGTCTTGTTCGTATTAGTTCCTCATTTTGTTGTTGTTAATTCACAAGTTAGATGAAAGCTTCTAAAATTTACACAAACTATTCGTATTTCTTATATATTGCATGGGAATGACAAGACAAGAATGACAACAGAATGGATCTTAATTTGTTTAAACATAGTTTTCACGAAATTGCTAAGCTAACTAGCTATGCTATTGAAGAAAGAGACCTTTCTCAAGCAGACAGACTCCATTCTGTTTACTTTGCCACCCATCTGTGTAACTTGAATCAAAGAAGCAAAGTAGTTGAAAATGTCAGTCAGTAAACCACCACGTTATTATTGTTATTAATTCCTCTTTTTATTGCTGTCGTTAATTCACAAGTTAGATGAAAGCTATTAGTTGAAGTTGTAACACAAACTGTTCATATTTGTTATTTACAAGTAGACTGACAAAGTAAGAATGACATCACAGTGGATCTTTAAGATAGTATTCACCAAATCACTAAGCTACAGTGTAACTGGCTATGCTGCTGAAGTTTTAAGTCTCTCAAGCAGACATAGAATCTATACTGTTTACTTTGCCATCCTTTTTTAACTTATAGTTGATGAAGTAGAGTAGTTGAAAATGTTAGTCACTAGACCGCCATTTAATTATTCTTATGAATTTTGCATTTTATTGTTTTTAATTCATATCTTTGAAGAAACTTGCTCCTTAAAGTAACTTTAAAACGTTACACAAACTTTTTGTATTTCTCATTTACAACTAGTTGCCTTGAAATAAAGTTGTGTTCAATTCATTTCATCATTACCACTGTGTTGTTAAAAATAACAAACTCATAATAGTTAGCAACTACCAGAAAAATGGGTGTTTCTTGGTGTTGCGGAAGCCATTGTTGGTTAGCTTTTGTGTTGTGGTGTGGGTATTGTTCAGTGTCTTTTGAATCTTTTGTTTTACGTCATTTGGTGATCACACCATCCGCAACACCAAGAAACCACCAGAAAAATGTATGGAATAATTTCAACCACACCCCTAAGCAGACCAACCTCTACTCCTCGTCATTTTTCTATATCATCTTCAACACATTTGTTAGTTCCAGCCATATTTCTTTACTACACTGTTCGAGCTTCACATTATACCCCAGCCTCCACACCTGTACTCTATGACGGATAAATCCTAATTGCGTTCACAAAGTGTAATGCAATCCTATATAATCATATACACATTACTCAATTACCCAGCACTAGACACATGTACGTATTGCGGACCTATTTTTTTCTCTACCTAGGAATGCTCCCTCTGTGAAATGTTTGTCTGGCTTTCCATGCAATTCCGCAAATAGGTTGATTAAATTACAACGGACTACAAACTTGATAAATGTCATGGCAAACCACATTTTTTTTCCTTTGACAACATGGGCAACTAAAATAATTTCATAAAGAGGGAAGCAATGAAATAGAAAGCTTGAAATTAAAAAAAAAGAAAGAAATCAAACGCATAATCAAAGTGTATTTGGAAATAGAGATGGTTATGAGTATTATAAGCGCGACGTTTCGGTGTCGTACTGACACCATTATCAAGCGAAAGCGAAAGATAGAAAAAGGACGCGTTAACAAGCGAAAGGAAATCTGCATACTCTATACAAAAAGCTTAGCCCTATTGTATGAAATTGTATGAAATGCTCCTGATTAGAGAGCACAAGCCATCCCTAAACAAACAGTCAGATTCCCTTAGGGGCTAAGCTTTTTGTATAGAGTATGCAGATTTCCTTTCGCTTGTAAACGTGTCCTTTTTCTATCTTTCGCTTTCGCTTGATAATGGTGTCAGTACGACACCGAAACGTCGCGCTTATAATATTTTTAACCATCTGTAAATCAAACGCAGCCGTTTTATTGCGTTAAACTTGTTGTTCATTGAAGCGGTTATTTTCTGGTTATTACATAATAATAGACCTTTCCACGGTTTTTTCAACTTTTGATATTGGCCATGCAGCGAGAATCTAACGACACTGCTGGAAAGAGCACCTCAAAATTAGTAAAATAGCCAAGTTTGCGAGTCGTATCTTGTAAAATCGCAAAGTTATAGCTTCGCGAAGTCAGGAAATTTTACAGACGTTTGTATGCTGGGGGGCAAGTTTGTGCCCCCCAGCATACAAACTTCTGTAAAATTCCCCGACTTCGCGAAGCTATAACTTTGCGATTTTACAAGATACGACTCACAAACTTGGCTATTTTACTAAATTTGAGGTGCTCTTTCCAGCAGTGTCGTTAGATTCTCGCTACATAGCCAATATCAAAAGTTGGAAAAAACCGTGGAAGGGTCTATTTAGAAAAGCTGGTGGCGGCTTCGCTGTAGTTTTTCCGCTTAGTCGGAAAGCCCTATTGAAACCAGCTTTGATACGCGCGCACTACGAGACTAAAAGTTTTTCTTGATAGTTCCCCGGTTCATTATAAGAAGAATTTTGTCGTTTTGCAGAGAGAAGTACGTTTCTTAGACAGTGCGCTAAATAAAAAAGTCCATGCGGCAGGCGGAACAGTGAAAAGAAAAAATTCTAATCAAGCAGAGGTGCAAGTTAAAAAAGTAACACCTTGTCTTTTGCTTCTATAGGCTCAGTAGCTTTTTCGAAAATTCACTTTTTCCACGGAAACTAATCCTCAGGAACTGTCATGTTCTATTGTCTGGTTTTTTTCGCTAAATGTTTTTGCGATACTGCCGCGACAGACAAGTGTTGTTTACAACACTGATAAACCGATGAACGCGACAACTGAGCATGAGGCAAACGTATAGCTAAACGTCTGTCTGTTTTGCAGCCGCTACAGTAAAATCGCTCAGATTTCTACTTCATTTACAAAGAAAGACGAAAGGTAAACTAGCAATAAAAAAACTACAGCGAGGCGGCGACGATTCTTTTGCAAGGAAACAGAGAAGCGTGGTTTCGTGACTAACCGTTTGTTTGGGTTTCTTGCGGTTTCGAGTCGCTTCTGATTGGTTGCTGCACAATGGGAAATGTCAAAATCAAATCAAAGTGTTCACGGTTTTTGGATTCGCACAGTAAACTTGTTGTTCATTAAAGCGGTTATTTTCTGGTATTACATAACAATTTAGAAAAGCTGGTGGCGGCTTCGCTGTAGTTTTTCCGCTTAGTCGCTTAGACGGAAAGCCCTATTGAAACCAGCTTTGATACGCGCGCACTACGAGACTAAAAGTTTTTCTTGATAGTTCCCCGGTTCATTATAAGAAGAATTTTGTCGTTTTGCAGAGAGAAGTGCGTTTCTTAGACAGTGCGCTAAATAAAAAAAGTCCATGCGGCAGGCGGAACAGTGAAAAGAAAAAATTCTAATCAAGCAGAGGTGCAAGTTAAAAAAGTAACACCTTGTCGGTGAAGTGCTTCACACGAGCAAAGGACACAAGCGTTGTTGTTTAATACGCGAAGGTTTGGCTAATGTAATACGTTCCTGTGGTAGTCCGGATAGTCTACTACGTATATATACTTGTTCATCGTTCCTTTGCTTCCATTTTCAATCTTTAAGTCCTGGAAATCTTATGAATATATAAAAAAAATACATAGTCGCTAATGAAAGGGTAACTCGACTTTTCATAGTATTTACGACATACGTACGTTTCAGGTTGAAGGTAGTGCAGTAGAACTATCCCTGTTTATCGCAGTGCAACTAATTTCCCCTTAATAAACAGCACCCAGCTTACGTAACTTGATTTATGCTACAACCTTCGAAGAGTGACAACTGAAATTCACTTACTTTTGACATGTTGGGTATGAAAACGGCGTGAAAGTTGCGCTTAGAAGTCTTGACTCTCGAGTTCGAGCTGTTGTAGTTCTCTCTGTCACTGACAAACCAACTGATGTTGCAACTATGCCGAATCACTTTTTATAATCGATTGGTGATTGACAGGGCATCAGCGGGATAAACACGTGAAAATCACATGGAGCTGAAATAGGTCAACACCCCACCCACGACCCCACCCCTACCCCACTACCACCCAGAGCGGCATGCTTTGTGTTGGTATCCGGGATGGGGGTAAATAAATATGTATCCTGCGCAGCGTTAATTGTTGTTACGTGAAAAAGTGTTAAGTTTAACGCTGTAAAAAGTGATAAAAATGACGGATAAAAATCCGGGGTGGGGGGACTGCCCCATAGAACTAGATAGGTATGTGCGGTCCAAATGATCATGGTTTTCAAGCCGTTTTAGCCGAAAAATGGGTATAGATTTTTGCGCACTTGGTCTAAAAAATAGGTTTGATTTCATTGCCTTTTCACTGCCATTTTGGCTTCCACTGGGGCAATTTTAATGGGAGGAGGGTTCAAATAGCTATCTGTGGCTTATCCGTGCTGACATATAGCATTATGTAACAGAGCTGGAGTTTGACACGTTCATAATAATAACTGTTTTGTTGTTGTTGTTGCATGATGTCCATGGTGGTGTAATAGGTCAAAGATCGAACCTGGCACATTTGACTATCGATGGTCAGTGGATGGTAACACGGTAACACGACTCCAAGGATTTTTCTGTTTTTAGAAACCGTCGACGCAGCTTAATTATTCCACTCTGGATATTTATTAGAGAACGGACCTCTGGAGTTTGGGAGATTTCTGCCAAACATTGCATAAGTCCTTTGTCTGTGTCCAGACATTCACGCTGTGATACGATTGAGTCGCTTTACACCTAGCGATGATAGGATAGAAATCATAGAGTTTTGGTCTAGAATAGGGTATTATTTGCTGGGAAACTGATCAGTGGTGTGAAGAATTAAGGGACAGCAGCATTGTTGACAGATGCATGGTTTTCCACTCAGTAGTGATACAGTTCTAAAAATAGCAAGTCGGGATAGGGTAGGGATTTTCGGTGTCTAGTCTAGCATAGGGTTGCATAATCAGCTGAACATAGTTTGGTATAGGGTAAGGGTTTCAGAGGCAAAGCGGCACACCCCTACCCGAAATTATACAGAGTACCCCCCCCCCCCCCCCACGGGCTCCTATTCAGGGGCTTAGCCGATCACGAACTAGGAAAGGGGAAGGGAGTAGGGAAGGGGGAAATGCCACTCGAAATCGAAACCATTAGTTCGAGTCTATAAGGAAAGTGGTCATAACTGCATACTCAAAGGGGGACCCATCTTGTGTAGGGGGAAAAGGGAACTATGCATGATGTCACCTGGTATATGATGAGGCTAATGGACAAAAAATATAATGAGGCTCAATATTCTGCCTGTATGAAGCTTGTATTGCTAGTAAAACGACACAGGAACTGAAGGTTTTAATATTTTTCTAGCTTTTGCTCCTGATAGAGTGGGACAGCGAAATTTGAATTTCTTAATGAAAGTGATGGCTGGCGAAGTAAACTAGGTGCCAAATCACGTACTAAATGCATGCGCTGCGAACTAAATTACAACGCCGCCGCGTGAAATCTGTGAAATGTAAGCTTACAACTTAATGCGTCCAACAACAAAACAGCATTTAATGGCGTTCAACAGTATTAAAACGAACAATCGTAAAAAGTACCAGACGTACTTTTTACTTGGGCGTAGCGACCAAGTATTAAAATGCAGTTTGGTCAGACACAAATGTGCAGTATTGCGCAACTCTGGGAATGGCGGGATTGTTCAAACCTTCAACCTTCACCGCGGTCACACGTCCGAGGCGTTTTTCGTTTTATTTGGTGGGATTCATTTAGTATCAAGTGGAAACGTGGGCAAGAATGTATAAAATAATTAGTTTATGTAAGTATCTTTTCATCTTTCCGGTTCAAAATAACGAGCTTCTTTTCGATCGTTGAAAACGGATCAAAACGCTTCGTGCCTGAGCAAAATTGTGTTGGCAAATGGCGCCGACAGTTCTGCGGTTCATAGTTTTCAAACGCTTAGAACTTTTTTTTTAGTAAACTTTCAAAACGTTTAGTGAGTTGACAGTGTATTGTTAATATATGAAACTTTTAATAAACAGTGAAAATTGAAGTACTTTGGTTAACTTTTGCAAATTTCTCTCGTTTGACCGCGGTGGAGTACATCTGTGGGGCGAACGTCACAAAGTGCGAGTTGTGTTTTCTCTGTTGCATCTGATCTAACAGTTTCATATTCAATATGCGTAAGGAAATTACTCAAGAAGACACTGCGAAAGTATTTGACACTCGCGATTTAATTCTACGATACCTTCATGACGGAAACCCGCTAAAACAAGATAATTTAGACGAATACATACATAGCGCTTATTTAATAAGAAGTGAACAGTGGACAGCGAAGGAAGAAATATAAGCGTGGTAGGAATCCCAATTAAATTCACTTCTTTCGGTTGTTTGCCTTTCATTAATTTTTATTTCGTTAAGTTGAAGGAACACAACAGCCAACTGAAACTTTGGGTGCAAAAATTCACCGCCGAGAGAAGATGTAAACAATGGACGCGGTGTCTTGCGAGACGTTTCTTGCGAGTTTTGCTTCCGCTAGTGAATGTTTCTCGGGCGAAAATAACCTTAAAGCGATCACTTTTTCACTTAATTTTCTTTTCTGTGTTTCGGATACAGAGGAATAAAAACTGGATATATTTTCGTGTGTCTGATTGCGAAATGTTTTTTGAAACAGCTGCGTTATGCGTTACTGGAAAGGTTTCAAATTACTTTCACATTATGCAAATTTTTACCTCAACTGAAAAAATATATTTCAAAGGGCTAAATTTGTTTCTCTCCTCCTAAATTATCACTTCTGTCGTTAACTTTGATTAAATTTATAAGTTTCATTCAAACTTTATTATAACAACGGCGGGAATACTTCCAGCAAAACTTTCAATTGGAAAAGTTGTTTTGACCTCTGTCCGGACCAGGCAATTACATCATGGCTTCGAAAGGCCACTTTGCGGGATACATTTGCATCCACTTCAAAAGTGTCGGAAACACAGATCAGCTAGTTACAAGATTTAGCTAAAACCAATAACAATCCGATCGGGAAACTCTGACATACGGACTTTTTTCAACGGTAAGTACAAAGTAGACATCGATTTGTATTTTTCAGTATGTACTCGTCTTTTGACACAGTGGACACGCTACTTTAATAATTTGCGTGCGATCTCGCACGCTAAGTGTACTGTGTCTTCTTGTTTTAGACGGTTAACGCGCTTCTTTGTTAGACTGCTCACACTATCCGAATACTCCCTGTCATCAAACCGTGAAATAACGTGCATGCAGATTCCCAAGACAATTATCAGTCCAATATGCCTAATACAACGACGCCCAAGTATACGCTCCAACAGCGTCTTGTTTTTATCTAAAACAAAATCAACAAAGGAGTCGCAAAATCACGAGCTAAGTCCGCTGGATAAACGGAACGTTACAGTAGACGCACGCACGCACGGGTGGAATACACGTGACTTTATACAATCGTACCCGAATAAACGTGACATTACATAATAGTGCTGCGCACAAATACTAAAAATAGATAGACCCCCTACGTGACTCAGACAAAGTTTGCTGTCAGGTCAAAGGCTTTGTATGAGCGGGATGTGTTTTGCCGGGATGTTTTGGATACGAAAATCGGTAAAATTAGCGGTAAACGTGATTTGAACGTTTTTGGGGCTTCAAATCTAATAAATAAAAGCAATGTTACATTCGGGAGCGAAAAACTGATTCAAGAAATGTAGATTTTGGGCTTAAAATTCAATAAATTATGCGACGAGGCAATCTCTTAGCTCTTATGCGATCAGAAAACATTTCACGTCTTTCGTCCAAAATTAAGCCAAAAGTAAATTATTGTATTCTCCTTGTATGACTAAGATGTGTGCATCACTAGCTTTGATAAAGATGCGTAAATAGGTTCCAAATGATCCAGAATATGTATTTGATAGAAATACCGTTTACGACTATTTTGCCAGTCGAAGATTAACTCCACGGTTTTAAACAACTCCTTTATTTCCTCGCTTGGAGTAGACGCGTTCAAAATCTATTAGTAAATTACAGAGTAGTTAATTAGTAAAAGGCAAGTCCGTTAATAAAATCCAATGAAATATAGTTACCCAGTGGTGTCTCAAAGTTCTTCTGACTAGCAAGTCGTTAAAATGGTAAATCTCGTTTATGACGTCATCATGTTATGCGATTAGTAATAATTAATTGAAAGTTGCGAGCTTAATTAGCTTGCGCAATATAAATAACATATTAAGCAATACACTCCCCCGTCTGAAATGAGGTATAGTAAGTATACGATTTATAAGTAAAATTAAGAGTTCAGTCACTGTTCATCAACAGGCAGTATTAATATAAGCCGCTGTACAGGTCGCTGTACAGTAATATAGCCTTTTCCCTTATATTTGGTCACAGGCTCATTTGATATGTTTTTGTAATTGACGTCCACTTTTCGGACCTTCCCATCCGTTCCAGGATATGTTTTAGAAACTCTTCCGATCTTCCATTTGCCTCTCAACAAGCTCGAGTCCTGTATGAGAACGATATCTCCAGTTTGTAAGTTACGGTGTGATGTATGCCATTTTTGACGTATCAGTAAACTGGGAAAGTAATTTCTCGTCCACTTCTTCCAGAAAGAAGAGATTATCGTTTGTACGAACGAAAACCGCTTCCTATTACTCGCTTGCTCGTCAAAGATCATGCCACTTGGTATCTGTGACGTTGCTCTGCCAAGCAAAAGATCATTTGGGCAAAGATATGCACCGTCATCAGGTGACGTAGGGTGTCTTCCTATTGGTCTTTCATTTAGTAAGTTGGCGACCTCGTAAAGTACTGTTTGTACTTTACTAATTAAATTTTTTTTTGTTATGTTAATTGTTAATCTTTGTGTATTTTGTACATATTTTAATATCTTGATTTTAGTTTAAATTTTTAAAATTTTTATATTTTAATTGTATCTTGTAATAATGATTTATATTTAGGACCTCATAAAAGATTGTTATTATTATTATTATTATTATTATTATTATTATTATTATTAACTCTGAGAATGTTAGGATACTATCGCCGATAGAAGCGTTAATTGCTCGTTTTACAGATCTTATGAGAGCTTCTCTGACTCCGTTCTGCCTGGGTGCGTCTGCGGATGTAAAGATCCACTCAAATCCCTCAGTTATGCCAAACCCTTTTAGTTTGTTCCAATCCCAAGTCTTGATCATATTAAAAAGCTCTTTATTTGCTGCGACGAGCTGGGTACCGTTATTGGAGAATAGCTTAGATGGGTAACCATGTAGTGACACGAATCGTCTCAGTACCATTAAGAACTTGTCTGTACTATAGTCTGCCGCTATATCCAAGTAAACTGCTCTTGTCCCTAGACAGTAAAATATCACTCCATACGCCTTAGAGGTTGTTCTTTTCTTTACTTCATCGCGAATCTTGTAAGGTCCAAATAAATCGATGCCTGTACTGCTCCATGGAGGGGCTGGTTTAAGCCTTTCAGTTGGAAGGTTGCCCATTACTTGTTCGCTGACTCTTTTATCAAGTTTTCTACAAACGACGCATTTGGACTTGATTGATTTCACAAGTTTCAACAGTTTCGGGATCCAATACCTGGTACGTACTTTGCTGGCTGTAGTTAAAATCCCATGATGTCCTTTTCTGTGTATTTGCTCTGTAAATAAATGTGAGAATGGGTGATCGTATGGAAGGAGTATTACTTCTCTCTTGTTGTAGCTCATCTCCATCCATAACTCGCTTCGTCCTCTAATCACATATATACCATCTTCTCGCATCTTAGGACATAATCTTTTGTAATTCCCGTTCTCGATATCCTTCCCCATGTCTTGTTGAACGTCTCGTATCCAAAATAATTCAGCCCTTTCCAAATCTTGTGGGGTGAGATCCCGTGTTGCGTTTTTTAGAGATGTTTTGGGGTTTCTGTCATAGATTTTCAGAACTCTTGCCGTCACTCTTAAGAGCTTGTTATAATTTGAGTACTTGGTAATATCAATTCTTCCTGCAAGGGTATCATGAAATCCTTCGATTTTTATAGCCATTGCCGTCTTGACTCGTTCTGGTAGCTGTGGTTCCAAATAATTGCGAGTTATTGGCCAATCATCTTCGGGCTGTCGTAGGAATTCGGGTCCTTTCTGCCATGCGCTTTCGAGCCCGATATCACTAGGCTTCTTCCCTCTCGTGAGACAATCAGCGATGTTGTGTTCGCTCTCTACCCAGTACCAATCTGTTTGGCTTGTTCCTTCTTGTATTTCTCCTATTCTTGTGGCAGCAAACGTGTTAAAACCGTAGGAAATTTTCTGTATCATAGCATGTACTATCTGTGAGTCAACAATATGATAGATTCTTTGAAATTGGTATCTGCATTCTTTCTCTATGAAGGTCTTGAGACGTTTGTTCAATACTGCTCCACATAGTTCGATGCGATCGATAGATATTTTTTTGATTGGAGCTAGGCGATTCTTAGAGATGATCAAGTTACTATCAAATTGACCATTTTTCCGTTCCCAGCGGACATACGCGCATGCAGCGTAGGCGTCTTGAGATGCATCACTAAATATTATGAGAATAGGTTCTCCAACTGCATCCGACGGCTTCACGCATCTCATGAATCGTACTTGGTCCATATCCTTTAAATCTTTGAAGAATGAAGGTAATCCAGTTATCTCTATTCTCTTCAGGAATGGGATCATCTAGCTTCTGTTCACTTCCCCACAAGTGCCGCATTAGAATCTTCGCTCTTACAGTGAACGGTCCAGCTAGTCCGAGAGGATCGTACACACTATTGATCTGTGAGAGAATCATCCTCTTCGTGAGTTGTTGAGGGGGAAAATCTGTGGTTACGTTATTTTTTTGTAAAGTATTTCTCTTTCCCTTTGGTGAGAACTTGATCTTGACTTCAAAACATAGCTGATCTTCCCATGGATTCCATTTGATCCCAAGTATCTTTTCGGTTGACGTATGTAGTTTCTGTACCATGATCGTTTCTTCTTGCTTGTTAATATCTCCTGAGAATATCCACTCTTTAACTTGAAATCCTCCTTTAATAATAGCTTTTTCTATGTCTTGGCTAAGTTCACGGGCCATTGCAAGGTTATCTTTGCTTTCGATGATATCGTCCATGTAAGTGTTGTTTTGAATTATGTCTGCTACTTCTGGATAATTCTTGCGCATCATCTCTGCCGTTTTTCTCAATGCTACAGTGGCGATCGTGCCGGACGGTTTATCTCCAAAGGACACTCGCTGTATTATATAGGTGTCTGGTTCTCTCGTACTATCCATGTCGCGCCAAAGAAATCGGTGAGTATGTTGGTCCAACTCCGACGTTTTCACTGTGTGGTACATTTTCCTTATGTCTCCCATGAAAGCAACTCTGTTCTCTCTAAAGCGTATCAAGACTCCTAGCAAGTTGTTCAGCAAGTCAGGACCCTTTGCCCAATACTCGTTTAAGATGTGCCCCATATAGTTCGCGCTGCTGTTGAAAACTATACGGACTGGAGTAGATTTCGACTCTGGTTTGAGTACTTCGTGATGAGCAATGTAATGCGTAGGTCCTGTGTAGTTTGTCAATTCCTCCTCTGAGAGTTTTCTTGCCACATTTCTTGCCACCATGTCTTTTATCTGTTCGTTATACACTTTCGCGTGATCTGCGTTTTTTCTGAGTCGTCGCTCGGTAGCAGCTAATTTTGCAATCGCTACTTTGCGGTTGTTAGGAAGCTTATGGGGGTCCTTTATCCAGGGATATTCAGCAGTCCATGAGTTGTCTTTACTGTTGAAACTTAAATTCCTCTCAATTAATTCCAGTTCCCTTTCTTCCTGTATGGTATAATCCTTGGCGCCCAAGGAGCATTTACCGCACTTGCATCCCCCGCACTTCGGTGTGCACTGTACACCAAGTGCCTCGATAGTGTAAAAGTCTTCGACATTGACTTTACCTACAAAGTTTACTCTCGCGTTTCCAAGATTATGGGTCATGCACGTTTCTTTAAGCAGTGGGTGAGTTCCTCCAACGCATCTTCCAAAACGATTGTTCAGTAGTACAAGATGCCCAATATTCTGTTCCCTTTCTGGGTGAAAGGCGGCGTATTCATATCTAATCAATACATCAACTGGACCAGCGGGTCTCGCTATTTCATCCTTTGAAACGTTTCTAAATAGATGGGCGATGCTCTCTACGTTTACGTGCTCGATATCAGAGGTGATTTTGTTGATTCCATATACTTCGAATTCCACGGCTTGACCTCGCTTGTCCAAAAGTGGTAGCTTGTATTTCATTGTTTCGATTTCCTCGTTCTGTCCTCCTATCTTCACTATTGAAAGATTCACTTTGACTCCACCGAGTTTCTCTTGTTTCGCTTGGCGTTGGTTATGAAGCAAAGTGAGGCTGCGTTGTCCCACATTACACTAGCTGTCCCCTTCCTGGTTTTTACTGTCTGTACTTGGAGAAGACATGTATCGATGTTGGAGTTGTTACAAACATTGGCGGAGGCAGTGGCTTGCTGAGGTGTACCTTCATCGTTCTCGTGAATTGATGGGTGATGTTTCCTCGTGCAGCCATTCACGCCGCAATTTCTTTTCATTCTACAAGTGCGCTGCCTGTGACCAGGCTTAAGACAGGCCCAGCATGCACGCTTTTCTTTGAGAAAATCCCTTTTTTTCGTCAACTGTCTTAGCTTGATAAAGTCGGCAATTTGACGTCCAGTGCTTACCATTCTCGTGAACTAGACACTTAGGCCTAGGCTCTTTGGTACTCTCCTCTTTTCCATCTGTGATACCCTCTGTGTAATGTGCTGCGCCTTTGTGATATTGGTTGCTACTACCTGCACGGATTGTAGCACTTTCGTACTCAATGGCATTCCTTTGACTCTGTAGAAAGTCGAGAAGACTTGGAAATTTGTTGCTTTTATCAACAGGGCTGTCACGAGAGCCTACCCGTTCGGACCATTTCCGTTTGATATCTGACGGGAGTGCTTTCTCAATTACGCTGACTGAACTTGTGGTTGTGATCTCTGTTTCCAAACCGAGTCCTTTAAGGTTACGATAACCATCCTCTATGAGGGTTACAAATTCTATAAAGCGTTTATCTTCTCCTTCTCTGAGCATTCTAAATCGCTTTATTTCGTCAATGATGACATCGACAACTTTGGCTGGGTCTCCATATTTCTCGTCTAAACGATGCCACATCTCGTCTATGTCGTCGTCTACGCAGTTCACCAATCTCGCTGGCTCCCCATTAAGACAGGTGCGTAGGACGTACGCTGCGTCACCTTTTCGGATCTGAGTCATAACTTGCTTCTGGAAGTCCCTTTTAAATTGCGGATACTTGCGCAGTTCTCCGTCAAAGTGAGGCATTCGTACTTTTTCTAGAAACGAAGCTGAGGCGGTAGACTCCTGCTTTGTTCCCCTAGCTTCTTCCACATTAATGTAGCTTAGCGCCATCTTCTCCTTTATTTCATGATAACAGGTTTGGATTGTAGCGATCCAATTTATTTCAGCTTTTGCTGAGTCTTGAGTTAATAACTGTAGCAGTTCTGCGTTTGATCGTTTGCATTCTGAATATTCGTCTTCAATTTGCGTTTGTAAATCTCTCAATGCAAAATTGGGAATTTCTTTAGATTGCAGCGCGTGCGAGATACTTTTGTATGAAGCTTCGAAAACTGCGCGCGCTGTGTTCTGTCTTGTTCGTGCTTTATCGATGTATTCTTGTCGCTCCGCGTGTTCGCGTGTTGATCTTTCCTTCAAAGTGGTTTGTTCCACATATTTGATTTTGCGATTAGTCGCCTCATTAAACCTCTCTTGGACTCCTGTCATCCACGCTTCTGCCTCTTCAGACTGATCGTCTGGCAACAGCTCGATATAGGCTTCATGCTTACCTTCGAGTTCATCGTACGCTTCCGCGAGTTTCGCATAGTTTGTTTCAACTATTTCTATGCCTTGGTCGTTGTCTATCGACTTGGTGAGGAAGTTCCTCTTTCTTGTGAATCTTCCTTTAGCTGTTGTACGCTTGCCTTTAGCCTTCTCGATTTCAGCAGCGTTTTCCATCTTTGTTTATCCAGTTGTCGCTTTGTAGCAGACCTCCTTGGATTTTGAATATTTTGCCAGTCGAAGATTAACTCCACGGTTTTAAACAACGACGGGAGCAAAGCAGAAAGGCAAAAGGTCCAGAGAATGACAACGCAAATTTGTTTTTGTGCAAAAATCCTGTCTTTGCGTATATATTCTAAGGGATACTGAATATATACTGTAACGCTTGGAGAGTATATAGGCCGCAATTTGTAATATTAAAGAGCTGCTTATTCGCGAGTATTCGTCCAACGAGTATAAACTTTACGTAACTTTTCTGTTTTTAATACTACCAGGCCTACTCTGGGACATTAAGTCGCCTTAAGTCGCCTAAAGTCCCCTAAAGTCGCCTTAAGTCGCCTAAAGTCGCCTTTTGTCGCTTAAGGTCGCCTGAAGTCGTTAGGCTTAAAAAAGGCCTGCACACCTTAAAATTGCCCTAAAAGGTTTCACTTTTACTATTTCTTGAATATATAATAATTTTATTGCCCCAAATCTCTTTTTTAGTTCCCATATATGATTATATATTGCAAGGGTATGGCCCCATGCAGTAAAACACCATGCTTCAATAGTCATGCACCGTGCCCTAGTTGCTTCAATTATATTTGCTGAACCCTATAAAGGATGGACCATTTTTTGAGCTATTTTGAAAAAAATAGCTCATTAGCAGGCGCAAAGGTTGGTTTGTGATGTTTGTTTGTTAGTATGTTTGTATGTATGTATGTATGTGTGTATGTCTTGGGTTATGTCACACCAATCAGATTGTCTCTAGTATGTACACCGTGTACCATGTCAGCCAATCAAATTCTCGCTTCTAAAATGGTATTACTGAAGGTCAAAGAAGGGCACTTGGCATGAATTGAAAATCAGCCATCTTGGATGTTCGCGATTGTTGCCTCAAACACTAAAAGTGTAAAGTTTTGAAGATTCGTTGGTTGGGAATTGTGCAGTAATCCCGACTGGCTTGCTAACATGGCAATAGGCAAGGGCATTTATTCGGAAATACTGCCTAAAATGTGCTCTATGCATGAATTGTACAATTAATGGTCTGCGAGGGATGAGACGTCCAAAAAATGTGGACTGCGGTTACGTTTGTAGGTGAGCTTGTACTGAAATAAGAAAGTATAGCTTTATTGCAAAAACGGCAAGCGGATTTCAAATAATGTGATGCGGAACATGAATTGTATGTTTCAAACCTGGGTTTGAAGCGATTACTATTTGAAATTGTATCTTTTTTGTCAGTCACGTTGTCTGCCCGTGAAAATGTTGAACTTTGTCCTTATAGAAACTTGTCCGGAATGCATGGAGTTCAACAGAGAAAACTTAATGCAATTAATATACAATTTACAGTATTTAAAACGTTTATCTTTCTGTGAATTAATGTGAGCAGATGTGTAGGTTATTAATTGTATGTCCCAAGCGATTACTATAAGCGAGTAGCGACTGTATTTTGTATGAGCAGTCACGTTGTGTGCACGTGCAAATGTTGAACTTTGTCCTTATAGAAACTGGTACGTGATGGAATTCAACATGTTTTCGAGAAAACGTTAATTCTGATGGTGCGTTAAAAACGCCTGTTCAAAAAACTATTAGTTGCAAGATTCATTTTGGATGCGCTAAGTTTCTGATTTAAGACTTTTCTGGTCGACATTACAGGAAAAGATGTTTGGTTCCAAATGTTAACCTCAAGGTTGTGGTTTTGAGTTAAAAACAATTTAATCTAATTAGTTTCTGTTTCTATTTGCACGACTTTTTTGTGGAGAATAAAAACAGTTGTTTGAATACTATTAGTTGCAATTTACAAGGAGACTACCAAAATTCATTTTACATGCGTTTAGTTTCTGTTAGAGACTTTTCTGGTTGACATTACAGAAACAGGTTGTTCAAAGAATTTTTGTCACTAATTTAATTAGCTTGTGGTTTGGAGTTAAAAACAATTTAATTTAATTAGTTTGCGTCTTCCAGGCCAAAGGGAACCATTTCCACGTTTCTTTTGTGAATAATAAAAGCAACTTTTTAAAATAAGACTAGAATTTTAAGAAAATAATAATCCTTCAATTTGGATGCATCAAATTTCTGTGCAGGACTTTTCTGGTTGACATTTAATACACTGATTACAGAGACAAGTTGCTCATTTCACACTAAAATAACTCCGAAAATCCCGTGAAAAAGCTAGCCAAAACTTCCCACCTATTTTCATACCCTAACCCTTTAGGCTAGAATACAAAAGCAAACTTTGCATTTTTCCACCTAAATAGAGTTTTGGTCCCAGAGGGCCCGTTTCTCGAAAGTCCCGACAACTTTTCGGGCCCGCAACTCATATTCAAATCAGAATCTATAAAATGGTGATGCATTTTTAGCCCTCAAACCAGCTCGACTTGTTTTGTCAATTTAGAATTTTATTGCTCAGCTTTCAAAATCAACAAAATTTTAATCTTTAATGAATACATTGCGCACATAAGATAGCTTTCCGGGCCCGAAACGTTGTCGGGACGTTCGAGAAACGGGACGCAGTTCGTGATCTCGGTAGTTTTTGGGGGTAGGGGGCGGGCCGGAGTATTTGAAAAACGTATATCTGCAGGCGGTTATTTGTGCTAGTTTTCTTCCACTGTTTTGTTGCCTTCACCATTTCATATCATTTAGGGAATTTTCAAAATAGCTCATGCACGCAATGCGTGCCTATGTTATTTTTGAGGGGGGGGGGGGCAAATACCAAGAAAAAAATTCACGCACAGATAAAGTATAGAAACGTATTCTTGCACAGCCTCAAGATGGTAAAAAAAAATCATGCTTGCTAACACAAAATGCCCAACCCCCCACCCCTAAAAATAAAATGGTCCATCCCCAAGGAGGGTACACTCGTTCATCTTCAAAACATTGACAGCTATTTCTATAGGTTTACTTATATTTCATGGACAAAGTGTTGCTGAAAGGATGAAGTTGTGACTTATATTATAATCAACATTTAATATGAGCAACATCATAAAAAAGAAACACTGCTGATCAGCAGTCAATACTGATATACTGTAATGGTGCAGGCATTCCTTCACCTTCAGGGTATTATAACAACAGTGAGAGCTGCTTTGGATCACTAAGATCACAATAATTTGAAAAGTATTTTGGGGTTAAGCCCAATTATTGCTTATCACTTTTACATTGAGCAAGTAAGCTTGAAAAGATCATAAGCTTAACCAAAGGCAATGTAACTGTATATGTTGTGGTTCAAATTTTTCTTTGGTTTGAAAATTTTTAAACCAGTTTTATTTTTGGTTTCCTTTGTCTCAGAACATGATAATGAATCTGATACAAAGGAAAAATAAAATTGAACTGGTTTAAAAATTTTCAAACCAAGTAAGAATTTGAACCACAACATATACAAATGTACTTAACGTAACTGTCAAGCTTACTTACCCAACGTGAAAGAGCAACCAAAATGGGCCATTTCTCCCACATACAACCTCTAAGCTGGGTTCTAGCCATCCAACATTATTCGATTTACAACCAGTCGTAACTGAACGTTTGAAAACTTGAAGCTTCTTTACAACTTGTATATGTCATCTTCTTGACAGTTTGATGAAGCAAAGAATTTAAATCAACCTATACGCTCAAGATTGCAAAATTTGCGTTGATCATGTTACTATGATGGCTCTCTGTCACAAAGGTCAAAAGGATTTCTTGTTATCAACCATTAAGCAGAATGTGCAAAGGATCTGCAGCTGCTTCCAGCAGGAAAATTTGCCTCCCTCGAGCAAACATGGCCGCCACATGTTTTGACCACGTGACTTCTTTTTGGAACATGGATGCCCACGCGCGCGGGCGCGCGTGCACTCATGTTCAGAAAATTAGCACTCATTTGATTCGGCAAACAAAGCCAAAGCTGAAGTGTTGCTGTTGCTGAAATTGAAACACATTCCCACTTTACAGTACAGCCTGACTAGGCTTCGTGGTTCCCTCTAGGCTACCACTCACGTGCTTTACCTTCGTGGCGTAGATTGTCAATCAAGCTGGCCAGGAATCTTGTAGCCATTGACTGGCTTCCAGCTTGTATTGCGAAAAGAAAACTAATTCCGACAACTCAATTCAAGGTAAGGTAGATGTAAATTTCTGAAATTTATTGGTTAAGCGTGCGTGGGAGCTAGTCGCACGCGGGAGGAAAAGAAACGCGCGAAGCATGGAAACCATCTACGATTGGAAAGGAATTCTGGGAGAATCAAAATGGCGGACGCCAATGTAAATATTGTCAACTCTTTCATTTTTGTGCATTCGTTTGTGATCCATTATTTTCTGGAAATTTTTGAGGTAATAATTAACTTCTACACCGGTAAATCTGTCAACGGCCTCATCAGTAACACTATTTAGTTTTGTTTTGACAGGTTAAATTAAAATGTTGCCAGGTGGAAAAGTGAGAGAGCATTTCGGGCCTAGAAGCAGAACTAATCAACCCTGCTAGAAAGTCTCCTACGAGGGTTCGGTTCCCTGTCAGTGGAATATCCAAGTTTTCAGGAGCCGGACAAATAGTTGGAGAAAATGGGAAAGATGCGCTATTGAGAAGGACCCTCGCTTACGGTACCAAATATGTCCAGACACCCATTACGTGTACCAGAGAATGCTGCTGATTATCAAGAGCAAAAGCAGACAGAGAAAGTCGTGAATTCCATCATCAGAAAACATGTACCAGAAGCATTGTTGGTGGAGGAAGTTAGAGAGGCTACAAGGAATGACCCTACTCTGACAGTAGTGATAGACATAGTGCAGAATGGCCAAGGAGAGTCAAGATACAATCGAGATGATTTGAAGCCATACAAATTCGTTCGTTCAGAGCTGTCTGTTGCAAATGGAATCCTCCTCAGAGGGTCAAGAATCGTCGTGCCTAAGGCTCTGTAGCGCAAGGTGATCAACATCAGTCATGAAGGTCACCAAGGAATAGTAAAGACGAAGCAGTTGCTCCGTTCATCCGTTTGGTTCCCTACGATGGACCGTATGATAGAAGATGTTGTCCGTAGCTGTTTGCCCTGCCAAGCAGCAACTCAGCAGAAGCACACAGAACCTCTTCAGATGACTGAGTTACCAGAAAGGCCTTGGCAGAAGGTTTCTGTTGATTTCAGTGGACCCTTCCCTCCAGAGAATATTGTCTGATAGTGGTTGATGATTATTCACGTTATCCGGTAGTAGAAATAGTGAGCACCACTTCAGCTGCTGCTGTACTTCCAAGACTTGACAAAATATTCTCTATGTTTGGAATACCGGAAGAGTGCAAGACAGACAACGGTCCACCCTTTCAAGGAAGAGAGTTTGCTGAATATGCAAAAGCACAGGGATTTAGACATCGGAAGATTACACCACTGCACCCCAGGGCAAATGGAGAGGTAGAGAGATTTGTGAAGACCCTACAGAAGTTCATCACTGCCACGACAGCGGAAGGGAGCAACTGGAAGATGTCACTGCCTTCATTTCTACGGGTGTACCGGTCAACGGATCACACGGTGACTGGTAGGAGCCCATATTCTCAACTCTTTGGCGGTAGAGAAATGCGTGGCAAGGTTCCTAGATTCAGCTTCAGCGTTGAGGAAGATCTTGATATGCGTTTGAGAGAAGCCGAGGCGAAGCGGAAGACAAAGGCGTATGCAGACAAGAAGGCTAATGCTAAAACGTCCCAAATCCAGAAGGGTGACACGGTGTTGTTGCGTCAAGAGAAAAGAAACAAGCTCAGTACGCCATTCGAGGTTACTCCCCATACGGTGTTTCAGAAGAAGGGAAGTATGGTCACAGCTGAAAGGGTCACGGATGGAAGAATGGTCACTAGAAATACAAAGGACTTTAAAAGTTGCCCACGTTCACCGAAGGAAATGACACTGGTTGAGGAACATGGTGATTCAGTGCCCTTTGACGCTAAATCGCCTTCTTCGAATTCATCAATCTTGATTTTGGCCATTCTCGTCGCCAATTGTAGTATTCTTTATTGCACACACGAGTTCTACTTATGTATTCTCGTTAGTCTCTCTCACTCAGTCCAGTTCCATGTGCTCGGTTTATATACAAGCTATACACATCACGTGACTATACATCCAAATATGGTAGGACATTACATCAATATTCTATTGGACTAAGGCAGGAGAACAACAAATTGGCTGGGAGCCTGACCAAACAGTTTTGGATGTCGTTTGCCAAGCTTTCGAGCCAAAATTAACTGTGCAACTGCCACAACAGTGGCAGATAAATTAACCAAATTTATGTAATATGTGAAATCGAGAAGTGATTTTTAATTAACTATTCGATGCCTTTGTTCATTGTTGTATAAATAAGTCAAGGAAAATGTATGTTAGTTTGATTCAGATCAGGTATCCATTTTTAAGTGAAAAAGTTGGATTTTTTTTCCAAGATTTTGTTTGGCAGTGTATATGATCTTTATATTTTTGTATGATTGTTGTTTTTATTGCAATATCTTAAAAACATTTAAGCCACTAACTGAATTTTTTCTCATTCTAGATAAGTAATATTGTTCCTGCCTCTTGTTTGGCTAATTAATGTTCATAATACAATTTAGCATAATTCATATTATTTATATAATGTTGTTGTTGTTATTGTAATAATTTGAATCTCAGTATAGCTAAAAGGGGCTGTAAAATTTGGAAACTGGAGATTTACGGTCACTTAAGTCTATCTGAGACCAAGTGAACTGATTGTGATAATTTTGTTTATTGAAATATGAGACAAACTATCATGAATGCCATGATTCATGTCAGGACTCAAGCTGTAGCCCTAACCCTAACTCTATGTCTAACCTAACTGGAGTCCTTGGTCGCAAACTGACTTAAGTCCTGACTCAATCGGACCTGGCTTGAATCCTGTCTCATATTTCTCTCCAGAGACCAGTGGCTTGGTATTTAGGTATAGTGATGAAGAGACTGTCAATAACTTTTGTTTCATCACTTTTTAGAAACACTTTTGTTGTCTGAAGTTGTCTTCAGTCACCTTAAGTCGCCTTAAGTTGCCTTAAGTCGCCTTAAATCGCCTTAAGTCGCCTTAAGTCGCCTAAAGTTGCCTTAAGTCGCCTAAAGTCGCCTTAAGTCGCCAATATTTTAAACTAATTTTTCCTTAAGTCGCCTTAAATCGCCTTAAATCGCTTAAAGTCGCCTAAAGTTACGGCGACTTAAGGTCCCAGAGTAGGCCTACTACCGCTGCGGTCGCATAAACATTAAACCTATCCTTTCAGTGGAGCAATGGACAGATTATCATTTCTTTTCACAATTATTGAAACCTGCCTTTTATTTGCAATGGATCCTTTTTTGAGCTATTTTGAAAAAAATAGCTCATTAGCAGGCGCAAAGGTTGGTTTGGGATGTTTGTTTGTTAGTATGTTTGTATGTATGTATGTCGTCTTGGGTTATGTCACACCAATCAGATTGTCTCTAGTATGTACACCGTGTACTATGTCAGCCAATCAAATTCTCGCTTCTAAAATGGTATTACTAAAGGTCAAAGAAGGGCACTTGGCATGAATTGAAAATCAGCCATCTTGGATGTTCGCGATTGTTGCCTCAAACACTAAAAGTGTAAAGGTTTGAAGAATTGTGCAGTAATCCCGACTGGCTTGCTAACATGGCAATAGGCAAGGGCATTTATTCGGAAATACTGCCTAAAATGTGCTCTATGCATGAATTGTACAATTAATGGTTTGCGAGGGATGAGACGTCCAAAAAATGTGGACTGCGGTTACGTTTATAGGTGAGCTTCTACTGAAATAAGAAAGTATTGCTTTATTGCAAAATCAAATAATGTGATGCGGAGCATGAATTGTATGTTTCAAACCCGGGTTTCAGCGATTACTATTTGAAATTGTATCTTTTTTGTCAGTCACGTTGTCTGCCCGTGAAAATGTTGAACTTTGTCCTTATAGAAACTTGTCCGGAATGCATGGAGTTCAACAGAGAAACCTTAATGTAATTAATATACAATTTACAGTATTTAAAACGTTTATCTTTCTGTGAATTAATGTGAGCAGATGTGTAGGTTATTAATTGTATGCCCCAAGCGATTACTACAAGCGAGTAGCGACTGTATTTTGTATGAGCAGTCACGTTGTGTGCACGTGCAAATGTTGAACTTTGTCCTTATAGAAACTGGTACGTGATGGAATTCAACATGTTTTCGAGAAAACGTTAATTCTTATGGTGCGTTGAAAAACGCCTGTTCAAAAAACTATTAGTTGCAAAATTCATTTTGGATGCGCTAAGTTTCTGATTTAAGTCTTTTCTGGTCGACATTACAGGAAAAGATGTTTGGTTCCAAATGTTAAATGTTGAGTTGAAAACAATTTAATCTAATTAGTTTCTGTTTCTATTTGCACGACTTTTTTGTGGAGAATAAAAACAGTTGTTTGAATACTATTAGTTGCAATTTACAAGGAGACTACCAATATTCATTCATGCGTTTAGTTTCTGTTAAAGACTTTTCTGGTTGACATTACAGAAACAGGTGGTTCAAAGAATTTTTGTCACTAATTTAATTAGCTTGTGGTTTGGAGTTAAAAACAATTTAATTTAATTAGTTTGCGTCTTCCAGGCCAAAGGGAACCATTTCTACGTTTCTTTTGTGAATAATAAAAGCAACTTTTTAAAAAAAGACTAGAATTTTCAGAAAATAATAATGCATCAAATTTCTGTGCAGGACTTTTCTGGTTGACATTTAATACACTAATTACAGAGACAAGTTGCTCATTTCACTGGGGCCGTAGTTTCGTCATAAAATAACTCCGAAAATCCCGTGAAAAAGCTAGCCAAAACTTCCCACCTATTTTCATACCCTAACCCTTTAGGCTAGAATGCAAAAGCAAACTTTGCATTTTTCCACCTAAATAGAGTTTTGGTCCCCGGTGGGCCCGTTTCTCGAAAGTCCCGACAACTTTTCGGGCCCGCAACTCATATTCAAATCAGAATCTATAAAATGGTGATGCATTTTTAGCCCTCAAACCAGGTCGACTTGTTTTGTCAATTTAGAATTTTATTGCTTAGCTTTCAAAATCAACAAAATTTTAATCTTTAATGAATACATTGCGCACATGAGATAGCTTTCCGGGCCCGAAACGTTATCGGGACGTTCGAGAAACGGGACGCAGTTCGTGATCTCGGTAGTTTTGGGGGGTAGGGGGCGGGCCGGAGGATTTGAAAAGCGGTCATTTGTGCGAGTTTTCTTCCACTGTCTTGTTGCTTTCACCATTTCATATCATTTAGGGAATTTTCAAAATAGCTCATGCACGCAATGCGTGCCTATGTTTGTTCATGGTCAACGTAGTTCGTTTCCATGATCATTGTGGAAAATATCTTGGTCAGTGATTCTTAATTAATTGACAAATAAAGTTAGCTTTTGAGGGGTGAGAGCTCTATAACAGTACTCTCTAAGCCGAACAGCAATCACGTATGTTGCATTTCTTACACGTTTGAAGGTTGTGTTAGTTGCATGACCTGTAATCTGACCTGTAACATTGCCTGTAAATGCATGTTGTCAGTGAGACTTCAATGATCTTCCACAAAGTTCTCAATTAGAGACACAAACGCCAAGAAAAATGTTAGTATTTGTCCGTTTACAGATTCCACGATTGAGACATAAAGTTACTGTTCTAGTGCAACTTTCATTTCGGGTACAAGCTTATCAGTATTTTTAAAAATTGTTAAATTGAAATAAAGTTGTTGTTGTTGTTATTGAAAATCCGCTCTGAGGAATGTTTTTCAATTTCACAGTTTACGCTTTGCGTGCAAATAATATTTGAAAAATGGGGATCAATAGGCAAACCTTCATACTATAAGTGTCAGAAGCTCTTAAGTACACTGTTGCTATGGTTACTAATGATGATATCATAGCAGCATTTTCCGGTTCCCTTATAGTTGGGCAAATGAATATCAACAAAATGAAGTAATACTGGACAAAAGGACTAATGAACTAGCTTTGGCCGGCTGGAATGTTTTGTTATGTGTAACTTGTATCGTATCTACTTCAGATAAGTCTGGACAAAGGGACTAATGAACTAGCGTTGACATTTTGCTTATAAAAAGATTGTCCAGTCGAAGGTGCCAACTCTAGTGTTAAAAGAAAAGCATTTAGGTTTTTCTAGTCAGTCTTAGCATAAAAACCAACGTGGACAGAGGGACAAAATTCGTTTTCGGTGAATAATCTTCGGATAGTTTTTGAATATAGGTCCTTCTCGTGGACATTTTTCTTGGTAGCAGAGCGAGGCTTTAGCGGTCATGTCAGTGATGAACGGCGAAGTAGCGAACGACGGCGATGAAGAGGCAACTAGCGGCGAAATCGAGGAGCGAATAGAGGACTTTAAGCAGGTCAAAGCTAGAGAGAAATCAGCCTTTACTCGAATAAAGAACAAACTGCTTCGCATGGTAGATGAACAAGATTATCCAAGCCGAAGAGAGATAAAAGAAATGTGTCAGCAACTCAGCGATGCCCAGGAACGTGCCATGGAAACTACGAATCGTCTTTCAACGGAATACGCGCTCCTTAAGGACAGGGAGAAAAGGAAAAAGGTCGGCGAGGAGATGGACAAATTGGAGCTAGAATTTTCGGAAGCGAACGAGAAAGCACAAGAGTATTTAGATGCCCGTAAAGATGAGTTGTCGAGTCTGGCAACCGAAGCGTCAGAGAACACCCGTCGTCGTCGAATTATAGAAAGCGTGGCAAAGAAAAGGGCGGAACAAATTCAAAGGGACGAAACAAAGCATAAAGAAGAAGTTGATGAGTACAAAGAGTCATTACGGGAATTAAATCGTCATTACAAAGAGGCATTCGACTCAGGAGGTCGTGAATCTAGGAAAGAACCGTACGAAGAGCGAACGCTTGGTCGGGATATGTGGAATCAACTTAAGCGAGTTTCCATTCCAGTATTTAACGGCAACAAGAGAGCTTACGAAGGATGGAAAGCAGCGTTCATGGCGTGCATTGATCAAGCACCGGCCACACCCGAGTACAAATTGCTTCAACTCCGACAGCATTTATCAGGAGAAGCCCTTAAGTTGGTGGAACCGTTAGGACATTCAGCTGCCGCTTACGACGCAGCAGTAGCTCTACTGGAACGCAAATTCGGCGGAGAAAGGCGAAAATTAGCATTGCGTCTCGAGGAGCTGGAAAACATCAAATCCCTTCGTCCGGGAAACGCGGGAGACATCGAAAGATTTGCAGATTTATTGGACATAACTATCGTAAACCTTAAAGAGGCTAATCGTCACGACGAACTCGGAAAAGGAACATTGTATATTACGCTATGCAAGAAACTGAACGAAGCGATGCTTGCCCAATACCATCGTTGGATTTTTGAGAACCGCCGCTGGGAGTCAGTTGAGACCCTTAAGGAATTTGTCGTACAGGAAGCGGAATTTCAAACAGTAGCATCGGAGACCATTCGAGGAGTAACTTCGTCGAACAAGAGCGTTGATTCAAGACGTAATCGGAATGAGAAGGCGTTCTTCAGGAATGCTCAGGATTCGTAAACTCAGAAATTTCGCCCTTGCAGAGTGTGCAAAGGACATCACGGAGTTTGGCGTTGTGACAGATTCAAAGAATTGCCAGTTCAAGAAAGATGAGATACCGCAAAACGCTTGAAGCTGTGTTTTCGCTGCCTAAGAGGAGACCACCGCGGTCAAGCGTGTATCAGAAGTAGAGAGTGTGGAATAAACGACTGCAAAGACAATCACAATATACCCTTGCACGTTAGCAAAGAAAAAGCTCAAGCAGATCAAAGACTTCCGGTTGGGACTGGACCAACAACAGGCACAAACGAGGCAGCTCATGGAATATCAAGAACTAAAAGTGAAACGAAACCTGAAAACGAGAAAGTGCCATTGGTTGTGTTACCCCCTCGGGAACCTGGTGACAAACAAGCAGAGAGATCACACACAACTACAACAGTAGAGGAAACACAATCAAGCTTTCTTGCTCTGCGAACAGTTCCTGTGATTCTTAAAAATCGTAATCGTACAATCAAAGTGAATGCCTTACTTGACGAAGCTTCAACCAAGACATACATAAATGCTGACGTGGCAAGTGAACTCGGACTTGAAGGAGATTCGCGGAGAGTGACTGTGAACGTTCTGAACGGTCAAACTGAAACGTTTGAGACTATGCCCGTTGATGTTGAACTCGAGAGTTTGGATGGCAGCGTGAACAAAACTCTCAGTGCATTCACTACCGAAAAGGTCACAGGAAACTTAGAGGCAATCGATTGGAGAAAGCATGCTAACAAGTGGCCACACCTGAGAGGAATCCAGTTCTCGAAACCTGGACCACACCCCATGGTGGATATTTTAATAGGAGTTGATCACGTCGATCTGCACTATTTTTTCAAGGACGTCAAAGGAGGACTAGGCGAGCCAGTAGCCAGATTAATCCCCTTAGAATGGACGTGCGTGGGACCTGCCAACACCCAGAGAAGCGGAGACCTGCAGACCAATTTCACACACACTTACTTTGTCAGAGAGCGGCAAGAAAACTCAGACGAGATAAGCGGCTTGCTTCGAAGATTCTGGGAAATCGAAAATTATGGGACATCAACAGAGTTCCACCCGTTGACCATAGGCGAGCAAGCTTCTCTAAAGAAACTGGAAGAATCAATTAGACATGTTGATGGCAGATATCAAGTTGCAATTCCCTGGAAGGATGACGAACCTGCATTACCAAACAATTACGAAATGGCACTGCTCCGACTATTAAGCACTGAAAAGTGGTTGCTGAACAATCCAGAAATAGGCGAGGCCTATACCAACAACATCAACCAGTACCTTGAGAAGGGATACATCCGCAGAGTGGACCGCACAGAGAGGAGCCCCCCAGGGACGTAGTACTTGTCTCACTTCCCGGTTGTAAGGCCAGACCGAACAACGACAAAGACTCGCATCGTATTTGATGCTTCTGCCAAGTTTAAAGGAGTCTCCCTAAACGACGCCATCTACCAAGGACCAAAGTTACAGAGAGAATTAACAGATGTTCTACTTCGTTTCCGAAAAAATCCCGTGGCATTGATGTGTGATATCGCTGAGATGTATTTGAGAATTGAAGTCACCCCCAAAGATCGACCATATCAGCGTTTCTTGTGGAGAACATTGAATCAAGAGAGAGCACCGGACGAATACGAGTTCAATCGAGTCGTTTTTGGAATTAACTCCTCACCGTTTCAACCCAATTTGTTGCTCAGACGCATGCAGAAAAACACAAAGACGTGTTCCCAATGGCCGCAGAGACAGTGCTGAAATCAACCTATATGGACGACAGTATGGACTCAGTCGCAGACGAGAGTCAAGGCATCAAGCTCTACGAAGAATTAAATCAGCTCTGGTCCAAGGCAGGGATGCAAGCTCATAAGTGGCTATCAAATTCGACCAAGGTGCTCGAAAGAATACCTGCAGAGAGCAGAGCATTAGAAGTCCACCTAGCGAGCGATGGACTACCGATGGTGAAAACACTTGGAGTCAAGTGGTTGCCTGGAGAAGACGTTTTCACGTTCTACGCCAACCCTCCAGAGAAAGACTTTCCGTTTACTAAACGGAACTTCCTCAAGAAGATCGCCAAGTTATTTGATCCGGTTGGCTTTTTAGCACCATTTAGTATTCGCGCCAAAATCTTACTTCAAGAAATGTGGACCGCTGGGATGGACTGGGACGACTTATTCCTGGGAGATCTAGCCAGTAAAGCGCGTAAATGGTTCAAGGAATTGGAAGACCTGCCTATTATCAAAGCTCCTCGATGTCTACGCTTAGGACAAGAGGAAGAAATGTTGTCGCAAACATTACATACTTTCGTGGACGCATCACAAGACGCCTATGGAGCGGTTGTCTACTCAAGAGCAACCTATAAGAGCGGAGCAATATCTAAAAGGTTTGTGGTCGCAAAGTCAAGAGTAGCACCCATTGCAGCTAAAAGCATTTCACGACTGGAGTTGATGGCCGCAGTTCTAGGATTAAGAATGGCAGAGTCCATTTCAAGAGTTTTGAACGCCAGTTTGGATCAAGCAACTTTCTTGTCGGATAGCATGAATGTACTTTGGTGGATTAGAGGAAGAAGCCGCTCTTTCAAACCTTTCGTAGCAAACCGTGTTGGGGAGATCCAGACTGCAACAGACCCAAAACAGTGGCGATACGTCCCAACCGACAAGAACCCAGCAGACTTACTGACGAGGGGACTAAAACTGTCAGAACTGGTCAAAAACGAGAAATGGTGGACTGGACCGGATTTCCTGGTGCAAGAGGAACCGGAGTGGCCAGTTAACAAAGTAGCCATATAACAAGAAGCTGCTAAAGTAGAAATAAAGAAGTCAAATTCAGAATTACCAGAACAAGTTATGAAGAGCGAGCAATGATTACTATTAACCAAGAGGACCAATCATGGCGTTTAAACCCCAAACGTTTCTCAGATTGGAAAAGATTTACGAGAGTTCACGCGTGGGTCCATCGTTTCGTGGATAACTGTAGATGTCGCGCGAGACAAAATGGAGAATTAAAGGCAAGTGAAATCGAGGACACAGAGGTTCATGTCATTAGAAGTGTCCAACGAGAAGCCTTTTCTTGAAGAGTATTTGGCCCTTCAACGCCAAAAGGAGTTACCGAAGAACAGTAAAATACTTTCTTTACGGCCACGATTGGACGAAGAGGGTCAGATGAGGTGTGACAGTCGACTAAAGTATGCAGAGTTCCCATCTCATGATGCTCGTTTCCCGATAATTCTTCCTCGCAAGTATCAAGTCACAAAGTTGATCGTTAAGTACTTTCACGATGAGGGAAATCATGCAAGTGGAACGAATCAGACGCTAGCAGTTCTATCGACTCGATTCTGGTTAGTGTCAGGACGAGAAGAAATTCGAGAATGGGAGAAGGAGTGCAACGAGTGCCGCAAGCGGAAGACCAAAGCTGCGAAACAAATTATGGCGCCCCTTCCACAGATCAGACTTCGGTTATCCCTCCGACCTTTTGCGCAAACAGCTGTGGATTTTGGGGGACCTTTCGTCACAATTCAAGGAAGACGAACACGAAGACAAAAGCGATATTTGTGCTTATTTACCTGCTTAGCCACAAGGGCTGTTCACCTTGAGATGGCCTTTGGACTTGACACCGACTCGTTCCTAAACGCCTTCTATAGGATGGTTAATCGAAGAGGACTACCTAGAGAGATGTTATCTGACAATGGCACGAACTTTGTCGCGGCCGAGAGAGAATTGCGAGAATTGGTTGAGGCGCTGGATCCAAGCAAAATTGCCCAGTCAACAGCAAACAAGGGAGTCGTATGGCACTTCAATCCGCCACTAGCCCCACACTTCGGGGGCGTACACGGGACGATGATTAAAGCTTCAAAGCGGGCTGTGAATGCAGTACTGGGCAATGCAGATATAACAGATGAAGAATTGACAACAGCATTCACAGGGGCAGAAGCTTTATTGAATTCAAGACCCCTCACGTACCAATCAGCAAACCCTGAAGATGATATACCACTGACACCAAACCATTTTCTGATTGGTCAAATTGAAGGTCAATTCGCCCCAGAGTCCGTAGACGAGACTAACTATAGTCTTAAGAAAAGATGGAGAAGATTTCAGGAGCTAGTTAGACATTTCTGGCATCGTTGGCTCAGAGAATGGATCCCAAGTCTCAGCAACAGAAAAAAATGGCTGAAAGAGGAACGAGACCTTCAAACAGGAGATGTCGTGTTAGTCATGTCGCCCAACACACCACGCGGGCATTGGCCTCTAGGAAGGGTCGTCGAGGTATATCAAGGAAAAGATGGTCATGTAAGAGTCGCGAAAGTCTAAGTGGGGAAAAGCCAGTTAACCAGACCCATTTCGAAGCTATGTCCGCTGGAGTTACAGTGAGGAAACGTCTGGAGAAAATGGAACAAAAGCAGGAAGATGACAACATGAGACGGCGAGGCACTCGTTAACGAACTTTGGTGACAATGTCATCGACGTCGATTTAGAGGACCTTTTAGAGCTTAGAGACATTTTCCCCTTCTTTCGTGTAGACAAGTTGATATGCTGCGTCATATCAAGGGCAGAGAAATGGACAAAAGTACTAATGAACTAGCTTTGGCCGGTTGGAATGTTTTGTTATGTGTAACTTGTATCGTATCTACTTCAGGTAAGTCTGGACAAAGGGACTAATGAACTAGCGTTGACATTTTGCTTATAAAAAGATTGTCCAGTCGAAGGTGCCAACTCTAGTGTTAAAAGAAAAGCATTTAGGTTTTTCTAGTCAGTCTTAGCATAAAAACCAACGTGGACAGAGGGACAAAATTCGTTTTCGGTGAATAATCTTCGGATAGTTTTTGGATATAGTTTCGAATATAGACATAGTTTTCGGTGTTGCTTGGTCCTTCTCGTGGACAAATACAATTTCACTGACTTGTTTTGTTAACCCTTCAAAGTATACGGTGATGTTATACTTGCAAACTGTTGTGAGCCACCTTTAAGCGCCTATTTCTGAGGATACTTTCGTTAACATAATTTGACCAGGAAAGTCGATCTAAACAACTTAATATGATCAACTCTCTTGATTTTTGTGGCTCAGACACCCAAAGACCCAAAGACCCAAAGACCCAAAGACCCCAAAGACCCAAAGACCCAGAGACCCAGCGACCCCTGAGACCCAATGGACCCCAGAGACACCAAAGACCCCAGAGAACCAAAAGAGCCAGAGACCCTTATACCTTAAGTTTCCAATCAATCTCTGACGTTATGATCTCTGACGTCACTGGTGCGTTTTACACCGAACATAAACCAAATGTTTTACCTTGTTGCGCATTCATTTTTAAACGGTCAATCAAAAAATTCAAATTTTTGTCCGTTACCAGAGCTACACGAGACGCAATTTAAAAAAACCGTGGAGCTCTGGGGACGAGAATGAAAAACGCTTTAATAACATTTTTATTAAACATATTCATTTCATACGATTGGCGCTACACAGTTCATATCAATTATAAGTTCATTTTAGTAACGCGCACGCCCGGAGCAAATGTCTCCTTTCAGGGGGCAATTTTTTGGTATGTAGCAATTTTGAAAGCAAAGCGAGGCTTTGTTTTTCGCGCGGATACACAGCCGTCAGCTCAGTAAACACTTTTATAGTTTGGATCTTTCGCTGTGTTTAGCGGAGAAGTTAAGTTATTTCCTTGCATTGTTTCGCGGTTTGCTACTCAAAACAGGGATAATAATTAAGGGATACTCAGAAGCCGCTTTAGTGGAAAAAGAAGAGCTTTCAGAGATAAAATCTTCCTTCGAGGAACTTCATACGTTTTTATCAATGCAGGGGTAATGCGGTGAGATGTTTGTTTTTATTACAGATTTCAGAACCAAAGAAGCGGAGATTTAAAGAATTTCCAAGCAGTAGAGGAATCGAACTTAAAGGTAAAACAGATAACATTTTTCGACGGGAATTTATGTTGATATCAATCTGTGATTGACTTTTTCTTTGTGTTCTTATTAGTTTTGGGGAATTGTTTATAAAACGTGCTTAAATTCAATTGTATTGATTTCTTGAATTTCATCGAAGACAGCTCGAATTCAACTCGATGTGCTATAAATGTCACGCGTTTTGCTTTTAAACATAAACTTATGGAGATTTGAATAAAATTTTTCGAAGAAGATTGTATTGTCCATTTTTATGTGTCTGTTCATTCATTACATAGGTTGAAAAGCGATTTTATGTAAACAAAGCAAGACTTGGATCTTATAGTTCTATCTTCACTCGCGTCGCCTTATGCAAATATGTTTGTGTATTCATGTTTTGCCATTTTGATTTCCAAATCAGTTTCTCTAATATTTGATACGCAACAGGTATATTTTATTCGGAAATTAGTCAAACTAGTTATTCTAGACAGAGAAAAAAATTGTTTTGTGAACTTTTGTACGGTCTAAATGCACTGTATAGACGGTCACGTAAAACTGTTTTTGAGAATTGCTGAAATTGAAAAATGGCCCGGTCGTCAATCTTGCTTCCAGAGCGACACTGTTAGGCTCAGCCTATCTATATATATTAGCTAAATATTTCAGGGGCATAAAATGTAGGGAATAGAATCTTTAATATCCCGCAAATTTGAATAGTTGCTTTCTCCTTTCCGAAAATACTAACAAAACGACATTTTTATCCGTACAAAAAGAAATTTGTCACAGTACAGTATGATGTGCCCTAAAATGCGGGGCTCCAAAGCAAAACTAGAACTGGGCTTTTTCAGGGCCCCGGGAGTAGGTGGTAAAAGAGAGTTCTGAGACACCCTCAAATTCCCCTGAATTTCACACAAATATTTCCTGCAGATTTCAACAAATAACAAATTATTTTTCATCAGTTCAATTCAACAGATACCACGCAATTCTGATGAGTTTGAGCAGATTTGACAAATTTGTGAGTTGTGTGAAAACTGACAGAAATTGTTGAATTTTTTGAGATTTGTTGGGTCTGAAATATTTGTGTGAAATTCAGGGGAATTTGAGGGTGTCTCAGAACTCTCTTTTACCACCTACTAACGCCCAAATTAACACAAGACAAAATCTTGAAATTGGCCAATTTCAAGATTTCTCCGCTGAATTTTCACAGAGGAAAATTAACCATTTTCCAAAATCTCACGCTCATTTGGGGAGAATATTTCTTCCATTCTCCAATGCCCCAACGCTAGATCAGTTTCATTTTCCAAAATTTCACGCTCATTTTGGGGGAATATTTCCCCCAGTCTCCAATGCCCCAACGCCAGCGTATCAATTCCATTTCCCAAAATCACTCTTTTGTCATCTTCCGCACTCAACGCAATTTTGGTCATGTTTTCCGTGAATAAATGGTGCCCTCTGCTGCGAAAAATAGTTTGCCTCCTGAGTTGCTTTTGTTTTGTCCTCAAACATTTCACAAAGTTTGCATGTCTCAAACTCTTCCTGATCATGCATTTTTTCACTCCTTTTGCCTTTTGTTCCTCCGTGGTTTTTGCCTTTTGTTCCTCCGTGGTTTTTGCCTTTTGTTCCTCCGTGGTTTTTGCCTTTTGTTCCTCCGTGGTTTCTGCATTCTTCTCCATCAGGAGAGAATACAGTTTCGGTCTCAGGGCGACAAATTCTGTCAAAATGGCACCTTCACATTCATCTTTCATCAACCCAATCTTTTTCTTGTTCCCCGGCACGATTGGCATTCCATTCAACACTGCCGGATGCTCTGGAGAAAAATCATTTGTGTCAAACCATTCTGCCACATCCCCCGCAATGTCCGCAAAGAAATCTTCCGTTTCAATGTCCAGCACCAAAGAATCTGTGTCGGTATACAGGAGAGAAACATTTTCCCACTTTTTCTTCACATATTCATAGTGAAATTCATACATCAAAAGTTTGGACAAATCCAAGATTGACATCCCAACAAAGATGGGTTTTGACATGACCACTCGCGTTTTCCTCATCTTGACTGCAATCAGAAACTCATCGAAAATTTTCACATCGGCGAAGTTGCATTTATTCACCAGCTTTTCTGCCCTTTCCGCATCTTTCACCAGTTCAATCGTGACTCGGTTTCTCAGGTTTTCCATGGTTTTCCCAAAGACTGAGTTGTTCATGAGTTTGAAGAAATCTTTTTCAAATTTCGTTTTTCCCTTGGATCTCAGGGCAGTGTTTTTGTCAATATAACATTTCATGAAAGGTGCTTCTTCGAATTTGATTCCTCGCCTGATCTTTTTCAACTTCATTCCGGCGGAAAGATAAAACGCCAGATTGCGACCGTGCAAAACCATGCCTTCTTTGTCCCTCAGATTTTGCGTGAGTTTTTCAATCCCACCCAGCGCCAGTTTTTCCGGAGCCAGGGGAAAATCATTATGCTCGTCATGCAATTCTGGGGGATAAATGAGATCAACTTCCAGAATGCAACCTTGACCTTCTTCTTTCACAAACTTTTCCCAGTTTTGCAAATCTTCTTCGCTCATCCATTGGAATTTCCCAACTGGAAGAGGCTGCGACATGGCCCATCCATAAAGGTTGTTTGCGTCTAAATAAACCAGGAAACGAGATGGATCTTTTGGATTGAAATTTTTCATATATTGGTTGTTTGCTTTCGCAAATCGCTTGAATGCATTTGCGTTTCCTCCCCTGATTCCTTTTTCAAACATCAACAACTGTTCCACATCATCTAGAAGTTCCAACTTCACTCCGGTCACTTTCAGCATTGCATCCCAAGCCAACCCAGGGGTGGTAAAATAGTGCGCGGGATCCAGTTCATAGTTTTCTTCGCAAAGTTTTCTGAAACTTTCCATGACATCTGCAAGCAACAGCACATCCGTTTTCAGATAAAGATCGTGAAATTCGCCCATATTTTTCACTTCAAATTCTTCCCAGACTCGCTGGGCATGGGCAAAATCTTCATCTGAGACTTTTTCCTGATTCAATCTGGAGAAAAAAGCGGCTTTCTTTGGCAGTTTTTTCTCAAACTTATCAAACCCATCCATGAATTCATAGGGATAAACTCCTTTTCGCCGCATCAAATCACTTTTCTCACCAAAAAATCTGGTGATTTCTTTCAATTCTTCTTTGGGGAGATTTTTTGCCAGCGATTCCAATCCTTCCAGCGTGAATTTGAAGGAATCCAGAAATCGAATTTCATGTTTCACTGAAAATTCTTTCCCTTTCTCCTCATTCCATTCTTTTTTCAACTCGAATTTCAGGGAAAAGGAAATATATTTCTCCTCGTTGTTGGGGATGCATGTCACGCTCAAAACTTCATCCATTGTCCCCAAAGCTCGCACAAAAAGATGAGCGTCATAGTTTGCCAGATTGTGAAAAAACACAGGGGTGAATTTTGGCCTTTGAAACTTCAGGTTGCAAGATTGATGCGCTGCTCCCCTGAATTTTCCTGAAAAGTGACAGTGATCCCTCACCTTGGACAGACTTTTTTCTCCAAATTCTTCTCGACACAGCCAGCACACTTCCGCTTCTCGAAATGATTTCCATTCTTGGTTGGTCAGGGGAATCATTTCCTTTTTCGGCAAATTCAAGTGAGCTTCTCTCACCCTGGAAATCAATTCCCGAATGAACTCTTTGGGAAGTTCTTCACTTTCATCTTTTGCTCTTTTCAACACAGGCTCCATTTGCAAAAACGGGGAAACGAGATGAAACGCAAATCCGCAGGGAATATGTTCATGCGTTTTTTGAGTTCCTCCCAGCGGTTTCAAAATTGACTCAAAATCTGCATATCCAACAACAGGCAGATGCGTCATTTTTGGGAAGTTTTTGAAGGAACAAGTTCCTCCTGGAAGTTCAATTCTCGCGGCTTCAAAATCTCCGCAAATGGTTTTGTGTTTCTCCAGACTTTCCACTCTGGGAAATGAATTGAGGCATCTTTTGCAGAAAAATCTTTCATGCCCATTTCGCGAAACTTGAGAGCTTGCCAAGCGGGAGAAATTTTTCACCAGACAGAAGTGCGTTTTGAATTCTTCTGTCAGCAGAATCAAATCCACATGAAGTCCCCTTCCTTCCTTGGTGATTCTCAGGGGAAAAACAAATCCATTCCAGCCAAAAACGTTCACTGAAATGTCAGGATTTCTGGCCTCAAAAAACTTGATTTTTTCCACGGCCATGGGAAATTCACAACCATCCCAATTCATCTCTTCCGTTTATTCTCGCAAAGTCGGTGTGATTCTTTCCGGATGAACTTTGACCATATTTGCGGCTCTGCCCAAGCACCATTTAAAACACATCTCGTCTTCATTTTGCATGTTGATCACGGCTTTCTTGTTTGCCAAATCAGCAGGCAGTTCAATCCACCCAGATCCTCGCAGGGGGTTCCAGCGCACAAAATGAATTTCCAAACGCAAAACTCTTTCAAACATCCAATTGGATCCCCTGCGATTGAAGTTTTCCAGATTCTCAATCATTTCTCTTTCCATTTCATCCAGAATCTCTGGGTTGTTCCCCAAATTCCTTTTGTGCCGGGAATGGAAAAATGGATTTTCAATCACTTCCTCCCCAGAAGCCAAATTTGTTTGGGACATTTCCACATTCAAAACGCATTTCACTCTTGTTTGTGGATTTTCTCGCAGGAGCCTGAGAACCAACCATCTTGCTCTCCGGAAAAAATCTTGGGGAGAAATGGAATCATCTCCTTGAATAAAAAATTGTCTCGCGAATCCTCGCAAAGCGGATTGCCCTTCTTCCACGGCAAGTCTCTGTTCCCACAATCTTCTGACTTGTTCTTTCAATCTTTCCACTGCGGGATTGGCTCTTCTCCGAACATCCGCGTCATCCACACTTTCCAACCAATTTGTCCAATCGATAACCGTATCTACATTTTCTTCAATCGCTCTGGGAATGACTCTGGGGGGAACAATTCTTCTTTCCGGAATCAAAAAAGGCACATCAATTTCTGGATTTTCGTCATCTAGGTTGGCTCGTCTTTTTCGAGTTTTTGGCTGATTTTTTCCCCCTCCTTGCCAAAGATTTTCAACTAAAAACTTCACCAGTTCATCTTTTTTCAATCGCGACCATCCTCGCAAGTTTGTCGTTCGCGCAAATGATTGCCATGCAGCTAAAGACATTTTTAATGGAGAAAAAAACCTTTTTTCCCCATTTAAAATGAAGTTTTCAATTCAGGAAGTGAGCGAAGCGAACCCCGGAGGGGAAGGAAAAGAAAAGCAAACTTTTTTCACATTCAAAGAAGCCAGCGAAAAAACGGGGCTTCCCTCCAAAACGATTTTGCGAGTTCTCAAATCGGGCAACACTAAATATACCAGAAGAACCGACCAAAAAGTGTTCTGGATTCAGGAGGAAGAAGACACACCATTCATCCAGATTGATGGGGAAGATTTTTTCACCGCAGAGGAAATTCGGGAACGATTTGGGTTATCACGCACAGTTTTTTTCAATCAACTCTGCAAGAAAAAAACTCATTTTCTGGATTCAGGGGAAAAATCGCACGAAGTCACTTGGGTTTCTCCCAGATTGCAAGAATTTATCTATCTCATGAAAAAGAAAGCTGCATTGGAAACGGCGATGCACGCGCACCCCAAAAAAGGGCTTTATAAACATCATAACCTGGCTCGGGTTGCGATGGATGATGCCCTTGTGGATTTGCAAAATGCGTTTTGAATTTTTTCTTCATTGGAGAAAAAATGTCAAGTGAAAACAAATCCACTCCTCCGAAAGAGGCTGAAAAAATCAAAGAGGAAACGGACTGGGAAAAAGCGTGTGACGCAGAAAGAAACTTCCAAAAAGCGGTTGACATGGCCACTGGTTTTCTCCCAGTCCGATCGGAAGAGGACCGCAAGTTCATGGAAAAATGGATTTTCGCGATTTAATTCATTTTTTTATCTCCTCCCAAAAAATGAATCCCGAGAAAATATCTATCTCCAACTGCTCACTCGGAGACCCCTGTAAGAAATCTTCTGGAAAAATTAATTTCTGCCTTCTCCCCTGCCTCCACATGGACTCACGGTTCAAAGTGAAACTCCAAACCAAATTCAAGATTTTCGCTCATCAAGGTGACTCGTTTTCTCTGGGAATCACTCTTCCGGAAGAAAACATCAAATTTTTCAAAGATTTGGAAAAACATCTCAACTCTGCTGCGATGAAAAAGAAGCAGGCAATCAAAGAGATTTCCCCGTCTTTTGCTCGATTTCAGGAGGGAGATTTCACTCTCGTGAAAATCGACAAATCCGAGCAGGAAAAGATTTATGCCAAGATTTATCCCTCCAAACTCAAGCACACGGATTTCTCGTGTCGATTTTGGGAATTGTGCGACGATGGGAAGAAAAAACCAATCCTGAGGCAAAAAGAACTCATTGGCGTTCCTCTCCGGGGGCAAGTTGTGTTTTCAATCAAACATCTTTTCTGCGGAAATCTGAAAGCCATCACATGCATCGTGGATGAAGTTTTGGTGGAGGAAAAGGTGGAAGCTGCCTCGGAATTCGATGAGTTTGAGGACAAGAATGAGGACGATGAAGTTTGAGGAAACTTCAAATTTTTCAGAATTTGATTCTGAAAAATTTTGTGATTTTTTTGCTCTGGAAAAAAATCCATTTTTCTGAAACAGATATCTGTTCCAGAAAAATCCATTTTTGCTTTGGATTTTTTTGCTCTGGAAAAAATCCATTTTTCTGGAATAGATATCTGTTCCAGAAAAATCCATTTTTGCTTTGGATTTTTTTGCTCTGGAAAAAATCCATTTTTCTGAAACAGATATCTGTTCTAGAAAAATCCATTTTTCTGAAACAGATATCTGTTCCAGAAAAACTATTTTTTTTCTGTATTTTTTTTGCTCTGGAAAAAATAGATTTTTCTGGAATAGATATCTGTTCCAGAAAAATCCATTTTTTTGCTTTGGATTTTTTTGCTCTGGAAAAAATAGATTTTTCTGGAATAGATATCTGTTCCAGAAAAATCCATTTTTCTGGAATAGATATCTGTTCCAGAAAAACTATTTTTTTTCTGTATTTTTTTTACTCTGGAAAAAATCCATTTTTCTGAAACAGATATCTGTTCCAGAAAAATCCATTTTTCTGGAATAGATATCTGTTCCAGAAAAACTATTTTTTTCTGTATTTTTTTTACTCTGGAAAAAATCCATTTTTCTGGAATAGATATCTGTTCCAGAAAAATCCATTTTTGCTTTGGATTTTTTTGCTCTGGAAAAAATCCATTTTTCTGGAATAGATATCTGTTCCAGAAAAATCCATTTTTGCTTTGGATTTTTTTGCTCTGGAAAAAAATCCATTTTTCTGAAACAGATATCTGTTCCAGAAAAATCCATTTTTGCTTTGGATTTTTTTGCTCTGGAAAAAATCCATTTTTCTGGAATAGATATCTGTTCCAGAAAAATCCATTTTTGCTTTGGATTTTTTTGCTCTGGAAAAAATCCATTTTTGCTCTGTATTTTTTTGCTCTGGAAAAAATCCATTTTTGCTTTGGATTTTTTTGCTCTGGAAAAAATCCATTTTTCTGAAACAGATATCTGTTCCAGAAAAATCCATTTTTCTGGAATAGATTCCCGGGGAAAAAACACTGGGGAAATCAACGATTCTCAAATGGAAAAATGAATCCGGGGAGAATTTTTTTGCAATCTGGGGTCTATTTTGGGGCATTGTGGGGAAAAAACTGCCCTCTGTGCCCTGCTTTTCTGCTGAACTCAGGAGAAAATGGCAAAAACCCCACAACTGTCTGTGGGTTTGGCGAAATTCTATTTTCCCGGAGAAAAAAGGCGCGCTATTTCTGACCCCCATCGTTGAACATGTTTGACAAAAAAAAACATTGTTGGGAGGGTTTTTTTATGTTCTTTTTCTCCAGTAAATTCGTTGCATTTTATCCATTCCCAGGTTTTCTCTGGGAAATATTTCTCCAAACGATTTTATAAAATTTCAATCAAAATAAAATCAAAAAATTCTTCCAGAAAATAGTTTTCAGCTTCCCCACCCACGTGATGGGGGAAGTCAACTTTTTTCAGTTCATTTTCCTGCGAAAATGAACTCAAAAATTCAGGAAAGTTTCATTTTGTCGCCTGAATTTTGTCAATTTCCCCCCTGAATTTGCACTTTATCCCCCTGAATTTGTCAAGATTTTCCCCTGAATTCGCCGGAGAATTCAGATTCGTCGAGAAATTCCTGATTTTTTCCTGAGATTTGCGGCGTTGGCATTTCTCCTGAAAATCCACAAAACAAAGTTCCCCAGAAGATTCTGAAATTAATTTATTTTTTCCACCTATCCAAATGTGGGTTTTGATAGATGCAGTTTCCAAAGAAAGGCTCAGCGAGCGATTTTTGTCCCAGGCGAAGTTGGCAGAATTCATGAATTTTTCTCCTAAAACTTTGAACAAAGCAATCAATGAAGGAAGAAACAAATTTCAGTTTCGCGGGAGGGAAGTGACAATTGTCGACCAAAAAGTCACTCGTTTTTCAGTTCATGAATCTCCCAGCGATCTCCGCTGGCGAAATTTGAAACCGAAACCGAAATGGCAGCATGGATCGGAGTCACAAGGCAAGCCGTTTCTTGCGCTTTCAAAAGAACTGGCTGGTGCAGAGTTGGAAAATCAGGAAAAATGGAAAAGATTATTTCATGAACGAATTGCCGACAAGGAACCGGTGGGTTCTCTTCCCGAAGCGGCTGAAAAAATCCCGGCCATCCCAAAAAACCGCATGCGATTCCCGTCAGAGTCACTTCCCCAGTTCAACCAAGATTTTCCCAATGTTTCGGCGGCGCAACATCTGAGTTGGGGATCGATGCGAGAAC
>JAJGOT010000169.1:1485000-1490836 GCA_022457155.1 Cladopsammia gracilis | reverse complement strand
TGACGGTATGGTTTTTTGGTAGATTCTGCATGTACCGGTCACATATTACGTAAAACAAAAGGAACAAAGAACGACAATAATACAAATGCAAAACAAGACCAAAAATACAATACCTCACAAACAATAGAAGACAATGAGTGGTTCATGGATACCGGTACATGCAGAAAGACCCGGTTTTTTGCACTCGTGTGATGGGCTGATATGCTTTGAATTATTAATGCGTTTTGAAATAAAATGAAAACGGTTACTTGTGTTGTTCATTTCATTTGAAGACGAGAATAGAAGCAGAATTGAAGGTAAGTTCTCTGTGTGAAAGAGCCATATATTTTAAAAAAAAGTTTTCAAATAATCTAAGTCCATTCCAAAGTCTAGAGCTTTGCTGAATAGCAAAAAAATACTAGGACTTATCTGTGAAGAATATACATGTATTCGCCATTGCAAGTTAGACAATTCCGTACAGGCCCTGAGAACAGTGAGCCAGTTTATAGATTTGTACTTAGCAAGACTACCAAATTATCTTAAAGAAACCACCCACATCGACTAAAAATTGTTTTGACTTCGCAAATAGAGAAAGAACAACTTCAGACTTTACAGGCTTCGTTGGCACCGAAGTTGCCAACTTCGTTTCAAAGTTCGCAATTTGGTTGGCTAACTGACAAATATATGTAATTGACAACTTCGCAACATAGTATCAAATTTCCCAACGAACGTGGCAAGTGGCGCGGCCAATGTAAGCTGAAATCCACTGCGATAAGCGTCAAAAGTGTGCTTCGTTTGATTTACATCAATGATGGCCTTTGCCACCTTTGACACCATGTCAAAGATCTGGCAAAAACGGCCTTTGCCACCATTGACATATGTCAAAGGCGTGTGCTAAAGGCGATTTTTCGTGCAGTGGCGAAGCACCTTGAACATAATGCGGGTGTGTGTTTATTCTCTTATCTGAAAGATTGGGCAAAACACGAATCTTCGTGCTTCACAAAACGAAAACTTCCAGTTTAGTTAATGCGCGGAAATGCGCTATATTGTTCGAAATATAGGAAAAGGCTTGTTCTCGCCGTAAACAGGCCAAGATATTGCTTCTTTTAAGGAAAATTACAATATATTTGTAAGGTGCTTGTAACAGGTTTGTCAACACTTCACTCCAGGGCACCGCTAATTTTTGAATGACTTCAAACGCTAAAAACCAAAAGAGATACGAAACTCTCTATAAAGAAATAATTCTTTACTCAAAATTCATGATATATTAAGGTATACACTTGAACAACAGTTCCATGACAAAGTTTTATTTAGCGGCGTCATCTTGGAAAAAGGGTCGTAAAAAGACTTAACCACAGATTATAAAAGCCGAGTGTTTTGGGTCGCAATTTTCAAAAAAAAGAACTTCTGTTTAAAATTTCGATGAAGGTTGCCTTCATCAAATTTCCTTTTAAAAAAGAAGAGAAAAGTAACAAAAATAACAAAAATAATAGAAAATAAACGTCTTTACCTGGATTCGAACGCGGGCAAGCGATTCCCAGTGGCGCCTTTGGATGTTGAGAAACCTGATTAAATATTTAAATAGTTTAAATATTTCTTGTTATGTTGAAAGATCGATATGAAATCTTTCAAAAATACGCTTTGAGTGCACCAAATTCAATAAAGGTTGCTTTTGCAATTGGTCATTTGTAATTGGGCATCGGCGTTTGGGCATATGGAACACAATGCAATGCTTTGCTTGAGTGACCGCCAAACAATAGCTGTCCGGCCAATGCCCAAAACATCCTTTATTGAATTGGGTATATTCACGAGATAAAAAAGAATGGAACACATGTCTTTTTACATACTGATTTCCGCAGTTCAATCAAAACAAGTCGCCAAACTTCACTTTCAGATGAAAAAAAAAAATTTTCTTTCTTTTATCCCAAGTTCTGTGTATTGTGCAAAATTTGTTGTTAACCAGCTCGTTTTAACGTCTCCACCAAGAGATTGCATGTGGTCCTTTTTACAAAATATAATTTTTTCTGCACATGTCAATCCACGTCTCTGTTTTTTTGCACAATTTATTTTAGGAGTCCTTGGTTTGCCAAAGATGTTTTCAACGACAGTCTCCGTTGTTGTTGCTGTTTGTTTCATATCCTTTGTGAGCGGGCTTGCCTTAGATCGCGAAGTTGCTAATAATGCAGCATTTAAGTGTGCTGGATCTGATTGGCGCGCAATCGTTTCTGCTCCCAAAAACGAGGATGAGGTTATGGAAAATACCTGCAAATCTTTAAAGGTAAGGCTTAATCTCAAATAACTTTTGTGGGGTACGCTCTTTGTAGACAAGATGAAACAATTAAGACTCCTGAATGTTTTTATAAGGGGGACGGAAGGGGATGTATTTTTGTGCAGCTGAAAATGAGACATCTTCGACATTTATATTTATATTTTGTTCAACACTTCAAAAGAAGGTAACTGCGCGGGCAGTCAATCAATGTTTGCAGGCTATGCAATTAAAAAAGTCATACCTTCCAGAAAAGTCATTTTCAAAAGGTACTTACCAGTTTCAAAATTGTTTTCTTGCAGCAATGCAATTTAACACTATAATAGACTATAAGAGGCAAACAGTCGTTTTAAAAGTTTAGAGGAAAATGTTAATATGCAAAAACAATGACGTCGTCAGATCGGTGTTATGGTGACACTTTTATCAATCAAATCGACTTTTCTGGAAGGTTCATTTCATCATAAGAATATGTGGGGGACAGTCTGTCTGACCGAGCTCAAGCAGTAAACTATCACTTGTTTATAATTTATGTTGTGTCGCCAAAAGAAAATTATCCATCTTAATTGAATATTTACGAGCGTGGAGAACATAAACTTGTTATAAATAAACTCTTTTGTTTCCAGGCAGCTTTTAAGGTGTCAATTGTATATATATTTTCTTTTTTTGTCGACTGTTTACTACAAATTTAAGAATCCTAGACAAGCCACCAATTTACAATTTTTTGAAAGACGTTGAACTCAGGTCCATGATGAAACTACTCTAGTTCAGTTCAGGAGGTAAGCCGGAGATCTGGTACCATCAACCTGACTTTCTGTCTCACTAAACTTTTCTTTTCTCGTCTACAGGAATTCGTTCAATGCATTAAAGACACAGACCCTGCTGACTACAAATCACCGGTGTCCGATATGCTCCACTTCATACTCGCTTATGATTGGCAGCTCATGGTAATTATGAAGAGAGCAGGACTTTGCAAAGACATGCAGACCGATGAACTGAAGAAAATCACAATGGCAACAGGTATATTTTCAGGTTTAGCCTTGTCTTATGGAAAATTCACGATCCCGTTTCTTTCATTGCGATGAGTGAAATGTCACTCGATCGCTGTTATCGTTCGCTAACTCGGCTGTGAACCTTTGTTGGTAATTACCCAGTGTACTACTTTATCCAGCTGTCTCGTTTCACAAAATGGATATTTCTTCCACGATCGATAAGATGTGCTTATTTACCGCAAAAAACGCCGCTAATAACAAAACAAGAACAATTAAAACTATTCTTACTTTGTTTCATATTTTTTTAACAATTGCTTGTTAAGAAAATCTAAAATTAGTATCCGAGATGCAATTTTGATGTCCATTGTTCTGATTTATTCCAGGCATAATGGAAAAAGAGAACTTGCAGAATGTTGGTAAGTAATTACTGTTTTAAGAGCATATTCGTATGGAACCTTCGAAGGATATGCCAGAACTGAACAATGAAAAGCAATTGATCTATTTTTATTCTATATTGTAAAGAATATAATGAGAATTCTGTATTATATCGAAATATATCTATATATCTATATTGAAATAGAAACAAACAAATAAACAACAATAAGTAGTTATACAATTCTGATATTCCAATCATATTTTCTTATAAATTAATCACAGATACCTTTTAGATCGTGTAAATATTAAGGAAACCATGGTAAAAATGAAATTTATAAATTTACTATAGTAGAAACTTAAATACACATATCTTCCATCCTTGAAGTATTGGAATTTACCGAAATTGGTCAGAAAAAGAAAATCTAATGATCTTAGACAATTCCCTTTACCAAAAACTTTAGGGATACTAAGTACCAGCTGTTGAGATTTCTGGAATCGTTTGGGTAACCAATACGAACCATGAATGGTTAAAACGTTGTTTTAGGAAACCACAGTACCGAACGCTGAGTACCCAAACGATCCCAGAAACCCAAGTGCCGAATTTTTGAATAACAACACACCGAAAGTAACAAGCATGGTTGACATGTTGGTAAAAATCATCTAATTAACGGCAATCAAATGAACGAAGACAGCAAGACCAATTTTCAGATATGTATACCGTGCTGTAGAATCTAAGCCAGTTCCAGTTTTCTGTAGGGAATAAAAAAGTAGTATAAAAATAATATTGAATTATTTTTTTGCCAACAGAGAAGGGCACCTACAAAAAGTGTGTTGGAAATGCCGTGCGCAAATGCATAACACGAGATGTATCCCTCGTTAAGATAGGGATGGACAACAACCTTCTGTCTTCGTTTTTCGATTATATTGGCTGTATTGAAGAAGCGGGTTACAACTGTCACGCAACTATGCTGGATAATTTTATTGCCATTCTGAAAGCGTTCCAGAAACACCTGGAGGAAAACAATGGGAAATTGGCAAAGATGGCTGAAAACATGGAGAACAATTAGTGAAGCACTATAATAATCGTGTGTCTTTACATAAATCTGATATTAGTTAAAATAGTGGTTAAAGCAACATAAGTGACGGTGATCGCGCTCATTAAACTTGTTAAGTAAACTCGAAGAAAAGTTAAACTAAAAATAAAGTGACTCTCGAATTACACTTGTATTAAAGATCATTTCATGATTCACACATTTTCTTTTGTTATTCAAGAACCTTTATTTAACTTACAACCCAGGTGATTAGTTAACTAATTGAAAGTCCGGGGAGGGCTTGATAAAGTAGCAGGGAAGAGCGGGGCTAATGAATTGAAATTATCAATGTAATGAGGGATTTATACAGATCCCTCGTTTCAGGGATTTATCTGTATAAATGCCTGATAGTCATAATTTCAATTCATCGGCCCCGCTCTTATCTGCTATTTAAGTTTAAGATGTTAGTGGAAACGCGTTATATATACTAAATAATAGGAAGACATCAACGGGACAGATACTCAGACTTCGCGATTCCCCTCCCAACACAAGCTCTCCTGTAGTGTCGAAAAGGTCGCCAACTTTATAGAAACCACATTCAGTTAGTCTTTTGCTGAAAACAGATTTGTTTTCGATACAAACATTCTTGTTATTCCACAAAACTTCATTTATAATTTCTTCAATTGTGGACGGGTTATTCTCATTTAGAGAGGACCATGACATAAGACACTCCTTATAGAAATAGGGGACAGTAATGGAGAGCTTCTTGTAGTCAAAATTGCAGTGAAAGAGAAATTTCCCTCCAACGTTTTTTAGGTACGAATCCCAAAAAAATTTCCAGCCTGCCTTAAAATGTATATGACAAATTTTGTTTTATTTGATTGATAGAATCTACATGGTGGTCCCCAAAAGTTTTCGATATCGATTTGTTTTTCACGTTGCAGCCGTCTAAAAACGTGAAATTTTACTTCCGACGGGATACTCGGTTCTTGAGTATGTTTTGGTGTACCTTGGGAAGTATCATAGTTCTACAGTGCGTTATCTATGATTGCAAAATGCACACCAAAACAAACTCGCGAACCGAGAAACCGCGAAAATGGCGATGTAGTATTGACGTCGCAGACCGACTATCGTCAGTCTTCCTTCTTGCGCGGTATTGTAACCCACCAGAAGTGATATTTCTCGTTTTAAATGGC
>JAJGOT010000169.1:1357500-1477500 GCA_022457155.1 Cladopsammia gracilis | reverse complement strand
AGCATCTTCTCGAAGAGAAAGGCATCGATTTACGTCGTCGCAGTTTGGGTAGTCTCCACATCTTTAGCTTCTCCTCCACTCTTCGGTGGACAGAATATTGCTTCATCCCTGGAAAATCGTGCTGTTTTGTTTACTGGCCATCAAACGTCTACTTTATGTATTTCATGATCATAGTATGCTTCATGAGACTTCTTTTAGCAATAGCCTTTCCGTGTTACAATATTCTGGTGTTTACAAGGGAAGCGAAAAGGAAAATTGCAGTTTCAAGGAATAACCTTCCACCCCCACAGCAACGACAGCCTCACTGTGATGCTGTGCCGGAGGAGTCTAAAACAACATGTGAAGTGCAAAATAAGACCAAAGCAGACAACTAAAATGCAACAAGGTCCAGTTTCGAGTAACACCGGAAGAAGCTAGGATCACAAACACGTTCCTTTAGATGGTACTCTGTTCGTTTTTTGCTGGGCACCGTTAGCTGTAACCATGTTTCTTGATGTGTACTCCACAAGGCCTTTACCACGTGCTGTAGACATTTCATCATTGTTGTTAGGTTATGCAAATAATGCTGTTAATCCTATGGCTTTCAAACAGGGATTTTTCAAACTGTACTCCAGTTTTTTAAAAAGAAACATAGAATGCACGATCACTGCAACAAACCGATGAGAATGGCCGGATCTGGTTTCCAGACCTAGATCAGTATTAATACTTGAAGTGAAGCAAAAAACGGCAAACTGATCCTTACGGCAGGAAGACAGAAGCAGAAGCAGAAGCAAATAAAATAAAATAAAAGTGGAATCATTTATAGTGGTAATCATTTAAAGTGGTAATCATTTATAGTGCTAGCCCCTGAAGAAGCTTTGTTTTGCAAAGCGAAATATTGGGCACTATTATATTCCACTTTTATTTTATTTTATTTGCTTCTGCTTCTGCTTCTGTCTTCCTGCCGTAAGGATCAGTTTGCCGTTTTTTGCTTCACTCCAGTTTTTTACCGGTGCGGTTTAGGCCTGCAAACGTGATATAAGTGGTAAATTATCAAATGGACAGAAATTCGACTTCTCACATTGACTTTGAAGCTAGAAACAGTGCAAACATAGTAAGAACATCATACCTTAATCTTCCAATAGAAATATAAAGTTTGCTCTTGAAACCAACGAATTTTTTTGTTTAAAAGCGAAAAAGCGGCGCAATGAAAAGTGTTTACGACTAAAAGAAGAAATTTGAAGTCGTCAAAATTGGCGTCTTCAGTGCTCCATTATATCACGTCGGTTTTTCCCCTTTTAGCAATGCCTTTAGTCTGTAATGATAATTGTTATATATAAAACTCCTCTGCAATTTAAAAATTGCATAGAGGAGTTTTACTTCCTTAACCCATTGACGACCGCGACTTTTTACGTTTTTGAGTGATTTTCTGCATACACACGCCCCATAGGATTTCGTGACTTCATATTTGCAGTTACCATTGAAAGTGCTGCTGTTCTAAAACACTGAAGGCTCGAGTTTACTGGAAACGTCATTGTGACGTTGGCATTTTGCTTCGTTCGTTCTCAATAAAGCCTTCAATATCATGTATCTGCGATATTTTTGGTAAGTTCACAGCCATTTTTCATCTTTAGTAGCTGCCTGATGAGCATCATTAAGCTTGAAGGTAGTTCAGAGTCCACTTTGTCAATGAACCGAGTTAGGTGTTGTACTTCGTGAACGAATTTGGCTTGTTACTCGTTGAACTGGAAAAATGGCCGCCACGAAACGAAGTAGCCTTGGGACTCGACTCTGGATGAATTTCTCGACCTACCCTGGCATATTTTGGAAGTTGCGACCACTAAAGAACACAACCAGCGTGAAATTTCGGCGGTGGGTCGGAGTGGCTGTGGACTTAGTATAAATATGAAATGTGTACGGAAAGAAACCAACGTTGTCAAAAATCGTGGCCATTTCCCAGCATGCAGTGCGGTGGTGATGTTGACATCTTAAAGTGACTCCATCGTGAGACAAACGAAAAAAGGGTTTACCTATCTTACACACCACGATGAACAACAACCACATTTTTAGTAACGTGATTTTTGTTGTTTTTCTATGACGTTAAAAACGGTCATTTTTGTTATTGTCCAGATTCAAACGCTGATATTCTGCAAAAATCGCTAACTTTTTGTGTTTATTGGGTATCTCAATTTGAAGGACTTTCTAGTCAATGCTCACAATTTATAGCTAAGGCAATGCTCGCGCGATTGAGAAAGTTGCAATTTTTTAAAGCAGTGGTGTATTATACGGCCGGTTTTGGCCGGCACGGCCGTCAATGGGTTAATAACCATCTCTCTCTCTCTCTCTTTATTCAGCCACGATAAAAGCTAAATCCTAGGTTTGCTCGTTATGTTATGTGCAGCCTTGATAAAATTTCATCTTATTTGCAGTGTGAATCGTGAATTGTACTTCGCTCACTCACTCATTTTTCAGTGCAATTTTTGTCGCGTTCAAGTTGCATCTTCAAATCGCGTGTTTAAACTAGCGGCGATTTCAGTGCAATTTTGTCGCGCAGAGGTTTCGAACATGTTTGAAACCTAATGCAACTTGGCTGCGATGTTTGAGAAATCACAGCAAATCGCAGCAAATATCGCACCCGAATCGCAGAGAAATCGCCGATAGTTTACACTTGCGATAAAAGTTGCATTGGAGAGCGCGACAAAAATCGCATCCAAAATCGCATCCAAAATCGCATCAAAAATCACCTGTATAAACCGGCCTCTAAACCTTTCATTTTGAAATATCGCATTTTAAGTAATCTAGTTTTCGCACTGATTTTATCTCGCGAAGCTCAATATTTTTCCTTGCCCTCGCTTGTTTCCGAAATATCTGAGCAATTAAATCTCTTAGAGGGACTATTGTCGAAATTCGCTGCCAGCAAAACAAACCACATCGGCTCTTCACACATTCCCGGCGAAGGTGATGCGTGTGAAAAATCGTTCTTGGAAACGGCCTCCATAGTAAAAACACCCTATTTTTCTGTATTTTCAAGTGCTAAAGAACAGTCTTGATAGCTTCCCAGTCTTTAAAGTCTGCTTCATTTAGGCTTACAATACAATATTGCTATTCATAAAGCTGTGCGTGAAAGTAAGGTCTTCTGGGAATCAGAAAAGTGGCTTTTACCAACTCTGTTTGGCCAGGTTTTGCACTTTCTTTTCTAATTATAAATGATGTCTAGGCTTTCTGCGAGATTCGTTATTTGATCACTTGTCTAAAGATATGACATGTAGTTTGCGCATTTTCAAATGAAACAAAAAAGCAAGATTTTGCAAGTACTAGTACTAGTACTTAATCAGACAGGTGGAGGTGGTATTCAACAACACATTAGGATCAATAATAGGATAATAGGTCTGGTTACATGATTGGCCGTTTTTGTACTAGAGACGCATTATTCGTCTGGACGAACTTGGGCAAACATTTGTAGTTCGTCTGGTTATGCGTCTCTAGTATAAAGACGGGCACAAGACGCATTATTCGTCTAGACGAACTATCTTTCGTAGTGCGTCGCTCAAGACGCATTTTGTTGTTTTTGTTGTTTCTGTTTTAGTTGAACGATATTTTATTTTACAAAAAAAATGTTACATTGCTCGATAAAAAATAATATCTTAATAGAGATTCCATTTATTGTTTTGTCTTTGTTAAAGAAGTATATTATAACGTGAAAGTGAAAAAAAGAAAAGAAATGTGGAGAATCCGGGTATCGATCTCGGTACCTCCCGCATGCTAAGCGGGCGCTCTACCACTTGAGCTAATTCCCCATCACGCGGTTTTGTGGTAACGTATTAGATGTTTTAACGGTTAGTTCTTCCTTCTAGAAAATGACAGGTTATCATTTTGATTTTTTTTTTATTGAAACGAAAAAACTTTGATGTGTCTTTGGAAGATTATAAGGAGAATAAAACTTGAATATTGTGAACACCGTTGACTACAATTCCCTGGATGCCAAGAAAAGTCGGGACAGGCCGAAGGCAGACAGACCACCGAAGCGTTATCGAGCGGCGAATACGAGAGCGCGAGAAAAGCCTCTGCCGACAAGAATAGTGTCTCGTTGTAAGAATGCTTTCCTAGACAAGAAAATAATTGTCACGTTATAAAGAGGGGGAGAGATTGAGCAGAATTGTTTCTCTAAAGAGACCATTGAACATGCGAAAGAGAACCTCTGCAGCTCGAAAACGAATAATGAAAACGCGGGGTACGATACAAAATAAGTCAAACAACATGATAATGGTTATGATGATGATAATGATGACGATGATGATAATGATGACGATGATGATGATGATGATGACGATGCTGATGATGATGATGATGATTGTGTTCATGTGATTTCAATGTTCATGACAGATATTCCCGATCCCCATTTATAATTCACCGACCTGCACCTGTAAATTAAGATCAGAATTAACAATAAAACAACTGCTGCGTAGGAGATTGCCGACGTTTGGGTGTTGCCACATGAACTTCCCAGGCGAAATACTTTCGATTATGGTAGACACTGTGTGAAGTGGAAAGTTGAATTATCCTTCAGGCCGGTTGTCTTTTATTTTTTCTTGTCCCCATCAGTAACGAAGTAGACTGTTGAAGTATAGACGGATCTTATCCATTGTATATTTCACGAAAAAACAAAAACAAATACAAATACAAACACAAGGGCTTTTTCCTTTAAGAAAATCTCTCTTTCGAAATGTTCCCTACGAAATTTTATAAAATGTTTATTTTAACTGTAAATAATATGCAATTAAAATATAAGTTTTCAATACACCACCCTGGCTGCCGAGTGAGCAAAAAAATAAACAAACAAAAAAGAAAACAGGCCTTTATTTATATTTTTTACTGATTAGAGATACAACATGTTGTTCGAGGTGTTTTTCAAGCAATATTTGACCACTTGCCCAAAGAAATTACATGTAGTTTTTTTTTTTCATTGTTAAACAGAACAAAAAGAAAAATAATTGACCTCCTGCTTGTGTGATTGGCCTGTTGGTCTAGTGGTATGATTCTCGCTTTGGGTGCGAGAGGTCCCGGGTTCGACTCCCGGACAGGCCCGTAAAGAAATATATTTTATACACTTTTGTTTTTAATTAAAAAAAAACTTAAACAACGAACTGAAAAAAAACTTTCTTGCAGCGCTTTCCTTTCGTATGGGAAATCCGTGTTTTCCGGTGGTATATCGAATGGAACAGACTTTTCCACTGGAAATGTTTCGGAATAATAGGAATACCTTCAGAGGTAGTCCTCTTTTCTCGTTTTTGCCGAAATGATGGGAAAATCCTACCATCTGCTGCGTCCCACTAGTGCCATGCTCCTTGACGAATTAAAGGCGATGTTTGTTATTGTAAATCGTTAGTACCCAGTCTCCTCAAGGAATAAAAAGCAACTCCGTGCTAAAGGAACACGCTCTTGCCGTTCCGTTTTGATCGAGGACAAATTTGTCCTGTTCCTTTTAACAAGAAATTCTACCCGGCTTTTCCATTCAAATGGAAAGCGCCCCAGTGTTACTATTCTTTACTCTTCTTGTATACAGCTATTTCAACTAACGTTGTCGGATGAAAACTCAAAGCCAAGACCGCAAAGTTGTATGGGTAGTTGTAAATAGCCATTGCATTGAAAATTCCATACTACCTTGCGGTCTTGGCTTTGAGCATTTTCATCCGACAACGTTAATTGAAATAGCTGTATAGAATACATTTGAAGCTACAAGACCTTTCTAAACTCGTGAAGAGTTGTCAGATGTGGCGTTAACACTTTTACTGCACGATTCAAACTATCAGTCAGGCAATATTGTTAAGTCTTTGGAAGTGAAACATTTAAGGTAATTCCATCGAAACAGAAGTTGCAATGAAATTTTTCTAAATTTTTGAACAGTAAATTATCCTCACTGCACACCTAATGCAACGTCACGGTAAACTAAGCAATGGGAGGTATCCGCGACTGCCTTGGCAAAAGATATGCAGTGAGGCTGGGTGAAGTGGTCACTGCCACCGGGGGAGGAAGGTGGGGAGAAAAGTGCTTCTTTCAGGTATTCCCGTTAAACTGCGAAATTTGACATCGTGCCGTCTAATTTTATAGCAGGGGGCCGCAAAGGATCATGCATGATCCTGCTGCTTGCCCGGGATTAGCGGAATGGGGCGTATTTCCGCGACACGCTAATTATATATGCAGTGATAATGGCAGAACAATGTCATCACGAAAAGCCTTAACGCTGATTGGATAAATCTTAAATACATTTTTTTAGAAAGATAGCGAATAGAGTGTTTTACATCTAGCTTTATACATTCTTGTTCTTGCACCTGTGTCTTAAGAGCGGATATCTGTATATCGAGAATCCGACGACAGAGGCAAAATTTCCAATTTCTTTTTATTTTACCAAAAGAACCTATTTAGTGACCCATTTTCGAAAATGGGTTTAAAAGGTTCGATTTCATTTTACTTTTTTCAAAATTTCGATAAGTCGAAAATTAGCCTTTTGAGTCCGCGGGTGCTTTCATGGACCACTGAATTTTGGCCATTTTGGACCATTTTCAACACGCTCCTGTTATCATAACATTCGGTATCCTACAATGCCTTTTACACAGTAAATTAAACATCTTTTTAGCTTTCTTTTGCAATAAAATTTAGTCGGAAATGTTAAGTTTAAAGATCATTTTGGTTTTGTAGAAAACACATCTTCGCCATGTAAACAATATCAAACAAGAAGGCAAATTTAAGCAAACTTGTAATTAGTAAAATGCAGTCTGGTATATGATTTTTAGGCGAAAAACAACACTACATTATAGCTGAATCTGTCTTTTATTTATTCTGAAATTAGGTTTGGTGGCCCGTAAATGCAGCGCTACTGAGAGGTTTATCCATGAAGGCCACTTTTCGCTTGACTCCAATTTCGCATTCGATTAATTGAATTGTGAGCGCTGGAAGTATTTCAATGACGGTGAACTTAAGAACGAAAATGACTCAAGGAACAGCGAAATTGGCCCTTAAGCAGGTCTTTAAAACTATGGAAACAGCATTTACATGTTTTAGGAATATTCATATGTTTTTTCGAACTGCAAGGATCAAAAACATTCTATACCCGAATACTAATCACAAGTTGTTCTATCGAAAGGTTAAAAAGAATAGCATTACATACTAACAAACGACCATTTCCGGAATTATAAGCTGGGGATTGTGACGTTTTTGGGTCAAAACTGTCCGAAAATAAAACTAAGTACCTTTGTCATACGCGATATGCTTATAGAACACTGAGAGGAAGATATCAAGTGAATTTTCCAAGAGATAGTAAACCATAGCCTGAGTTTTAGCGAGTTTTCCAAGACATAAAGCGATAAACTTGTTGAAAAAATAAGTTGCATTCCATTTCCATCCCGGCCATGTGCAGCCCAAGACACTTATTTTTACTCTTAGAGCTGGACCAATATTTTTCGGTTTTCACTGATATAAATAACAACCCAGCTTTTTAAGGCAACATTGAACTGGGGACATAGACCCTTTAATTACGGACAGTACCTTTTGTTCACAGTGTCTTTGTGAAAGAACTTTGTCTGGGCCGTGAATGTGACAATAAATATAACAGGGTCGTAACGAGGTATATTTTTTCATCGCTGATCCCGTATTTTTACGCAAATTTTTAATCCCTGATCCCAAAAGTGATGAAAATTTTGATCCCTGATCCCACAAAATTTTGTTTGCCTGATCCTTGAGTCAATGGAAAACAGGCTGATCCCGATCCCGAGGGCTGTGATCCCGGATCCGAGGCTGTGATCCCTGATCCCACCCTTTTTTAGGTCTTTGATCCCTGATCCCATATACCTCGTTACTACCCTGATATAAGTTCAATAGTTTCATAAAATGAAAAAAAGATAAAGCACTATTAATAGTATTCCATCATAAAGTGGGAAAATAATTAGCTGCATGTAAAAATGTCATACAATGACACAACACATTCTGAAATAATTGGTGTTTAGTTTTCAGTTGAATGTCGAAATTAACTTCGCTATTGCTTTGGTTTTCCATTGCTGCGCATTGTTGTTACCTAAAGGACACTCGCGCCACTTTCTTAACCAATCATAAGTACTGAGAACCAAAACTAATCGTGACTTGCTCGCACGTATTTTCTCGCGCTTGACGCCGACTCCTTGGAATGTGTCGGCGGCTTCAGTTTTGATCGGAACATAGTTTATAGAATAAACTGGTTATGAAACTCAGTCAGTCCTTTGTTATATGTTTTTGTTCTCCATTTCTTTTGTTCGTTTGCCTTGACCGTGCACAAAACACAAAAGGTATTGAAATGCATATGAGCAACTGACCAATAGAAACATTTGGGCTCACACGTTAAACACGGCTCTAAGCTGCCATACAATTGCACAACACAAAGTGAACGATAATCAGCTGTCTGCAAAAATATTACGCAATGACATAAAACACAAAGTGAAATATAACTAGCTGTCTGTAAAATATCATACAATGACTCAACACAAAGTGAGTAAATGATGTTTGCATGTGGATATCCCTCAATAGATCGCATCGATAACTCTCTTGCCGCTGCACATCGCTGTAGCGGCTCGCTCGACATTTCTCTCTGTTTGCTGTCCCCATTCCTAAAAATCAAACACCTCTAAATTAGTAACAGAAGAATTGGGGACTTTTCAAAAACTACGGGTAGAGAACTTTGAAATTAAGGAACCATCTTTTAACAATGCATTTAAAAAAGTGTAGATAGCCCTTGTGTAATACTGACTGTATGCCCTGTATTAAAAATTAATGTACATGTAAAGGCTTTTGATATTAGTTGTATTAGTCAAATTTGAATGCATAAACAAAAGAGGCCTTTCTTTCGATGTACTAACAAAAAAAATTCTTTGGGGCAATCTTTTGGACCATGGCAAAATGTGCACAAGACGCGAAGAAAGTTGGCACCACAGCCAAATTGTACCGGCTCCCTCCACGAGAAATAAGCTTTTAGGTAGACTCGTAAATATGCGAGCAGGCAACTTTGAAATTTAACGTAAACCTGTGATAAATCGCTCTTGTCATTACAATCCTTAGCATGCTTCTTTAACAGAGCAACCTTAACCAGTGTTTCATTACTGCTTAATCCCGTAATGTTTTAATCCCTGTTTGGTTCTAATTATCACCTCGATCTCGAATCTTTCAAGCAAATGCGCTCTATATGTTTATTATCATGATTATTTTTTTATTATTGTTACTATCACGTTTATTCAAAATTAGGTTAAGCCTTATCGGTAGGCTTTCAAATGTTAATTTTATTACCCAGGATATTTAATGAGTGAAACAGCTTTCAACAGCATCAGTTTAATCTGTCCGGCGCTCTAGTTTCGAAGTTTTAATACGGTAAGTTTGGCTTTGTCAATTTTCATTTGTATTTCGTTGAATGTTACCACGGTTATCGCTCTGTACGTCACACACAGAAAAGAAACCGACTTTCCTAGGTTAGACCGTTTCGACACGCCCTCTACACTTATGATACACAATTATACAATTTGTATGTTACGAACGCTGAAAACTGTATTTTAACAGTCAGGTGTTTCGGGGATAGCCCCTTCATCAGTGCTTGCATGTGCTCCCAGAGACAAACGCTTATTTGAGTTCCCAAAACCGTTTTTGAGTGCTACGCGCACCAGTACTATAAATTCAAAATAGCCCCAAAAGGCCGAATTGGCCCAGAGTCCCAAAAGCTAATTCAACCTTTCATGGGGCTATCTTGGACATTCAGGTTCTTGATTCAGCCCACATTGAAAGCCAGTTTTTTTCCTTGTATTGAACAGCTGCTTTGCCGCTATGGGGCCATGTTAAGTTTAATAACTTGTCCAAAACAGCTCCATTTCAGAAGAGTTAAATTAGCCCCCAAAAATAGTCCTCCATTTTACTCATCGCCGAAACGGTCCCAATTTTGGGGCTAAATCAGATCTTTTTAATATTTGCAGTGCAATAAAAACTGTTGTGCTATCAACCTTTTCTCAATCCAGAATAACTAGTATGACAAATTTTATTATATCAGTTGCGTATCGAAAATTGACATTTTTTATCTCGTCGTGATTAGCCTACTCCATTGTCACGTCTGACGATTTCTTCTCTGTAAATTCTACGTACTGTATGACTTTTTAACTTCATTGAATAAGGCAGGGTTCTAGGCGTTTATGGGGTGCTTTCAAAACGACAAATTGACTTGCACGAAAGCTAAAGCGATTGTGGACATTGAGAGCGAGTTGTATACTGAACTGTTAATGATTCTTTAATTGTTTTCGATTCGATTCGCTCATTTATTTTACAACGAAACAACTCTTAAGAGTTGGATGTGATAATGTTTTTTTTAACCGACAACAACTTTGGAAGAATTTCACATGCACGCAGCTAAGGCGTTCTCGTTCAAGGGGAAGTCTAATTTGGCAGTCTTGTCTCGTTACCATGGCAACTCATGATTGAGATGTTGGACTTGTTTTTCAAAACCAGCAAACCTCTCAACGGATTTTCTCGGTTTCTACACAGTAAATATTCGCGATTTTTGGTGAAACAGAAGAAACATTGAGAAAGTTTAATAAAATATCGGTACATAATATTCTGTAATTTACTTACGTTTCGTTTTTTACGTTTATTGGGTTTGTATATGTACAATAATTATTACAAAGTGACCGCGCTAACTTTCAGCATTCATAACTTCTTTAGTAATAACTAACTAGTGATAACTAACTAGTAACCTCACGAACATTAAAGCTATGACAATGAAAGCTTGAGGGTGCATAGTACGTCAAAAACTGTCTCCTTAGCAGTCCGCACAATGGAACGATGACGTCCTATGACTTAGTCGTTAAGTAATTAGTTATACGACCGCCATCTTGGATCCGCCATATTTGATCCGCCATCTTGGATTTCTGAAACTTTTTTAAACTTCTTGAAAACCGTCCAAATTGACTCATAATTAATCAAAACCAATAAATAAACGCTAAATGATGTAAACATGTAAATGTTATACCAATAAACATTGTTTTTCTTCGTTCAAAGGTAAAGATATGCAAATTTCAAAAATCATGGCTGTCAAAATCTTGTTGCCATGGAAAAATTAAGTCACGTGATCAATAAAATGTCATGAAATTGTTGCCATTTATTTAAAAGTTAGCGCGGTCACTTTGTGTCCCCCCACCCCTTCCTCAGGCAAAATAGGGTAATGAAAGTGATGTACTGTATTTTTCTTTTTGCGTTTGTCAAAACTCCTTCCGTTTAATTTTTTAAACAAATTGAACTTTGTCAGTGTGAAAACATAAGCTTACAGCAATATTGCATTACGCGTTAGCATTACTTTTTCACGGGTTGGCTCTCAGGAGACTTTGATTTATGATCGAGAACAGAGAAAAACCCACCAATTTGTCAATTTTTATAAAAATTCACCGTATGATATGTGCGCAATAGACGTTTTAGTTACCGTAAAAACTTCTTTATTTTCGTGACGTCATCAAAATAAACAAACGAGCACTTGCGCGATTATCGCGCCTATGCCTCGCGCGCCAAAGCACTGCGTGGAGCAAACATTCAATCGATTCGCATATAATTAACCGCATATAAACAGGTCTAATTAACATGAAATCACCGCTTGCAAGCGATTAAAGTAGACCCACCTACTGAGAAATAACGAAAATAGAGTTGATCTCATACTGGCTTGTCTTCCACTTGAACATTTTACATAAAGTAAAACTTCATTTTACTCATACGCGAAGCGGCATGAGGGAAGGTTCCTGCTCCGTTTTCCTTGTTATTATTATTTTTATTATTTTTTGTGTCTCGATTTTGCATGGAAATTTATGCACGCATATTTTAGTGTACACGAACTCGCACCTGCCTCCCCTAGAAAGTTGTTTTTGTCCCCTATTGTTATGAAAGGCTTCAGGAAGGTTAAACCAATCAGAATCCGTCTTCTGCGCACATGTTTGATTTTTAGGGGTACTTGAGAGAACCGGTTTATCACTCGGAGAAGACTATCAGATTTCAAACAAATATGGCCTCTTCTGTACTCTACACTTCAATTTTACAAACGTTCATTTTCCATTACCAAAATGTAATGGCGATTAGACAGCTGAAAGCGATGTAATCTTGCTGTGAGGTTAGCATCCATTTATCACAAAGCAGAACATGTCTTCCTTCAGAATTCATACTCGAAGCGCGAAGCGGCAGACTTTACTAAGAATTTTCAAGCATTCCTGGAAAACTACGAGTATATATAATGGGGGTTTTACGACGGGTGGATCATGTGGATCATGTGGATTCATGTGGATCTGCATAATAAGAGATGTAATATTTAAAAGTGACGTCATTGCGGTAGACAATAGGTGTTAGACGGCTTACCAGAGTCAGTAAAGCATGGCGTAAGAGTTAACGTATGAGACATTTTAACTGTTCTAGCTGTTTAAACTGTGTTTTTTCTGCTGTATTCTATTGTCGATGAAATAATTGTATTGTACAATTATATTTTACAACAATACGACATACAAAATACAACGTACGACGTTTGAGACATTTTGACTGTTTTAGCTGTTTAAACTGTCTTTTTTTCTGCTGTTGTTCTAACATACAATAAATTTTGACTGTTTAAGCTGTCTTGACTGATCCGCCGATCCGCCGATTGGTTAAAAGCGATTTTCACACCATTCAGTTCTATGAATTGGTAGTTTTATGAAGGCCACCCGATCCCCAAATTGTGGTGTATTTTAATCGATGATTTCAGTAGCTTTATCACTCAAATATATCGAAATATATGCGTATTTGTCTACTGAAGTCAACACCCATGGGACACTTCTCATGCGTTCCTTTGTTTAAAAGAAATTGCACATCTTGATCATGTCGAGTTTAAATACAGCAATCAAATTAACTTCATAAGGTACTGTTCGGTAAAAGTCTTGTTATGATTACTTAGTATCACCAAAGAAAACCACAGAGTTGTCATTTCAACTTTTTATTTTTCATTAATATACTCATTAAAGATACAAATATATCGAAATATAGTTCCAAACAGCAACAATGAAAATTATGTCAACAAAAAGCGCATATTTACAATTATCTATCTATAGGTGTACATTTTTACAGAGGTATAAATCTTAAAAAGCACTGATCTTATAATGTCCGTAAGCGAGTGTATCACACCCGTTTGTTAAAACATAACGTTTGTCGTCAAAGGGAGATAGACTTGTTTTCGTCAAAGTCACAGAATAGAGTTGATGATTCTCGCTTCTAATTTGGCTCATCTGTACCATCTGTAGCTGTTTCTCAAAGAGACAGCTCTTATAGTCCTGGTGACGAATTACCCGCTTGGTCACGTTCTTGGAAATGCCTTTCGCTGTTTTCTTTTCCACCGGTTTGTTGTCTTCTGTGAACAAGATTGAGTACATTTTGGAGCGAAGACCAACAAATTCTTCGATTGGAATTCCTTTCGTTTCGTCTTTCATTTTCCCCAGGACCTTCTTATTTCTCACACTGTACAGAAAATGTTCTGCTGGATATTCTGAAGTGTCAAAGGAATCCAGATCTTCTAGGAAATCACGGTATAGGTCATCTGTCGTCACATCATAACACAGGCTGTCGGTATCGGTAAAGAGTAATTTGGACTGAGATCCGTATTTTGAAGCCATGTAGTTATAATGGAAATCGTACATCAGCACTTTAGAGAGATCAAGTATGGCAAAACCAACATAAATGGGGCGATTCAGGTACAACTTAGTCTTCTTCATGTTAACAGCGGCCAGGTCTTCAGAGAAGATGCGAAATGAGTCAAAGGAAGGTGATGCGGCGAGCTTGATTAGTTTTTCTTCGTTAGTGACCAGCTGGACATTCACTCGCTTTCGGAGGTTCTCCATAGTTTTTCCGAACACGGAATTGTTAAGGAGCTTGAAAAAATCTTTCTCAAAGTCATTTGTCGCCATTTTGCGTTTTTCCGTGTTAAAGTCGATGTAACTCTTCAACCACGTGCTCTGTGCAAAGCCCAAAACTCGGTGAATCTTTGTCAACTTCATGCCCAGGTCCAAGTACAATTTCAAGTTGCGGTAGTGAAGAATGTAGCTTTTTTTGTTGCAGAGATTCGGCACTAGTTTAGGTACCGATGCGTCGCCCAGGTTTAGGTCTTCATTCAGCTGTTGACAGTAGGGGGAAAGCATGTTGGAGGTGACTTTCATTTTCTCTGGCGCCAATGGATAATCCGAATGCAAGTCGTGAAGCTCTGGTGGGTATTCTAGATCTACCTCGAGTATAAAACCCTCCTCGCAGTCATCAGCCACATCCAGCACATCTAAATCTTTGATTTCGTTTTTAGTCAGCCAAACAAAATCGTGGGTCGGGAGCGGTTGACTCATTGCCCATCCATACAAGTTGTTAGCATCTAGGTACATGATATAGTGTTTGTCCTGAGCTGCATCATAATCAGGGACATATGGGTTGTTCGCTTTGCTGTAGCGATTGCTGATCATCGAGATGCCACCACGTATGCCCTCCTCTACGAACAAATACATGTCTGGGTCGGTCAAAAGTTCAAATTCTACATTGGTCATCTTGAGACAGGCAGACCAAGCTAGAGAGGGAGAGGTGAAAAAGTGTGCGGGGTCCAACTGGTAGTAGTTGAGGCAGATGCTACGAAAGTTTTCAAATACATCGGCCAATAAAAGCACATCTGAGAGAAGATACAAGTCGTGGTAATCGCCAAGATTTTGCATTTGAAAACTTGTAAACACAGTTTGTGCATGTTGATAATCGTCGTCGCCAATGGGCTCCTCTGTTAGCTTACTATAGAATGCTTCTTTGGGAGGCAGCTGATGTTCTTGGAACCTGTTCATAGAGTCCATATAATCGTACGGGTAGACACCTTTTCTCAGCAGTAGGGGAACTTTGCTTTCTTCGATATAACGCTTGAGGACTTGAAATTTCTGATCTCCTTCCTTTGCTAAGTTACACACAAGCTTTTCCAATGACGCATTCATAAACTGATATGAATCAATAAAATCCAAGTGACCGATCGAAAAGGAAATGTACTTTTCCATATTGTTCGCTATACAGTTAATGGTCTTGTTCTTCAACTTTCCGACACCTTGCATAATGAGGTGGGAGTCATACCCTCGGAGGTTGTGGAAAATCACAGGTATCCTACCGGTAAATTGAAAGTTCAAGTTGCAGCCGTTATGGGCAGCACCTCTAAATTTACCAGTTATGTGACAGTGATCGCGAACTCTGTCTGCGCCCAGCTCTTCTCTACAAATATGGCAATGAGTTGCTCGTTGAAACTGCTGTTCTTCAGACGGAGTGATTTGCATAGGAACAATCTCATTCAAAAGGGTTCGAATACTCTGTTCTTCTTGCAGTAACAAATCAAGAAACTTGTCCACAGCATCTTCTCCGCGGTAGACGACAGGAGGTTTCCAGTAATCCGTCCTTTCGGAGACAACGACATATGAGAACCCACAGGCTTGGTGATTTTGGAACTTCTCAGTCGATGACTTGTTGGGGTCCGGAGAAGCAGACTGAATCTTGGTGGTAAGACTTTCAAAATCAGCATAGATGGCGAATGGTACTCGAAGCTGCTTGTGAAAATCTTTAAACTGTAGAAACATGTTGTCATCACTCGGTAGCTCTATTCTCTGTGGACCATGCTGACTGCAGATACGCTTGTGATCTTCTAAAAGCTGCTCTCGAACAAATCCGTGGAGACAGTGAGGGCAGTAATACATTCGGCCTTTATGTCGCGTTTGACTTGAAAGAAATCGGTTGAGATTTCTAATCAGACAATAATGCCGTTTCTCTCCTAGCGAATACAGCAGTAAGTTGACATGTACGCTGAATCGCTCCTTGCTGATATAAACAGGAAATGAAACACCTTGTTCAAATCCAAAGACATTGACAGAAATCTTGTTTTGCTTCTCAAACTTTGGGATTTTATTGATAGGCACCGGAAACTCGATGCCATTAAAATTTAGTTCCTTTACGTGTGGTTGATAATGATGAATGCGTTCAGGCTTAGACCTGTAAGGGATTGGATGTAAAGCTGCCAAGACGCTCCACATGAAACATCTGTTGTCGTTATTCTTGATATTGACAATCACCTTCCTGTTCTTTAACTTCTTTGGAAGAGGGAGGTAGCTTGATCCTTTCAGAGGCTTGTACTGAGCCACATTCAAATAAATACTTAGTATTTCAGAGAGCATCCAACCACTTCCTTCTTTCTGATAAGTTGCAAAGGCGCTGAAAATCTTCTGGTTCACTTCGTTAAGCTGTTCGTCTATTTCGTGTGGGTTGACTGTTGTCATGCATAAACTTCGAAAGTGTGGTTCTGAGACCAAATCAGAACCATCTACTTTTGGTTTCACAAACTTGACTTGAACGCTGATAAACCACTTTATTCCCTTCTTAGCGACAAGTTCTTGTTTCAGATAGCGGAAGAGCGGCTTCTTCTTGCTATGTAGAAACAGCCTTAGATCGCGTTTCTGCTGAATTCCAGGCTTTAACTTGAAGGTCTTCAAAGTATCCTTTAAAGCCGAGGTGAAACCGCAAGGATCCCCAAGGTTGTCGTGTACATCTTCATTATCGACATGCGAAGACGAACTATTGACCGCCTTGTCATCTAGTTTGATTTCTTTCCTTGTTGAACCGTCGTTGTCAGGCTCTTCCGCGGTGAATTTTCGCTTGATGCCGTTATCAGAGATTGGCTTCTCGAACTCACATACTTTCTGATGCTCTAAGCACTTATCTTGACGATAAAACTTGCGACTGCAATGCTGACATTGATGTGTCTTGTCTTGAGAATGTTTCTTCATGTGCCGCTTTAAAGCATCTTTTCGATTAAAGGAATCACCACACCGCTCACAATGAAAAGAACTGCCACCGTGAACTGCTTTCTTATGTCGTGCCAGGTTAGTTTCCTGAGAAAACTGCTTCTCGCAAATATCACATATGAAAACCATTCTATACTCTTAACAATCGCTGTCCGCTTACTTTTTGATCCACACTCTTCGAAAGCTTGCTTTGAAATAAATGGAGGTTATATTGAAGTTAAATTTATTTACGTCCTAAACAATACCATTGTGAAATCCTTCTCCCCATTGGTTAACAAGAAAACCTATTATGACTTCACTTGGGCAAGTCTAGGCATGTTTAGAGTAAATGAGTGTGTCGTGATTGTCCAATTCCGGGATATGAAGCAAAATACCTCGTGAAATTATCTAATCATCTCACCGATGTGCCAGTTTTATATGCGCGTTTGCTTTCTTCTAATGTTTTTGTGTTTTGTATTGTCAGCAACATAATGGTATTATAGAATTGTATTATCAGAAAGCGGGTCTGTACTGATTAAAAAGTTGTAGGTTCATTGTCTCTTCTATCAACAACTTTGACATCCTAATAAATCGTTTCTAAATTTCTCTAGTAAGTGATTGGTTTAAAAGGGGTTTTTGATCGATTTCATGTTATAAGTTTAAGGAGGGCCATTCGATTCCTAATTTGTGATGTGTTAATCTCAGTAGATGTATTGACTGAATTAAATATATGCGTATCTTCCTTCTGTACATAACACCCATGGGAGCGCTCTGTTATGGTCCAAATGCAAATGTCAAACACAGTTTCAAGGTTTGTAGTTTAGATTACCGCATAACGAAATAACACCCAGACAGTTATCATTTCAACTTGTATTTATTTGATATGTTAATCAACGTTCCAAAGGTAGTTAAAAGGTAAGCCAACAAATGTAAACTTTCAAGTGATATTTACATGCAGCTACACACATTTTGTTTCAAAGGAATCAACAAGCGTTTATCTTATAATGTCCATAAGAAAGTGTCTCACATCCGTTTTGTAAAATATAGCGTTTGTCGTCATAGACTTGTTTTGGTCAAAGTCATAGAATAGATTTTATGATTCTCTCTTGAATTTGGTTCATCCGTGCCATCTGTGGTGGTGTAAATGGCTTTAGAAATTTAAGTTTATTGTGCTCCCGACATTAATAGGTTATAAAGTGAGCCATTGAGGAGGTAAATGTTTTGTCCTTTGACGGCTTTTAATGGTTGTTGTTGTTGTTTTTCTTACACCGCTTGCTTTAAATTGCGGTAAAGCTTTTGGTTCTCTGGGTGTCGATGCATGACAAACAGTGCGTTGTTCTTCTTGTTCAGTCGATGGCAGTGCTTCGCTTGTGGAACATTCTCCCGAGTCTTTGCGGTTGTTCACCGTGTTGTGGTAGATAATTACTTTAACTTTTGGTTGTAGTTTGGCCTCTTGAAGGTACTTTCTCCGTTGCGTGTGATCCAACTGATGAACATCTGCAAGATGGTTAGCTAGTCTTACGAGGTACTTTGCACCGCATCCTTGAATCGGACAATCTCTACAAACTCTTTTGTAGACCATGTTTGCAGTTAGACGATAAGACACAAATGACATTTGTGTAACAATTTTTCAGTATATATTGATGATCAAACAGGCCAAACCCAGGCCAAAAAAGCCAAAGACAGGCCAATAAAGCCAAAGCCAGGCCAAATACACCAAAACCGTCAAAAGCGCCATATTCTCCTGAAAGTTGCATTTTAGATGTCGTCGAGTTCTCCAAACATGCCCAGGCTTGCCATAGTGACGTTCAAACTTTTAATTATGCTAACACTGAACTATAAATTTGCATGAAAAATTAGCACCTCGGAAAATTAACAAAGCAACCAATTTCATGCGCGCGCTAAAACAATAAAACCACACATTGTTAAGTTCAAACTGTATTTATTGATAACAAACAAGTACATAATTATACAGGCAATTTAAAAGCTTAGTTGGAAAGGAACAGACAGAGTTGACCAGCAAGAGAAACCACGTCAGTATTTCCCAATCGCAAAAATTAGTTACCGTAAAATACACAAAAAAAAAAATCATCCATTTGAAACCGGACTTAGTCTTCGGCAAAATGAATATGGTTAGCATCGTTTTATTGGAGGAGTGCACCCCCAAAAAAACCCACCGTAATTATGTTTTACAGATAGCAACTCCTTGTCGATCTGTGTTACTCTGAGTTGCTTTGAGTTGCTCTGAGTTGCTCTGAGTTGCTCTGTGAAAACAAAGGGAGTTTTTCGCGTAGTCCATTTAGTCGCTAAGTAAATGAGTTGCTATCTGTAAAACATAATTACAGTGGGTTTTTTTGGGGGTGCACTCCTCCTATAAAACGATGCTAACCATATTCATTTTGCCGAAGACTAAGTCCGGTTTCAAATGGATGATTTTTTTTTTTGTGTATTTTACGGTAACTAATTTTTGCGATTGGGAAATACTGACGTGGTTTCTCTTGCTGGTCAACTCTGTCTGTTCCTTTCCAACTAAGCTTTTAAATTGCCTGTATAATTATGTACTTGTTTGTTATCAATAAATACAGTTTGAACTTAACAATGTGTGGTTTTATTGTTTTAGCGCGCGCATGAAATTGGTTGCTTTGTTAATTTTCCGAGGTGCTAATTTTTCATGCAAATTTATAGTTCAGTGTTAGCATAATTAAAAGTTTGAACGTCACTATGGCAAGCCTGGGCATGTTTGGAGAACTCGACGACATCATAAATGCAACTTTCAGGAGAATATGGCGCTTTTGACGGTTTTGGTGTATTTGGCCTGGCTTTGGCTTTATTGGCCTGTCTTTGGCTTTTTTGGCCTGGGTTTGGCCTGTTTGATCATCAATATATACTGAAAAATTGTTACACAAATGTCATTTGTGTCTTATCGTCTAACTGCAAACATGGTCTACAAAAGAGTTTGTAGAGATTGTCCGATTCAAGGATGCGGTGCAAAGTACCTCGTAAGACTAGCTAACCATCTTGCAGATGTTCATCAGTTGGATCACACGCAACGGAGAAAGTACCTTCAAGAGGCCAAACTACAACCAAAAGTTAAAGTAATTATCTACCACAACACGGTGAACAACCGCAAAGACTCGGGAGAATGTTCCACAAGCGAAGCACTGCCATCGACTGAACAAGAAGAACAACGCACTGTTTGTCATGCATCGACACCCAGAGAACCAAAAGCTTTACCGCAATTTAAAGCAAGCGGTGTAAGAAAAACAACAACAACAACCATTAAAAGCCGTCAAAGGACAAAACATTTACCTCCTCAATGGCTCACTTTATAACCTATTAATGTCGGGAGCACAATAAACTTAAATTTCTAAAGCCATTTACACCACCACAGATGGCACGGATGAACCAAATTCAAGAGAGAATCATAAAATCTATTCTATGACTTTGACCAAAACAAGTCTATGACGACAAACGCTATATTTTACAAAACGGATGTGAGACACTTTCTTATGGACATTATAAGATAAACGCTTGTTGATTCCTTTGAAACAAAATGTGTGTAGCTGCATGTAAATATCACTTGAAAGTTTACATTTGTTGGCTTACCTTTTAACTACCTTTGGAACGTTGATTAACATATCAAATAAATACAAGTTGAAATGATAACTGTCTGGGTGTTATTTCGTCATGCGGTAATCTAAACTACAAACCTTGAAACTGTGTTTGACATTTGCATTTGGACCATAACAGAGCGCTCCCATGGGTGTTATGTACAGAAGGAAGATACGCATATATTTAATTCAGTCAATACATCTACTGAGATTAACACATCACAAATTAGGAATCGAATGGCCCTCCTTAAACTTATAACATGAAATCGATCAAAAACCCCTTTTAAACCAATCACTTACTAGAGAAATTTAGAAACGATTTATTAGGATGTCAAAGTTGTTGATAGAAGAGACAATGAACCTACAACTTTTTAATCAGTACAGACCCGCTTTCTGATAATACAATTCTATAATACCATTATGTTGCTGACAATACAAAACACAAAAACATTAGAAGAAAGCAAACGCGCATATAAAACTGGCACATCGGTGAGATGATTAGATAATTTCACGAGGTATTTTGCTTCATATCCCGGAATTGGACAATCACGACACACTCATTTACTCTAAACATGCCTAGACTTGCCCAAGTGAAGTCATAATAGGTTTTCTTGTTAACCAATGGGGAGAAGGATTTCACAATGGTATTGTTTAGGACGTAAATAAATTTAACTTCAATATAACCTCCATTTATTTCAAAGCAAGCTTTCGAAGAGTGTGGATCAAAAAGTAAGCGGACAGCGATTGTTAAGAGTATAGAATGGTTTTCATATGTGATATTTGCGAGAAGCAGTTTTCTCAGGAAACTAACCTGGCACGACATAAGAAAGCAGTTCACGGTGGCAGTTCTTTTCATTGTGAGCGGTGTGGTGATTCCTTTAATCGAAAAGATGCTTTAAAGCGGCACATGAAGAAACATTCTCAAGACAAGACACATCAATGTCAGCATTGCAGTCGCAAGTTTTATCGTCAAGATAAGTGCTTAGAGCATCAGAAAGTATGTGAGTTCGAGAAGCCAATCTCTGATAAAGGCATCAAGCGAAAATTCACCGCGGAAGAGCCTGACAACGACGGTTCAACAAGGAAAGAAATCAAACTAGATGACAAGGCGGTCAATAGTTCGTCTTCGCATGTCGATAATGAAGATGTACACGACAACCTTGGGGATCCTTGCGGTTTCACCTCGGCTTTAAAGGATACTTTGAAGACCTTCAAGTTAAAGCCTGGAATTCAGCAGAAACGCGATCTAAGGCTGTTTCTACATAGCAAGAAGAAGCCGCTCTTCCGCTATCTGAAACAAGAACTTGTCGCTAAGAAGGGAATAAAGTGGTTTATCAGCGTTCAAGTCAAGTTTGTGAAACCAAAAGTAGATGGTTCTGATTTGGTCTCAGAACCACACTTTCGAAGTTTATGCATGACAACAGTCAACCCACACGAAATAGACGAACAGCTTAACGAAGTGAACCAGAAGATTTTCAGCGCCTTTGCAACTTATCAGAAAGAAGGAAGTGGTTGGATGCTCTCTGAAATACTAAGTATTTATTTGAATGTGGCTCAGTACAAGCCTCTGAAAGGATCAAGCTACCTCCCTCTTCCAAAGAAGTTAAAGAACAGGAAGGTGATTGTCAATATCAAGAATAACGACAACAGATGTTTCATGTGGAGCGTCTTGGCAGCTTTACATCCAATCCCTTACAGGTCTAAGCCTGAACGCATTCATCATTATCAACCACACGTAAAGGAACTAAATTTTAATGGCATCGAGTTTCCGGTGCCTATCAATAAAATCCCAAAGTTTGAGAAGCAAAACAAGATTTCTGTCAATGTCTTTGGATTTGAACAAGGTGTTTCATTTCCTGTTTATATCAGCAAGGAGCGATTCAGCGTACATGTCAACTTACTGCTGTATTCGCTAGGAGAGAAACGGCATTATTGTCTGATTAGAAATCTCAACCGATTTCTTTCAAGTCAAACGCGACATAAAGGCCGAATGTATTACTGCCCTCACTGTCTCCACGGATTTGTTCGAGAGCAGCTTTTAGAAGATCACAAGCGTATCTGCAGTCAGCATGGTCCACAGAGAATAGAGCTACCGAGTGATGACAACATGTTTCTACAGTTTAAAGATTTTCACAAGCAGCTTCGAGTACCATTCGCCATCTATGCTGATTTTGAAAGTCTTACCACCAAGATTCAGTCTGCTTCTCCGGACCCCAACAAGTCATCGACTGAGAAGTTCCAAAATCACCAAGCCTGTGGGTTCTCATATGTCGTTGTCTCCGAAAGGACGGATTACTGGAAACCTCCTGTCGTCTACCGCGGAGAAGATGCTGTGGACAAGTTTCTTGATTTGTTACTGCAAGAAGAACAGAGTATTCGAACCCTTTTGAATGAGATTGTTCCTATGCAAATCACTCCGTCTGAAGAACAGCAGTTTCAACGAGCAACTCATTGCCATATTTGTAGAGAAGAGCTGGGCGCAGACAGAGTTCGCGATCACTGTCACATAACTGGTAAATTTAGAGGTGCTGCCCATAACGGCTGCAACTTGAACTTTCAATTTACCGGTAGGATACCTGTGATTTTCCACAACCTCCGAGGGTATGACTCCCACCTCATTATGCAAGGTGTCGGAAAGTTGAAGAACAAGACCATTAACTGTATTGCGAACAATATGGAAAAGTACATTTCCTTTTCGATCGGTCACTTGGATTTTATTGATTCATATCAGTTTATGAATGCGTCATTGGAAAAGCTTGTGTGTAACTTAGCAAAGGAAGGAGATCAGAAATTTCAAGTCCTCAAGCGTTATATCGAAGAAAGCAAAGTTCCCCTACTGCTGAGAAAAGGTGTCTACCCGTACGATTATATGGACTCTATGAACAGGTTCCAAGAACATCAGCTGCCTCCCAAAGAAGCATTCTATAGTAAGCTAACAGAGGAGCCCATTGGCGACGACGATTATCAACATGCACAAACTGTGTTTACAAGTTTTCAAATGCAAAATCTTGGCGATTACCACGACTTGTATCTTCTCTCAGATGTGCTTTTATTGGCCGATGTATTTGAAAACTTTCGTAGCATCTGCCTCAACTACTACCAGTTGGACCCCGCACACTTTTTCACCTCTCCCTCTCTAGCTTGGTCTGCCTGTCTCAAGATGACCAATGTAGAACTTGAACTTTTGACCGACCCAGACATGTATTTGTTCGTAGAGGAGGGCATACGTGGTGGCATCTCGATGATCAGCAATCGCTACAGCAAAGCGAACAACCCATATGTCCCTGATTATGATGCAGCTCAGGACAAACACTATATCATGTACCTAGATGCTAACAACTTGTATGGATGGGCAATGAGTCAACCGCTCCCGACCCACGATTTTGTTTGGCTGACTAAAAACGAAATCAAAGATTTAGATGTGCTGGATGTGGCTGATGACTGCGAGGAGGGTTTTATACTCGAGGTAGATCTAGAATACCCACCAGAGCTTCACGACTTGCATTCGGATTATCCATTGGCGCCAGAGAAAATGAAAGTCACCTCCAACATGCTTTCCCCCTACTGTCAACAGCTGAATGAAGACCTAAACCTGGGCGACGCATCGGTACCTAAACTAGTGCCGAATCTCTGCAACAAAAAAAGCTACATTCTTCACTACCGCAACTTGAAATTGTACTTGGACCTGGGCATGAAGTTGACAAAGATTCACCGAGTTTTGGGCTTTGCACAGAGCACGTGGTTGAAGAGTTACATCGACTTTAACACGGAAAAACGCAAAATGGCGACAAATGACTTTGAGAAAGATTTTTTCAAGCTCCTTAACAATTCCGTGTTCGGAAAAACTATGGAGAACCTCCGAAAGCGAGTGAATGTCCAGCTGGTCACTAACGAAGAAAAACTAATCAAGCTCGCCGCATCACCTTCCTTTGACTCATTTCGCATCTTCTCTGAAGACCTGGCCGCTGTTAACATGAAGAAGACTAAGTTGTACCTGAATCGCCCCATTTATGTTGGTTTTGCCATACTTGATCTCTCTAAAGTGCTGATGTACGATTTCCATTATAGCTACATGGCTTCAAAATACGGATCTCAGTCCAAATTACTCTTTACCGATACCGACAGCCTGTGTTATGATGTGACGACAGATGACCTATACCGTGATTTCCTAGAAGATCTGGATTCCTTTGACACTTCAGAATATCCAGCAGAACATTTTCTGTACAGTGTGAGAAATAAGAAGGTCCTGGGGAAAATGAAAGACGAAACGAAAGGAATTCCAATCGAAGAATTTGTTGGTCTTCGCTCCAAAATGTACTCAATCTTGTTCACAGAAGACAACAAACCGGTGGAAAAGAAAACAGCGAAAGGCATTTCCAAGAACGTGACCAAGCGGGTAATTCGTCACCAGGACTATAAGAGCTGTCTCTTTGAGAAACAGCTACAGATGGTACAGATGAGCCAAATTAGAAGCGAGAATCATCAACTCTATTCTGTGACTTTGACGAAAACAAGTCTATCTCCCTTTGACGACAAACGTTATGTTTTAACAAACGGGTGTGATACACTCGCTTACGGACATTATAAGATCAGTGCTTTTTAAGATTTATACCTCTGTAAAAATGTACACCTATAGATAGATAATTGTAAATATGCGCTTTTTGTTGACATAATTTTCATTGTTGCTGTTTGGAACTATATTTCGATATATTTGTATCTTTAATGAGTATATTAATGAAAAATAAAAAGTTGAAATGACAACTCTGTGGTTTTCTTTGGTGATACTAAGTAATCATAACAAGACTTTTACCGAACAGTACCTTATGAAGTTAATTTGATTGCTGTATTTAAACTCGACATGATCAAGATGTGCAATTTCTTTTAAACAAAGGAACGCATGAGAAGTGTCCCATGGGTGTTGACTTCAGTAGACAAATACGCATATATTTCGATATATTTGAGTGATAAAGCTACTGAAATCATCGATTAAAATACACCACAATTTGGGGATCGGGTGGCCTTCATAAAACTACCAATTCATAGAACTGAATGGTGTGAAAATCGCTTTTAACCAATCGGCGGATCGGCGGATCAGTCAAGACAGCTTAAACAGTCAAAATTTATTGTATGTTAGAACAACAGCAGAAAAAAAGACAGTTTAAACAGCTAAAACAGTCAAAATGTCTCAAACGTCGTACGTTGTATTTTGTATGTCGTATTGTTGTAAAACATAATTGTACAATACAATTATTTCATCGACAATAGAATACAGCAGAAAAAACACAGTTTAAACAGCTAGAACAGTTAAAATGTCTCATACGTTAACTCTTACGCCATGCCTTACTGACTCTGGTAAGCCGTCTAACACCTATTGTCTACCGCAATGACGTCACTTTTAAATATTACATCTCTTATTATGCAGATCCACATGAATCCACATGATCCACATGATCCACCCGTCGTAAAACCCCCATTATATATACTACTACTACGGTAAAGAAAATAACATTTTTGAATGTCCATTTACTTTGTAAGAAACATTTCTTAGACTGGTTATTTGTGTTATCAGTGGTTTTTGAGAAATATTTAGAAAACTCGGCCACACGAGAAATTCTTCGACATGTGCTAAACAAATTTGCTTGCGTTGCCGACAGTTTCCTCGATGCGATAATGTAACGCGTTTTGCTCCTGAGACTAAACTAATAGATATTTGAATAAAACTTTCAACTGAGAGAATTCGTTGTCCTTTTTTCTGTGTATAGGCAAATTGCGATCAAACTTGTTCGAATTTTTTTTCGTAACGCCAATAATCATGGTAAAGGCACGCTAGTAAATATAATTAAGTTAAATAGCGCTTTCTGAAATAAAGTTTGCTTTCAAGATTTTTTGATTCGCGAAAACATTATGCGAATCATCTTTAGGGATAAGAATGGTATCCTATATACACAGGAAAAGTCGTAAATTTTAGAAAACGCTAGATATAATAAAGCAGGCTGCTGAATTTAAATTTTATTTTGTGATGTTTATAATATAATTCGCAGACGCTAGCGCTCCGTGCTGCAATTAGGATAAATAAATCGCAAAGCCTTCCGGAAGCAGAACGTCACTGAATTCTGACAAGCGTTTAACTCTTTTATTGAAGGGAAAGACCTTTTCATTCAAGGACATATGAGTTTCATTAAAAAGTTTTAACCTTTAGAACAAATATTTTGGATTCATGATCATGAAAAAACAGCGCGCGATCGAATTACATTTCACACTAAATTAGCATGAAACGAAGTGTATTTGCGACAACACTTTGAAGAAACTGTGAAGCCGGAAAAAAACTAATACATGGCAAAAATCAAAGCAGCTATTTAAGGAACTAAACGGGAGGGGGTTCATGATCCGTCACGCAATATTTATTTTCAAACAATCTTGCCTCCGTCGGTGAGGGAGGGAGGGGGGGGGGTGAATTCTTTCTGGAATAACCCAATGTAATAGAAATAATTCACTGTTTGGGAAGTATTAGACTAGTCTGGGTTTGATCGGGAATCAATTCATTAAATATTCATTGCGAGTACAGAAAAATAGCCCAATTTCGATATATTAAAATTCAACTTGAAACAATAAACATCACTACGAGGCTTAGGGGAATGATAGCAGGGATTTATATGGTTTATTCCCCTAAACCTCGTAGTGATATTTTTTGGTTTCAAGTCGAATTTTAATATATCGAAATTGGTCTATTGGTTGGTTAAATCAACATGTCTTGAGTGATGGTGCGATGTGTCTCACGCAAAATTTGTTGAGGGGGAGGGGTGCATGACCCGTTTAAAATAAACCATAAAATGGTTTTACGCAAGCGCACGAGTAAAAGAAGGAAAAGAACAGAAGGGTATATGCCCCGAACCCGAGTCGCTTGCTTCATAACTAATACCCACATCCACTACACCAATGAGGGATAGCTGACAGGAATTGTAATTTTTTAACATATTTAGAGTGTTCACCATAACCAGAAATGAGAGCTAACCGTTTTCAAATCAGTGCTTAACCCTACACACTGCAGATCAGTGCTAAACTGGAGTTCTTTTCTCCCATTTCTGTGTGTATGTCAATAATATAAAGAATACTACTGATAGGTAAATAGGGCGTATTTTACTCGCTTGCATGCGGTAATTTGATGTTAATTAGACCGACCCGCTTACATGCAGTTAATTATATGCGAATCGGGTGCATGGAGCCACCTTAATCGGATTTTGGTTAGGTCAATAAACACGATAGGTGAATCGAGAGCAAACAATAACGAAAAACAGCAACAAGCACATACAATTGCAGAGAAGAATGTTCTTTCTACCTTGCTTGAGAGTTAAGGCTTTCCGATTTAGCAGATTAAATCCTCGGAAGTGGAAGTACAGTTGCTCATGCAATGTTAACGTTGTGAAGTCAGCTTGGTACTTTGAAATACTATTACGTCCGGAAACCGTTGGTTGTATGTTTTGGTAATATGGCTTTTCACTTTAAAACAAAGTCGGTGTTTCCAAAAATACAGAAGAGAAAACATAATTCGCAACGAATAATCGAATGTTGCTGAACATAATTCAGAATACGTAAAACACAATTCGTAACATCAAAAACACCAGTGATCACAGTAAAAAAAAGCATTGGCAAACAGCATAACTAAATCCCAAACTTAATTTTTGGCGATAAGCAACATTTGCATCTGCGATCGACGCGTTTCAATGGGCGCGATTCCGGAATAGGCTGTCATATTAGTTCGTGCTCCAAAGCACGCTTCAATAATATCAGCGCCTTGTAAAAATATTTAAAGTTCTGAAAACCGAGCAGTAGTAGCCGAGAGTTTTACACCTGACAAAACACTTGCTGCAATTTGTTTTTGAACGACTTCTTTGGCGTGGCCGAGCTGAGTGGCAAGTTCATCCGTAGATGTTTAAGTGTGTAATAAAATTGAAAACCAATAAATATCAGTAAAATACAAAAAAAAAAAAAAAAAAAAAAAAGTTCATCCGTGGTGGAGGTTTTTCAGTTATAACTGACACGACAAAACTAATAACAGAGAGTCATAAAAGTTCCTTTAACAGCAACGCATTGGTTGAACGAGGTTCGTTCTGAGTTATAAATCATTCGAATCTTGTAGCCACATAAATATGTTAACACATTTTAAAAACGTTATCTGGTTAAAAAGTTTAGAATATATGAGCCTTAGATTGCCAGTCTGCAATCTTTGACAAATAATGAATAAAAAGCGCGAATATGAAAATATATACGGTAAAAAATGTGAAGTAGAAACAATAAAAATACTTTTGGGGAAATAAAATGCTAATACACAATTTTTAAAAGAATTGAATATTGCCTAGGTACTTGTTTCGAGTTATTGTCTGCTTCGCTTGTAATTGCGGTAGGCCAAGTTTCGTTACGCGACCGTTTTCCTTGTTACTTACCCTTTTTTCCGTTTATATTTCCATGTTCGCGCTTTTTATTTATTATTCGTCAAAGATTGCAAACTAAAACCTCGAAACCTCATATGTTTAAAACCTTTTAATCAGAGAACGTTTTTTAAATTTGTAAATATGTCTTATCCTGATTACTCGTCCATTTTTAAAACATAAATATGCGTTGCTTTATTCGATGACATCTTGTCTGAAAGTCTATTTTGCCAGGCTAACGGCAGCTACGTTAATCGGATAACAAAGAAGCAAAGCACTTAAATCGCTTTGTTTGTAACTTTTGTTTTACTTCGGCGTTCAGTTCCGAGGTGAAATCGTTTAAATATCGCGCCGCGGAAATAATTGTTTATGCAAATATGCGTTTATGTTTATTTATGAATACACATGGTGTTTTGAAGAAAAACGTAATCACACCTCCCTAAAAAAGTCACACCTTTGCGCTTAAGTGTGCTTCCATGTTTACACACTGTAGAAAACGGAAATGAAAATCTGAGACTGAAGCAGTTTTATGAGACTATTTCAGAAAGAGGTCTTTGTGAGCTCAAAGTTGCGCTCGCTCGGGTTGTCAAGCTAAAGATTTAACGATCACCCACGAACGTTTCAGCGTGGTTTCGGCAGCGTCACTTAATACAAAAGGCCTATTATTTAATTCTTAATGTGCGAATGCGAACCGGTACAATAGACCATTTCTTGACACGGAGGTAAAAATAATCTCCTGAAAAATGTTATACCGAAGATGACTGGTGTGGTGGATAAAACGACTTTGACAAAAATCTTTATAGAAATATCACGGCGACGACTCAAAATCGTTTTCATGGGAAAAAAATGCCGATAATTTCATTGTCTGAACATTGAACCCCGCCTTCCCCATGAGACTAATATCAAATCCCTCTCTGGGCTTTTTAGATTGACGGTATGGGTTTTTGCACTCGTGTGATGGGCTGATATGCTTTGAATTATTAATGAGTTTTGAAATAAAATGAAAACGGTTACTTGTGTTCTTCATTTCATTTGAAGACGAGAATAGAAGCAGAATTGAAGGTAAGTTCTCTGTGTGAGAGAGCCATATATTTTAAAAAAAGTTTTCAAATAATCTAAGTCCATTCCAAAGTCTAGAGCTTTGCTGAATAGCAAAAAAATACTAGGACTTATCTGTGAAGAATATATATGTATTCGCCATTGGAAGTTAGACAATTCCGTACAGACCCTGAGAACAGTGAGCCAGTTTATAGATTTGTACTTAGCAAGTCTACCAAATTATCTTAAAGAAACCACCCACATCGGCTAAAAATTGTTTTGACTTCGCAAATAGCGAAAGAACAACTTCAGACTTAACAGGCTTCGTTGGCACCGAAGTTGCCAACTTCGTTTCAAAGTCCGCAATTTGGTTGGCTAACTGACAAATATATGTAATTGACAACTTCGCAACATAGTATCAAATTTCCCAACGAAGTGGCAAGTGGCGCGACCAATGTAAGCTGAAATCCACTGCGATAAGCGTCAAAAGTGTGCTTCGTTTGATTTACATCAATGATGGCCTTTGCCACCTTTGACACCATGTCAAAGATCTGGCAAAAACGGCCTTTGCCACCATTGACATATGTCAAAGGCGTGTGCTAAAGGCGATTTTTCGTGCAGTGGCAAAGCACCTTGAACATAATGGTCTGTGTTAATTCTCTTATCTGAAAGATTGGGCAAAACACGAATCTTCGTGCTTTTCAAAACGAAAACTTCCAGTTTAGTTAATGCGCGGAAATGCGCTATATTGTTCGAAATATAGGAAAAGGTTTGTTTTCGCCGTAAACAGGCCAAGATATTGCTTCTTTTAATGAAAATTACAATATATTTGTAAGGTGCTTGAAACAGGTTTGTCAACACTTCACTCCAGGGCACAGCTGCTTTTTGAATGACTTCAAACGCTAAAAACCAAAAGAGATACGAAACTCTTTATAAAGAAATTATTCTTTACTCAAAATTCATGATATATTAAGGTATACACTTGAACAACAGTTCCATGACAAAGTTTTATTTAGCGGCGTCACCTTGAAAATAGGGTCGTAAAAAGACTTAACCACAGATTATAAAAGCCGAGTGTTTTGGGTCGCAGTTTTCAAAAAAAAGAACTTCTGTTTAAATTGTCGATGAAGGTTGCCTTCATCAAATTTCCTTTTAAAAAAGAAGAGAAAGCTAACAAAAATAATAGAAAATAAACGTCTTTACCTGGATTCGAACGCGGGCAAGCGATTAATTCCCAGTGGCGCCTTTGGATGTTGAGAAACCTGATTAAATATTTAAATAGTTTAAATATTTCTTGTTATGTTGAAAGATCGATATGAAATCTTTCAAAAATACGCTTTGCGTGCACCAAATTCAATAAAGGTTGCTTTTGCAATTGGTCATTGGTAATTGGGCATCGGCGTTTGGGCATATGGAACACAATGCAATGCTTTGCTTGAGTGACCGCCAAACAATAGCTGTCCGGCCAATGCCCAAAGCAACCTTTATTGAATTGGGTATATTCACGAGATAAAAAAGAATGGAACACATTGTCTTTTTACATACTGATTTCCGCAGTTCAATCAAAACAAGTCGCCAAACTTCACTTTCAGATGAGAAAAAAAACATTTTCTTTCTTTTATCCCAAGTTCTGTGTATTGTGCAAAATTTGTTGTTAACCAGCTCGTTTTAACATCTCCACCAAGAGATTGCATGTGGTCCTTTTTACAAAATATAATTTTTTCTGCGTATGTCAATCCACGTCTCTGTTTTTTTGCACAATTTATTTTAGGAGTCCTTGGTTTGCCAAAGATGTTTTCAAAGACAGTCTCCGTTGTTGTTGCTGTTTGTTTCATATCCTTTGTGAGCGGGCTTGCCTTAGATCGCGAAGTTGCTAATAATGCAGCATTTAAGTGTGCTGGATCTGATTGGCGCGCAATCGTTTCTGCTCCCAAAAACGAGGATGAGGTTATGGAAAATACCTGCAAATCTTTAAAGGTAAGGCTTTATCTCAAATAACTTTTGTGGGGTACGCTCTTTGTAGACAAGATGAAACAATTAAGACTCCTGAATGTTTTTATAAGGGGGACGGAGGGGGATGTATTTTTGTGCAGCTGAAAATGAGACATCTTCGACATTTATATTTATATTTTGTTCAACACTTCAAAAGGAAGTTAACTGCGCGGGCAGTCAATCAATGTTTGCAGGCTATGCAATTAAAAAAGTCATACCTTCCAGAAAAATCATTTTCAAAAGGTACTTACCAGTTTCAAAATTGTTTTCCCTCAGCAATGCAATTTAACACTTTAATAGACTTTAAGAGGCAAACAGTCGTTTTAAAAGTTTAGAGGAAAATGTTAATATGCAAAAACAATGACGTCGTCAGATCGGTGTTATGGTGACACTTTTATCAATCAAATCGACTTTCCTGGAAGGTTCATTTCATAAGAATATGTGGGGTCAGCTTGTCTGACCGAGCTCATGCAGTAAACTATCACTTGTTTAATTTATGTTGTGTCGCCAAAAGAAAATTATCCATCTTAATTGAATATTTACGAGCGTGGAGAACATAAACTTGTTATAAATAAACTCTTTTGTTTCCAGGCAGCTTTTAAGGTGTCAATTGTATATATATTTTCTTTTTTTGTCGACTGTTTACTACAAATTTAAGAATCCTAGACAAGCCACCAATTTACAATTTTTTGAAAGACGTTGAACTCAGGTCCATGATGAAACTACTCTAGTTCAGTTCAGGAGGTAAGCCAGAGATCTGGTACCATCAACCTGACTTTCTGTCTCACTAAACTTTTCTTTTCTCGTCTACAGGAATTCGTTCAATGCATTAAAGACACAGACCCTGCTGACTACAAATCACCGGTGTCCGATATGCTCCACTTCATACTCGCTTATGATTGGCAGCTCATGGTAATTATGAAGAGAGCAGGACTTTGCAAAGACATGCAGACCGATGAACTGAAGAAAATCACAATGGCAACAGGTATATTTTCAGGTTTAGCCTTGTCTTATGGAAAATTCACGATCCCGTTTCTTTCATTGCGATGAGTGAAATGTCACTCGATCGCTGTTATCGTTCGCTAACTCGGCTGTGAACCTTTGTTGGTAATTACCCAGTGTACTACTTTATCCAGCTGTCTCGTTTCATAAAATGAATATTTATTTCACGATAAGATGTGCTTATTTACCGCAAAAAACGCCGCTTATAACAAAACAAGAACAATTTAAACTATTCTTACGTTGTTTCATATTTTTTAACAATTGCTTGTTAAGAAAATCTAAAATTAGTATCCGAGATGCAATTTTGATGTCCATTGTTCTGATTTATTCCAGGCATAATGGAAAAAGAGAACTTGCAGAATGTTGGTAAGTAATTACTGTTTTAAGAGCATATTCGTATGGAACCTTGGAAGGATATGCCAGAACTGAACAATGAAAAGCAATTGATCTATTTTTATTCTATATTGTAAAGAATATAATGAGAATTCTGTATTGTATCGAAATATATCTATATATCCATATTGAAATAGAAACAAAAAAATAAACAACAATAAGTAGTTATACAATTCTGATATTCCAATCATATTTTCTTATAAATTAATCACAGATACCTTTTTTAGATCGTGTAAATATTAAGGAAACCATGGTAAAAATGAAATTTATAAATTTACTATAGTAGAAACTTAAATACACATATCTTCCATCCTTGAAGTATTGGAATTTACCGAAATTGGTCAGAAAAGAAAATCTAATCATCTTAGATAATTCCCTTTACCAAAAACTTTAGGGATACTAAGTACCAGCTGTTGAGATTTCTGGAATCGTTTGGGTAACCAATACGAGCCATGAATGGTTAAAACGTTGTTTTAGGAAACCACAGTACCGAACGCTGAGTACCCAAACGATCCCAGAAACCCAAGTGCCGAATTTTTGAATAACAACACACCGAAAGTAACAAGCATGGTTGACATGTTGGTAAAAATCATCTAATTAACGGCAATCAAATGAACGAAGACAGCAAGACCAATTTTCAGATATGTATACCGTGCTGTAGAATCTAAGCCAGTTCCAGTTTTCTGTAGGGAATAAAAAAGTAGTATAAAAATAATATTGAATTATTTTTTTGCCAACAGAGAAGGACACCTACAAAAAGTGTGTTGGAAATGCCGTGCGCAAATGCATAACACGAGATGTATCCCTCGTTAAGATAGGGATGGACAACAACCTTCTGTCTTCGTTTTTCGATTATATTGGCTGTATTGAAGAAGCGGGTTACAACTGTCACGCAACTATGCTGGATAATTTTATTGCCATTCTGAAAGCGTTCCAGAAACACCTGGAGGAAAACAATGGGAAATTGGCAAAGATGGCTGAAAACATGGAGAACAATTAGTGAAGCACTATAATAATCGTGTGTCTTTACATAAATCTGATATTAGTTAAAATAGTGGTTAAAGCAACATAAGTGACGGTGATCGCGCTCATTTAACTTGTTAAGTAAACTCGAAGAAAACTTAAACTAAAAATAAAGTGACTCTCGAATTACACTTGTATTAAAGATCATTTCATGATTCACACATTTTCTTTTGTTATTCAAGAACCTTTATTTAACTTACAACCCAGGTGAGGGCTTGATAAAGTAGCAGGGAAGAGGGGGGCTAATGAATTGAAATTATCAATGTAATGAGGGATTTATACAGATCCCTCGTTTCAGGGATTTATCTGTATAAATCCCTGATAGTCATAATTTCAATTCATCGGCCCCGCTCTTATCTGCTATTTAAGTTTAAGATGTTGCGCCATGTTAGTGGAAACGCGTTATATATACTAAATAATAGGAAGACATCAACGGGAGAGATACTCAGACTTCGCGATTCCCCTCCCAACACAAGCTCTCCTGTAGTGTCGAAAAGGTCGCCAACTTTATAGAAACCACATTCAGTTAGTCTTTTGCTGAAAACAGATTTGTTTTCGATACAAACATTCTTGTTATTCCACAAAACTTCATTTATAATTTCTTCAATTGTGGACGGGTTATTCTCATTTAGAGAGGACCATGACATAAGACACTCCTTATAGAAATAGGGGACAATAATGGAGAGCTTCTTGTAGTCAAAATTGCAGTGAAAGAGAAATTTCCCTCCAACGTTTTTTAGGTACGAATCCCAAAAAAATTTCCAGCCTGCCTTAAAATGTATATGACAAATTTTGTTTTATTTGATTGATAGAATCTACATGGTGGTCCCCAAAAGTTTTCGATATCGATTTGTTTTTCACGTTGCAGCCGTCTAAAAACGTGAAATTTTACTTCCGACGGGATACTCGGTTCTTGAGTATGTTTTGGTGTACCTTGGGAAGTATCATAGTTCTACAGTGCGTTATCTATGATTGCAAAATGCACACCAAAACAAACTCGCGAACCGAGAAACCGCGAAAATGGCGATGTAGCATTGACGTCGCAGACCGACTATCGTCAGTCTTCCTCCTTGCGCGGTATTGTAACCCACCAGAAGTGATATTTCTCGTTTTAAATGGCTAAAATGTGGGAGAAAAAAAGTCGACATAGAATTTTGTTTCCATGTTCCTATCAGAACACCATGTAGATTCCATTAAGCAAATATAAATCTGCCATATACAATTTAAAAAATAAGGAGTTAAAGGAAACCGCAACAAATGAATATCTACTCTTTAGTGAAAAGAAAAAAATATATGGTTTTCGGCGTCCTAAAAAAATATGATGATAGATGCTGTTTAAAGGGCGTGCCCTTTTCTATCAGATTGCGTGACAAGCCCTCATAACGGCTACGTAGGAGACTAAGCATGTTTTACAGTGGATCTGCACCTGCGATATACATCTTGGTATGTGTGCATTTCTTAGCCATCCTGTGCAAAATGACGATGAAAGTGAACCCACAGACCTTTTTACCCTGGTTTGTTTGTTTACCCGTTTGTTTGTTTGTTTGTTTGTTTGTTTGTTTGTTTGTTTACCCGTTTCAGATCATGATACTCGTGTGTTCTCTAGAGAATTGTTTCTTTACCTTTCCAAAAACCATGCATTTATATATACGTGAATATGATAAAATGTGTTGGAGCTAATTCTCTAGAATAACATCACATGGTCATCATCAAATGAGCAAGGGGCTATTCACATGATACCGGAATGATTGTGGAACGAGTTCATTCCAACTCCCTATATTTCTCTGTATCTGTTTACATGATAGCGAGACAAAATTTCGTTCCCGTACAAGTCATTCCGGAATGAGTTCAAACCAATTTTATTCCGAATTAAATTCTTCATTCTGGTATCACGTAAACTGAAAACTAACTTCGACGGTTCCGAGATGAAAACCGCAAACAGTGTAGTCTGGTGCAAGCGGCGCATGCGTATCGTTTTCAAGATGGCGGACAACGAAGCGCCATATTTGTTTTCTGATCTGCCGGCGCGAAAACCACGCGAGCGAGAACGCCTTAGGCTGAGCCGGTCGATTTTGTCAAGTGAATGCAGTGCGAACTTCATTCTAGAACTAAACTCATTCCGGAATGAAACTCATTCCGGTGTCATGTGAATAGCCCCTAAACAAACAAGCCAAGGGAAAAATACGGTGAATATTTTAGTATCACTGTGAATTAAGCATTGTATCTTGTGCTATCAGGGATAGATCGAAGTAAACTTGAATAAATTTATGTAAACACGTGAAATGCGTATCCATTCAATTTTGTTTAGTTCACTGTCTCTCGAAAAAACAAGACAGATTTTAAACGGTTATAACAATAGGCAATGTTTAATTATAAGATTGATTGCTTCTACGGTAATGTAATAATCACCTACAATTACCTTCCCTCTTTTTTTCTTCCGCAAGTTTTCCGTGCGACAAACGGACAATAAAAATATATTTTCAATAACGTAATTCAAATGGAACTTTTAATTATCCGAAGCAACGGATATCAACCCTTTTTTCGCATTAAGAAAAAGCGGTGTTGTTTTAATGGCGGAGAAAATTTTCTAAAGCGAACAAAGAACGCATTTTATTGCATTTCTTATTCAAAATACCCTTTTGAATGAAAAGAAAAAAGTACGGAAGCATCTTCAGAATAGCATTAAGGTAAAAACTGTTGTTGCGTGCATGGCTTTCAAACCTCATCTTGGAGATATATCTTACAAATTAAAATTAAATTTTCTGAATTGTTTTCGGGATTTTCCGAGGTTAAAATCTTTAAAATCTTTAAAAATCTTTTCGTGTGTAATTCTCAGCATCAGGTAACGCTGCGTTTAACTTTAAAAGTGTTTGTTATCAAATCAAGAACAAAGAAAACAGGTGGGTTGATATTCGAACTGCTTAAACATACAGTTGGTGTTTGCCAACCAAAATTAACACATTGCCGGGTTCGTAAAAATGAAGCTGAATTTGTTAGCCATGATCTTCGTGACGACTGCCCTCTGTTTTTATCTGCTTCGCAGCTTTAATTGGTAATGTAAGTTTATTCCTCATCGTTTACAAAAACCGAAACCTTTTCACCGTTACCAATATATGTTTATTCTAAATCTGGCCGCAGCAGACATCTTGGTGTCGGTACTGAGCATGCCAGTTACTATGGTGACGATTATCACAAAGCTCTGGGTGTTCGGGCATTTAGTCTGTGTGGCGCTCGGATATTTAACGATTTTGTCGTTTATAGATGGTTTTCACGTTACGTCACGGCGGCCATATTGGTGTACAACTACAAAAGAATATTAATGAACTTCTTTTGTTATGTACACCAACATGGCCGCCATGCCGGCCTTTGTCATTTGAGTCCCACAGGACTGAATGTCACGTGAGTGAAAACCATCTATAGCATCCGTCATGTCGCTCGGTATGATCGCCATCAACCGATATTTCCACGTAGTCAAGTGAAGCGCTTATACCAGCATCTTCTCGAAGAGAAAGGCATCGATTTACGTCGTCGCAGTTTGGGTAGTCTCCACATCTTTAGCTTCTCCTCCACTCTTCGGTGGACAGAATATTGCTTCATCCCTGGAAAATCGTGCTGTTTTGTTTACTGGCCATCAAACGTCTACTTTATGCTTTTCTCCCCTATCCAGCTTACTAAGTTAGTAAACTATTGGGCTGCATTGCCCGGGCTTGTTTACTGGGCAATAAAGATCACATAAACACATTGATCTGGAGTAAAAATGGCTGAGGGCAAAGGCCCAAAGCCGGTTTAATCAGTAATTAAAACTGAATCAATTATTTCCAAAATATTTGAATCTGTGAAAAATAGCCTGCCCAGTAAAGGTGAGGGCTGAAAAACGCCAACAAAATTAAACTATTAACTTAAGCTAAAACAAAGACATGTGGCCGAAACAAGGGGAGGAGGTGGGGTACGAAGAAAACGTGTCACTTGCGAAGAAATCTGAAGTGAATGACTCTCTGTGAATTATGTCACGAGTGTTAAATTCCACAAAAGGTGGGGGGTCAATACATTGCAATACTCACACCCCTTAACCAGGCCTGTCACGCATCTTGCATTGTCATGTAACGCTCTCTACACGTGTCTAACTTATATTAGCATTTGTCTCAATAATAAAGCATTAATAACCTGGGGAAAAAAGCATAAAAATTCTATTCGCGAGCAAATATTTTCTTTATGCTTTTCTCCCCTATCCAGCTTACTAAGTTAGTAAACTATTGGGCTTGCGAAGAAATCTGAAGTGAATGACTCTCTGTGAATTATGTCACGAGTGTTAAATTCCACAAAAGGTGGGGGGTCAATACATTGCAATACTCACACCCCTTAACCAGGCCTGTCACGCATCTTGCATTGTCATGTAACGCTCTCTACACGTGTCTAACTTATATTAGCATTTGTCTCAATAATAAAGCATTAATAACCTGGGGAAAAAAGCATAAAAATTCTATTCGCGAGCAAATATTTTCTTTATGTATTTCATGATCATAGTATGCTTCATGAGACTTATTTTAGCAATAGCCTTTCCGTGTTACAATATTCTGGTGTTTACAAGGGAAGCGAAAAGGAAAATTGCAGTTTCAAGGAATAACCTTCCACCCCCACAGCAACGACAGCCTCACTGTGATGCTGTGCCGGAGGAGTCTAAAACAACATGTGAAGTGCAAAATAAGACCAAAGCAGACAACTAAAATGCAACAAGGTCCAGTTTCGAGTAACACCGGAAGAAGCTAGGATCACAAACACGTTCCTTTAGATGGTACCCTGTTCGTTTTTTGCTGGGCACCGTTAGCTGTAACCATGTTTCTTGATGTGTACTCCACAAGGCCTTTACCACGTGCTGTAGACATTTCATCATTGTTGTTAGAATATGCAAATAATGCTGTTAATCCTATGGCTTTCAAACAGGGATTTCTCAAACTGTAGCATGTACTCCAGTTTTTTACCGGTGCGGTTTAGGCCTGCAAACGTGATATAGGTGGTAAATTATCAAATGGGACAGAAATTCGACTTCTCACATTGACTTTAAAGCTAGAAACAGCGCAAACATAGTAAGAACATCATACCTTAATCCTGCAATAGAAATATAAAGTTTGCTCTTGAAACCAACGAATTTTTTTGTTTAAAAGCGGAAAAAGCGGCGCAATGAAAGGTGTTTACGACTAAAAGAAGAAATTTGAAGTCGTCAAAATTGGCGTCTTCAGTGCTCCATTATATCACGTCGGTTTTTCCCCTTTTAGCAATGCCTTTAGTCTGTAATGATAATTGTTATATATAAAACTCCTCTGCAATTTAAAAATTGCATAGAGGAGTTTTACTTCCTTAACCCATTGACGACCGCGACTTTTTACGTTTTTGAGTGATTTTCTGCATACACACGCGCCATAGGATTTCGTGACTTCATATTTGCAGTTACCATTGAAAGTGCTGCTGTTCTAAAACACTGAAGGCTCGAGTTTACTGGAAACGTCATTGTGACGTTGGCATTTTGCTTCGTTCGTTCTCAATAAAGCCTTCAATATCATGTATCTGCGATATTTTTGGTAAGTTCACAGCCATTTTTCATCTTTAGTAGCTGCCTGATGAGCATCATTAAGCTTGAAGGTAGTTCAGAGTCCACTTTGTCAATGAACCGAGTTAGGTGTTGTACTTCGTGAGTAGAAGTGTATAGAGAGGACTGGCTCACTCCTGTTTCACGCTGGTTTGAAGCTTTTCTCATTGCCCCCTGATCAGAAACCTTTCTCACCAATTTGAACGTGTTTCTCCATCCCCAATTGGCAGCAATGAGAATCGCTTCAAACCAGCGAGAAACAGAAGTGAGACAACAAATGAGAAACGCTTGAAACCAGCGTGAAACAGGAGTGAGCCAGTACTCTCTATACACTTCTACTAAATTCAGCAGAAGATTTTTCTCCTCTCAACCGCCAATGCCCCCAAGCTAATGTCCCAATTCCATCCGCACACACAAATCGTTTGTCATCATTTGCACTCAACGCAGTCTTGTTCACAGTTTGGGAAAAGAGTTCATGCTTCAAACTGCGGATGCATTCCATTTGCCGCATTGCCGGTTTTTGACTTTCAAGACAGGCAACAAAGTCTTCATGGGAGATTCGCTTTTTCACAACTTTCTTTTTCACTCCCTTGCATTTCTTCGTTCCCCCGCCTCCATGCATCTTGATGGAATATAATTTTGGTTTCAATCCCACAAATTCTTCAATGATTCCACCACAAGCTTCATCTTTCATCAGTCCCAAAACTTTCTTGTTTTTTCTCCTCAAAGTTCCATCAACAACGCACGGATGCGTTTCAGAAAATTCAGAAGTGTCAAATTTTGCATCAACATCTCCTGCGATATCCGCAAACAAATTTTCTGTTTCAATCTCATAGAGCAGGGAGTCAGTGTCAGTGAAACACAACTGCGCTTTTTCCCATTTCTTTTTCACATAGTTATAGTGAAAGTCATAGATCAAAGTTTTTGAAATGTCCAAAATTGCTTGCCCCACAAAAACAGGTTTGTTGAAGACCATCTTAGTTCGCCGCATATGAACTCCAACCAGATTTTCATCAAAGATTGTGAAATGCTCAAAGCTGGGTCGGGAAGAGAGTTTCACTAGTTTCTTTTCTGACGACACCAAATGAAAGACTATTCTGTTTCGAATGTTTTCCATTGTTTTTCCGAAGACAGCGTTGTTCATCAGTTTGAAGAAATCTTTCTCGAAAGCGTTTCGGGATTCTTGCCTCAACGCAATGTTCTTTTGAATGACAGATGCCAACCATCTTTCTTCCCTGAATTTCACTCCCCTCCAAATTTTCGTCAAGCGGCATCCAAGATCTAGAGCTTGCTTCAAGATTTTCCGATGCACAAGCATCTTTTCCTTGTTCTCAAGGTTGGGAATGAGTTTTTCCACTTTTCCAATCATCTTTCTCTCTGGGAGAGGCGGCAAATCATTAAAAATCTCATGCAATTCATCTGGGATTTCCACATCCACTTCCAGCACGCAGCTTTCATTTTCCCAGTTTCTCAACTCTTCTTCGTTCATCCACTCAAACTCACCCACAGGGAGAGGATTTGTCATTGCCCAAGCATAGAGGGAGTTTGCATCCCAATAGGGAATGAAGGTTGAAGGTTTCTCAGGATCAAAATCATCTCCCATGAACTGATTATTGGAATTTGCTCTCCTATGCATAATTGTTGAAACACCTCCACGAATTCCTCTCTCGAAGAACAGCAACATATCGGCGTCAGTCAACAGTTCCAATTCAACTCTGCTTTCCTTCAAAGCTGCATCCCAGGCCAAACCGGGAGAAGTGTAAAACCAAGCAGGATCGACGTCATAATGTTTCCGACAAACTTTTCTGAATTCTTGGAAAACATCCGCCAACAAAGTCACATCTGATTTCAGATATGCATCGTGGGAATCTCCCATGTTGTTCATCTCCATTTCTTTCCAAACTTTTTCAGCGAATTGAAAGTCTTCATCGGAGATGCCCTCATCGTTCAGTTTGGAGAAGAAGGTGGATTTCTCAGGCAGTTTCTCCTGAAATTTTTCTGTGGAATCCAGCCATTCATAGGGAAAAACTCCTTTCCGTTTCATCAACTCCCATTTTTCGCCAAAGACCTTCCGAGTTTCCAGGAAGTCTTCATCCGTCAAATTCTTCACCAAGTTTCCCAAGGGAGCTGCCATGAATCGGGCTGAATCCAGAAATCGAATTTCATGCCAAATTTTCACAACTTTCCCTTCATCATTCAATCTTGTTCCCAGCAGAATCTTTTTGGAGAAGGAGATGTATTTTTCTTCGTTGTTGGGGATGCAAGTGATATCTCCTTCAATTTTTCCCAGATTTTTCACGAAAAGATGAGCGTCATAGCCAGTCAGGTTGTGGAAAAACACAGGGGTGAATTTGGGTTTTCTGAAATTCAGATTGCAACTCTCATGAGCTGCTCCTCGGAATTTTCCGGAAAAGTGGCAGTGATCCCTGACTCTCTTTTCCCCCAATCCAAATTCTTTTTCACAGATCCAACAAACAGTTGCGGCACCAAACAACTTTCTCTCTTTTTTCCCAAATTTCATCCGCTTCGGGAATTTCATTTCTTCTTGAATTCCTTTCACAAACTGCACCAAATCTTCCACGAAACTTTCCCCAACATCCACGGAATCATTTTCTGCTCGAAACAAAACTGGATCTCGCTTCACAAACGGGGAAACAAGATGGAAAGCGAAAGAACAGGGAATGTGCTTCTGGAATTTCTCCGTGAAACTTTCCATTGGATTTGGTCCTGCAGATGCCACGGGGAGTTGCCTCGCTTTAAAATCGGCATAGATCACAAAGGGAAAAATCATTTTCCTGTGCCAGTTTTTGAATTTCACCGTGCTTTCCTCTTCCGGCATAATAATTCTCACAGCTTTAAATTGGGAACAAGATTCCGCATGTTTCTCCAATTTTTCTTCATTGGGAAAGTGGTTCAAGCATCTCCTGCAGAAAACAAGTGCGCCATTGTGTTTTGACACTTGATTCGACAAAAGGCGGCTGAGACTGCGGATCCAGCAGAAGTGAGTTTGCTCGTCTTGCTTCAACCACAGGAGGTCAATCATTTTTCCTTTCGCTTCAGAAATTCTCAGGGGGAAAACACAACCATCTTCAAACCCAAAAACATGCACAGCCAATCCTGGATTTCTCCGTTCGAACTTTCCAATATCACTCAGGGGAGTTGGAAAAGACAAACCGCTCCAATCCATGGTTTCTGCGTGTTTTCTCAATTCCCCTGAAATTCTTTCTGCATTTTTCTCCACTGGGAAACAAGCTCTTGTCGCACACCATTTGAAACACATTTCATCATCATTCTTCAAGTTCACCACGGCTTTCTTGTTCTTCAATGTGGAAGGAAGTGGAATGTGAGAACCTCCACCCAATGGCCGATGCTTGGTGAAGAGAATTGACAGATCTTCAATTTCCTCGAATCTCCAGTTCGATCCTCTCCTTTGAAAATTCGCAAGGTTTTCAAGAATTCTTTCAACCATGCGATAGAAGAGATCTTTCCGGTCGGTTCCTTCCAAATTCATTTCCATTTGGGAATGGAAATCAGCCATTTTCTCAGTCACTTCTCCAGTTGCCAGATCCGTGCGGCTCATTCGGCAGGAAAGAATCATCTTTGTTTTGGTTCTTTTGTTCTTCTCAAACAAATCAATGACTTTCCGGCTCACAGTCCTCAAGAATTCTCTGGGAGAAAAACCTGGTCTGCCGGGAATGCCAAATGATCTCGCAAAACCTTTCAAAGCGGATTCTCTTTCTTCCACAACAAATTCTTCCTTCCGCAATTCAGCAAGCTGCTTCTTCAATCTTTCAACCGCGGGATTCGATCTCCTCCGAACATCAACATCATCCACACTTTCCAACCAATTCAACCAATCTACAACAGTTTCCACATTTTGTTCAATCGCTCTGGGCATGGCTCTGGAAGGAAAATCTCTTCTTTCCGGAATCAAAATAGGCGCTGAAATTTTTTTATTTCTTGAATCTAGGAGGGTTTTCGGGGCTTTGAAAATCTTTGGGACGCTGGGATTTCCTTTTTTTCTCGGCCTTGCAGGTTGCGATTCTTCCCAAAGTTCCATCAATTCGGCTTTGGACATTCGGGAGAACCCAGCAATTCCTTCTTCACGAGCCCAATTTTTCAATTCTCGCGAATTCATTTTAATGGAGAAAAAAAATCTTTTTTTCCCCATTTAAAATGAAATTTTCAATTCAGGAAGATGGAAAAGAAAAGCAAACTTTTTTCACATTCAAAGAAGCCAGCGAAAAAACTGGCCTCCCCTCCAAGACGATTTTGCGAGTTCTCAAATCGGGCAACACCAAATATACCAGAAGAGCCGATCAAAAAGTGTTCTGGATTCAGGAGGAAGAAGACACACCATTCATCCAGATTGATGGGGAAGAGTTTTTCACCGCAGAGGAAATTCGGGAACGATTTGGGTTGTCGCGCACAGTTTTTTTCAATCAACTCTGCAAGAAAAAAACTCATTTTCTGGATTCAGGGGAAAAATCTCACGAAGTCACTTGGGTTTCTCCCAGACTGGAGAAATTCCTGGATCTCATGAAAAAACAGCAGGCGGTGGAAAAATGTATGTCTGCTCAAGCACGAAAAGGAATGTCAAAATTTCACTCAAACGGTCAAGCTGCCATGCATCAGAGCGCTGCGGACTGCCAAGCAACGTTTTGAATTTTTTTCTTCATTAGAGAGAAAATGTCAGGTGAAAACAAATCCACTCCTCAGAAAGAGGCAGAAAAAATTCAAGAGGAAATCGTTTGGGAAAAAGCGTGTGAAGCAGAAAGAAACTTTCAAAAAGCGGTTGACATGGCCACTGGTTTTCTCCCAGTCCGATCGGAAGAGGATCGCAAGTTCATGGAGAAATGGATTTTCGCGTTTTAATTCATTTTTTTGTCTCACCCAAGAAAATGAACCCTGCGAAAATGTCTATCCCCGACATCTCTCTCGACAACCCCGTGAAAAAATCTTCTGGCAAAATTTCGTTCTGTCTCCTCCCATGCCTCCACGATGGCAAATGGCTCAAAGTGAAACTCCAAACCAAATTCAAGATTTTCGCTCATCAAGGTGAATCGTTTTCTCTGGGAATCACTCTTCCGGAAGACGAAGTGTCATTCTTCAAAGATCTGGAAAAACATCTCAATTCTGCTGCGATGAAAAAGAAGCAGGCAATCAAAGAGATTTCCCCGTCTTTTGCCCGATTTCAGGAGGGAGATTTCACTCTCATGAAAATAGACAAATCCGAGCAGGAAAAGATTTATGCAAAGATTTATCCCTCCAAACTCCCAAAAACGGATTTCTCGTGTCGATTTTGGGAGTTGTGCGATGATGGGAAGAAAAAACCCATCCGGAAGCAAAAAGAACTCATTGGCATGCCTCTCCGCGGGCAAGTCGTTTTCTCAATCAAACATCTTTTCTGCGGAAATGTGAAAGCGATCACATGCATTGTGGATGAAGTTTTGGTGGAGGAAATGGTGCAGGCGGCCTCGGAATTCGATGAGTTTGAAGACAGGAATGAGGACGATGATGAAGTTTAATTTCAAAATCTTTTTCCAACTCCGGAAAAAGATTTTCTCCCAGATTTCAGCGGAATATTTCCCCAGAGTTTTTCCTCTCGAGTTCAGCGGAAAAATTCTCCCAGAGTTTTTTCTCCAATGGATCGAATTCAGAATTTTGTCAGCCTCCGGAAAAATCCCTGGTTTATATGGGAATTGACATGCATTTTCAAAACAAAAAAAATATTTTCCCAGAGTTTTTCGAGGCCTGACATAAATGCTTAGCCCCACCATTGGGTGACAAAGGTGTAAACCCCCTAAATAATGACATGCACATGTCCCAATAGTGACACTCCGTGTTGACATTTAAAAATGCATGTCAACTTGCATATAAACCAGGGATTTTTCCGGAGACTGACAAAATGCTAAAATCGATCCATTGGCATTTCGTTCTTGGATTTTCTCCCAGATTCCACAGAGTTTTTCCTCCAGAGTTCAGCGGATTTTTTCCAGATTTCCCCAGATTTTTCTCCCAGATTTCAGGGCACAAGTGAAAAAATCTGCCAGCAATCAGATTTGCCCCAGTTTTTCCCCAGTTTTTTCCCCAGTTTTTCCCCAGTTTTTCCCCAGTTTTTTCCCCAAATCATTTCCCAAAAAAGTTGACAAAAAATGTCACCCACTAAAATGTGGGTGTTAGTTTCATGTAGAGCAATCATCGGAGAGCCAGCCAAATCCGAAGCGGCAATGGCGCAACGGCTTGGCATCTCCAGACAATATCTCAATAAACAGCTCAAAAAAAGTTAAAAATCTGTTCATGTTCAAAGGGATGCAGGTTTCGGTCAGGAGGCGAATGGAATTTGCCGCTGCGGGAAGAGAATTTGTCTCCAAAAAGCAGATGGCTGATGCGCTTGGACTTTCTCCTGCCGCTGTCGACCGCGTTTTCAAGAATGGCACAACTGGCATCGTGAAAAACAAAGATGGAAAAGACGTGACAATTTCCCAGGTTGCGGGTTCAACCATCCCGACTTGCCCCAGGCCGATTCCTGCAATCCGCGTCATTTCCATCAATGGTGGACCTCAAGAATTTCCTTCCATTGCCGCGGCATCGAGGGAATTGAAGATTGACCCCAAAACCATTTCCAATGCCCTCCGAAGTGGGCGAGATTCATTCACCAGAAAATCCGACGGGACGAAATTCACGGTTGAGATCCCTGGGGAAAAACGACCGCCGCATGCCGTTTATAAACAAGAACTGGCGAAGCTGGCGGGGTCGTGGGCTCAAGCATGGAGTGAGGGGCGGATGGAAGACGCAGATGAGGCCTCTGAAAAGATGAATGAACTCAAAGTTTCCCCCAGAGTGCCACCGCGTTTCCCCGGAAAACCCAAAGACGCGATGGAAAAATATCTGAATGAAACGCGGGTCATTGAGCGGGAAGAGCATATAGTGGAAGATGATCAAAAACTGGCCGTTTGGGTGGAGAAAGAGAAAGCGAACGCAGTGAGCCACGGAGTGGAGCAAGTGCCGCCTGTTCCAGCCCCGCGGAAGAAGCAAAGCGAAAGACCGGAGAAAGTGCCGCCTGTTCCTGCTCCGCGGAAAAAGGTGCCGCCTGTTCCTGCTCCGCGGAAAAAGGTGCCGCCTGTTCCTGCTCCGCGGGTGAAGCGACAGGAGGAACCGGAGGAACCGGACCAACTGGAACGAGCTCGCATCCAGATGTATAATGACCTCAAGCGGGCGGAGATAGAAAAATATCGCCGTCGCGGTGATAATTGGTTTAACATGAAGTGTAAGTATCCGGGATGGTTTGTGGACAAAGATGTCGACGTGGAATTTGAAGAGACCATGATGCTGTTATTCCACCCTGACTCAGGCGTTGATATTCAGGTGAAAGATTATGCTGACATTGCCAAGTATTTTTCCAGTCGAAACTATCTTTATTTCCCCGACCAAGCTGAGTTTGACAAAACAATCATGAACAAAAGATGGAACTTTGAAGCAACCACGAGTGGGTATGAAGAGGAAGAATGGGTTCGCTTGATTTTCATCTGGGGGGAGTGAGCCGTGATCCGCGCAAGTTTCAGATTTTTCATTTCCCAGAAATGAAAAAATCACTCAAATCTTCTCTCCCATTCCTTTTCAAACTTCTCCAAATCCAACCCCAAATCAATCACAATCCCATCAATCGCTTCCATTGAAAACAAAAATCCATCCCTGTCGAATTTTCCTCCCCGCAAAGCGAAGCGCAAATCACTCAATGTTTTTTCATAGGTGGTGAAAGCAAATTTCGCCATCTCAATTTTGCTTTTCAGGTTCTTCATTTCATTGGCGGTTTTGACGACCAACCCCAATCCGGAAATCACTCCCAACACGATTGGGTTCAAAGTTGCTGCCCCAGCAATCGTCCCGATTGCAACCAAACCGGAAGAGGTCAAATTCATGAGCAGATTCATTTTCTTGAATCGGCCATGCGCTCGTTTCAGGCACCAGAATCTTTTGTGATAAAATCGAAAAAGTTTTTTGATCTCTTCCAGTTCTTCTTCCTGAATTGTGGGGTCAATGTGATTGAAATTGAAGATGCTTTGTTTTCGCTTCGCTCGCTTCGCTCGGCTCGCCACTCCGTGGCTCCCTTCGGTCGCTTCTCTCGCTCTCATTTTTCTAGATAATTTCAAAAAGAAATGTGATTTGGGCCTTGTCAATATTTAATGATCGATCATGTATTCTTGCTGTAAATAATTCTCCTTCCTTATAAACAACATTGTGAAAGACAAATAATTGAATTCTATTATCTCTGCTAACCCTCGTTCCACTTTGTGGTTCTTTATCTGGGAGATATAAACTTAGTTGTGGAAAAGAAGATGTTTTCGATAAAATTTGAGCATATGCTTTAATTAATTTGCATCGGATGGGGATGACTATATCATTGAAAAAATTATCAAAAAGTATATTTATCTCGTTTCCAGACGATTTTTTAAATCTTCCAATCAGCATGAAATTTTTCTTCAAATTTGAATTGAGCAATTTGTGGCCATTCAAATCCAAGTCAGCCTCCATAACCATCTTCCCCGCTTGGAAAACGAAAGGGGAATCGAAGACGCTGCTCTCAACATCCGACTGCGAGCCAGCAACTCCATATATGATCAGCTTTGCATTTCCTTTTTCGGCTGATTCGGCAGTTCCCCGCCATTTCAGATCCAGGAAAATAAATTCAGGCGGAGAGATCTGCCATTTATGCATGTGGATAATGGATCTGCTGTACCCCGAAAACTTCTTAGTTGATTGCTGATTGATATTCAGACTTGTGCTCACAACGTCAACGCTCACACCATCCATTGACGCGGGGAAGAGTTCAATGCAAATCGTGTATTCTCCCTCTGGGAGTTTGAACATATTGAATCCAAGTCTCCCATCGTATTCATTGAAATGATCTTTTGTTATTTGCAAGTCATAGGCCTTCTTGTTGAAATGATGCGGCGAATTTGAAAAATCAGTTATGCCAGTTACTTTCATATCATGTTCAGAGCTGGATTCATCCACATTTTCCATCAGATAGCGGAATGCGTCCTTTGGGTGAGAGGTTGACGTGATATGCGATTCATTTACGTATTTTTTGATCTTCTCTTCTAATTCCATCGTGTGGGCTACCACACCTCCTATCGCATTATCCACATAAGATTTTGGCGTGGGTTGTCGCTTCAGAGTTGGCGTTGCAATATTGTTTATTTGTTGCGAGTTCATATCCAGGTTTCCGGTCATTGTCCCACCTTCCAACGAAAGTTTTTTCGCGGATTGGCTGTCCACATATCGCATATTTGCACCCTGATCGGCAACTTCGGGATCTTTCACGTTAAAAATAGTGTGATTTCCCATATCCAAAGCCGTCTCCATTGGAAACGTCTCTTTGCGGGATACGAAGATATTCTTGACATCATTATAAGAAACCAGGTTGTTATAATGCGCTCCCAAATCATGCCATGTCTGCTGTTTTGAGTTTTTCACGTTGAAAAGTCCTTTCAAATCCAGGTCCTTCGTGACTTCATGAGTTGGTTCAGGAGCAGCAGGGTGGAATTTTTTCAGAGTGATCATATTCACCGCTGACAAATCGTTGTCTTCATCAGTGTCCAGATTGACGATCTATTTGCGATTCATTTCAATTCCGCCGGGGTTGATGAGTTTTTGCCCCCTGAGATCAAGATCCCCAGTCATATGGGAAGACCCATCAACCTGGAGAGAATCTGCCCGCAATTGCGTTGCAAGCGTGTCAACTTGTAGCTTTGTGATTGCATCCGAATTCCCCGTTCCTTCAGCGACATTGGTCAGGCGTTTTCTTTGCAGGTCGAAGTCCCCTGCTGGCGTCAGCTTGAAACCAACGCCTGGCAATCCATCTTTTCCATCTTTTCCTCCCGCGAAGCGAGTTGTTTCAGACAGCAGTCCATTTGAATAACTCATTTTAAATGCTTTCATCAAAATTTTTGGCAATGAACTTCCTCGGCTTATCCACATACAGGAAAGAGAACGGATCATGGGTTGCTTTCCGATAATCTTCTTTGCTGACTTGTGTCTCCCTGCAGAGAAGGGACACTTCATTGTTGCTGGGGAATTCGAAGATGCAAAAATGCGAGCAATTCAGACGGATATCTTTTGGTGTTCCGAAATAACTTTGCGAAAGATAAATCACGGAACAATTCTTGTGCCTCCCCTGAATGAAATAATCAATCAATGGCTTTTGGTTCTTTTCGGAAACAAAATCATCGAAAACAACTAGTTTTTGGTTATCCCCTGACAATGACGAAACTGGGATGATTTCATCCGGGGATGCTTCCACGACGTCATACCCCGCTTCTTTGCTGATTGGGCGAAACGTTTTCAGCAGATGCTGATATTTGGCTTGGTCAAGATTTTTCGCATAGGGATAAATTTTATCGTAGAAGAGCAGGCGGAGGATCATATCCAGGAGAACATTTGTTTTCCCCGATCCTGAAGGGCCACAGATCAACATTCTGAAAGTTCGATCCGGCATGAACGGGTGAAGTTGTTTGAAATTTGTGATTGGATCCTGGCAATCATAATTTGGGATTTTCATTTTATTAATGAACATGACGTTCTTCTTCTGGATATGAGACAACTTGTGAGATTCTGAGATTCTGAGATTCTGAGATTCTGAGATTCTGAGATTCTGAGATTCTGAGATGCTGAGATTCTGAGATTATGATTCTTAATAAAATGAGTTTATTGAAATGGCAACAAATTGCTAAAAGCAAATCTGCTTTGGGTAAAAAAATCAACTTTGTTCATGATGCCATCACCCAGAAAAAGTTGGGTGAAGAGACAAGCCAAATCGGGTTTGAAAAAATGTTCAAACCCATAACCGCAAAATTAGATGAGGTGGTTGCGTCGAATTTGGGGTCACCGCCTAAAATCCGGAAAAAGAAAAAAGCCAAACCAGCAGAAATCGATTATCTCCCCGAAGTCGATCCATTTGAAGAAATGGATGTTGAAGGTTTATTTGATGCTGATGAGGCAGCTGTTGCACCGCAAGCAGCTAAGCAACTTCCAGAAAGACCGCCAACATATGAAGAAGTACTGGCAGAGTTAGAAGGTGAATCATCCATATATGAAGAGGACGTTCCTGATTATGCTATAGAAGAAGAGGAAGAAGCGGAAGCGGAAGCGGCGGGAGACGAGGAAGACGCTCAAGAAGACGCAGTTAATAACATGCTAGATAACTTGGGTTTATCAAATTATGACACAACGGAGAAAGTCTTAGCTCAGTCAAATGTTCCGGAAGAAAAGAAAAAAAATTTCATTGAAAACAGCGTTATAAAGCCGGCTTTAAAAAAAAGAGACCAACTAAACAGCCGCATCAGCTATCAGAATAAAAAATTCAAAAGCGGCGCAATAACGGCAGATGCATTGGCTGGGGTAGTGAAGCCAATAAAGGCTAACAGAAAAGTATTGAATGACTACATGAAATATTATCGAGGGAAACTCAAGTCAATTAAAGGCTCGGGCGTCAGCAGAAGGGGTGGATCCATCCGTTTTTTCTCCAACCCCGCAGATCTTCTCCAGAAGCTTGAGGTCATAGTTGGCTCTATCCTTGCTGGGAATACGAATCAGGGCATCAGAAACACTGGAGTTGGCATTCTCGATCTTCTCCTGAAAGAAAACGTCATCAACAAATCCCAGCATGAGAAGCTCTTCAGAAAGTATTTCAAGCCCTAAAATGGAAATCGAAAAAGAAATTGTCCTGTCATCCTTTTCCGCCAAGACTGGCGGAAACAAACCAGAAAATTTCACAACAAAATTCAATCGGCCCATTGTTTTGGATCCAAATTCCCAGTATGTTGTTGGGTTGAATCGAGTCATCAACATGAGTTTTACGTGGTATAACATCAATGCTGCCCGCCAGAATCAACTGATTAGGTTCAGCTCTGACGGTGGGAAAACATTTTCCGATATCACCTTCCCAGCTGGGGTTTGGGAATATGAGGGGATGAATGATTTTATTCGGCTAGCTACAGGCCCACTCGCAGGATCCACCCCGGGAAAGAATGAAAAATTCCCAATCCATCTTGCTTTCTCTCCCACAACCTTCAGAACGACAATCACACTGGCAGAAAATTATCAGCTTGATTTCACCCCATCCAACTTCGGCGATCTGGTGGGTTTTGAGAAAAAGATTCTGAAAGATAAAGTCAACATTGGCCCCAGAGTTCCAAACCTCAGCCAAGATACTGATATGTTGAACGTTCATTGCGATCTCACAAGTGATTCACTTGTTGATGGAGAAGAGAGCGATATCATCTTCTCCTTTTCAACATCTGTGCTGAGGCCATCATATAGTTTTACCCTTGAACCCATGAGAACCACATTCAGCCCTGTGAATAAAAACACCATCTCCTCCATTCGGATTTATATCACTGATGGCAAAAGAAGGATTGTCGATTTGAATGGGGCTGATACGGCGTTCTCGCTTATCTTGAAAAAGCAAATAAAATGAAAAGTTATGAATTTGCTCGTTTTTTCCACCCCCAGCTGGGGCGGTTTGTTTATCGGCACAAAGGAACAGGTTTGATTGTAGACAATATTTTCAAACCAATAAGGAAGGTCGCATCAGTCGTCTTCAAGAAATTCGCAAAACCCATTGCGAAAAAAGCATTAGAATCAGGAATTTCTCACGCTGGGGATAAACTCGGCAAAAAAGCAGTTGAAAAATCTGGTGATTTGATCATGAAAAAACTGGGAAATATGAGAAAGGGGAAGCCACCAGCTCGACCACAATCAGCCCCTGCGTCAACCTCCGGAGCACGGCCGCAGGGAGAAAGTTCTGATGCCATATTGAACAGGTTGATCTCTGGGCAAGGAATTCGAAAAAGAAAAAAATGATTTAAAATGGCTTTTCGATCGAATGAATATCTTCAAAGAAATGAATTAGTGCGCTTCCAGCTGGATGACACAATCCGAGCTCCAGCTAATGATCAACCTCAACAAAAAAATGGTTATAAATTCACGATTAATGACCGATCCGCATTCTATGATTGGTATAATGCGTATTTCGAGGTGCAGTTTCAACTCCAGAAAAAAGAGGATGGAACGAGATATAACGCTGAAAGAATCACAGTGATCAATGGCGCTCATTCCCTGATTAAACACCTAACAATCCGATCTGCGGGAAAGATTATTTATGATACTGATAATCTGCACAAGGTCTGTTTCGCAAAGAATTTGTTGGAATACTCCGACGACTTCAGCAGATCAGTCGCCAAGAACAGTTTCTGGTATTTGGATACTGATGCAACAACCGCTAATACGAATGCAGGATTTGAAGCCCGGCGAGTGATTACTCGAGATCTTCACAACACTAATACGATCATTCCCCTGAATCGTTTTTCCTTTTTCGAAGAGTTGGAAGATAAGATGCTTGTGCCCATGCAGCTGCAATTTGAGATAACCCTCAATGATGATGGGGAACTCATTCATATGGCACACGGCGTTGATGCTGGAAGAGTGGTGCTGAATCGATTTCTGCTTTGGGTGCCAAGATTGACTCCCAAAGATTCACTTTATGACAAATTTGTCAGCTCATTCCTGAAAGAAACGCAATGGAAATATCTGAGGGAAATGTATCAAAAATCTGCTCCTACGCAGTCATCAGGATTTTTCCAGATCTCAGCGAGCATCGACAATGTGAGGCATATTTTTGTCTGGCTGAAAAGAACCGCTCCACCCAATAATGCCCCTGCAGAAGACAATCCCTATCTGATGGACACTTTCACGCTGAATGCAGTAGATGATAACACCTCATCCTTGTTGAACTGCCGATTAGAATATGGAAACGGAGTTTTCTACCCGGAAACAGAGTACGACAGTGAAAGCAAAGTGAGGATTTTCCAGGATGTCATGGCTTATGCAATGAGGAAAAATGATTTCAACACTGGAACACAGCTGAATCTGGCCAATTTCAATTCTCTTTTCTCCTTGATCTATTTCGATCTGACTTACCAAACGGAAAAACCAACAAGAGATCCCAAGCAGTTGATATTCAGATATCGATTGAACGCAGATGCAGCTGCAAACTTCAATGTACATGCGATAGTTCTCTATGAAGAAATGGTGAAAATCGATAAGATTGGAAATGAGCTGGTTATCGTGTGAAGTGTGAAGTGTGAAAAAACATATGTTCTCATCTAAAATGACAACATATCACCCATATAAAGTAAATCTGTCGGAAGGGCAAAAAAGCAAGCTTGGAAGAGCATTCCGAACAAACAATCCCGTCACCCTGAGATTGGGTGCAAATCAAACAAGCGGAAGTGATGAATTGATGCTCACGGCAAATCAAAAGAAACGAATTGCCAAAGCTGCGGCTTTGGGAAAGGGCGTTGAAATCAAGATATCGAAAACGCAAATCCGAAAAGTGATGAAGCAAGGTGGAAGTCTTTTCTCTGCTATTGTTCCCCTGGCTCGTTCCCTGGCACCTACCCTGGCAAAGACACTTGGGCTGTCAGCATTGGCTGGTTTGGCGAGTGAAGGAGCGAGTCAAGTTGTGAAAAAGATAAGCGGGAAGGGAGGCGGGCAAACGGGCGGATTTCTCACTCCCCAAGATAAAATTCAAAAACTGATTGACAATAAACATCTGTTGACAAATAAACAGAAACAGGACATTTTGGCTGCCCTGAATTCAGGAGGACAGTTGGTGGTGAAGCCATCAGCAAAACAGTCTGGTGGGGCATTGGTAACAATTCTGGCTTCCATTGGAATCCCGCTGGCGCTGGACATGGTGAAAAATTTGTTTGGGAAAGGTGCGCCAAGAGTTGGACGCCCCAAAGGAAAGGGGGCGCCAAGAGTTGGGCTCCCAAAAGGAAAGGGAGCGCCAAGATTGGGGGCGCATCCGTTTCAACCTCCCCCATTTATTGGAAACTGGGGAAAAACTGTTGGGATGGGAAAAAAATCAAAAAAAGGAGCGGGACTTCTGCTGGGGGAAAAAAGTCCATTCAACAACATCCCAATTCTCGGGGCAATATTGTGAAACCGAAGCCAAAATTCGTGAACAAACCCCTGAGCAACCTTGATCTTCTCCAGTGGATTGATTTTCTGAAAATTCCCAATTTCAAAGGAATTTTCGCCAGGGATAAAGGGAGGCCCCGAGAGCACAGCCCCTGCATCATCAATCTTGATTCACTCAAAAATGCAGGAACTCACTGGGTGTGCTGCGCTCCCGGACAGAAATTCACGTGGTATTTCGACTCTTTTGGGATGGGATTTCCCCAGGAATTCAAAAGTTCCAAACCGGTGATTTGGAACAGCAGTCAGTATCAAAACATAGACAGCGTTCTTTGCGGGTATTATTGCCTGTTTTTCCTCCATCAATGGTCGCAGGGGAAAGATTTTTATGATATTCTCAAACCTCTCAGTCTGACTGATACGATGGGGAATGAAAGATTCATAAAAGAATATTTCGATTGAAAATGAAATCGGGGAGAAAAATCTGATTGGTGGCAGATTTTTCACTTGTGCCCTGAAATCTGGGAGAAAATATTCCGCTGAAATCTGGGAGAAAATCCAAGAACGAAATGCCAATGGATCGATTTTAGCATTTTGTCAGCCTCCGAAAAATCCTTGGTTTATATGTGAGTTGACATGCATTTTTAAACGTCAACACGGAGTGTCACTATAGGGACATGTGCATGTCATCTATTTTAGGGATTGACAGCGTTGTCACCCAATGGGGGGATTAGTTTGGTTCGTCAAGTCTCGAAAAACCCTGGGAAAATATTTTTTTTGTTTTGAAAATGCATGTCAACTCCCATATAAACCAGGGATTTTTCCGGAGGCTGACAAAATTCTGAATCCGATCCATTGGAGAAAAAACTCTGGGGCATCTGGGAGAAAATCTTTTTCCAGAGTTGGAAAAAGATTTTGAAATTCATTTGCCTGACTCGGGGGAGAATGAAAAATTCATAAAAGAATATTTCGATTGAAAATGAAATCATATTGCGTGAAGGAGAAAAAACAAACGGAATGCGTGAAACCAACTGGATTCCAGACTGCAAAAAATGGCAGAAAGATGTGGTTTTGCCATTGCGCTTCCTGCGGAATCAAAAAGACAAGATTTGTGAAATCGGGAAACTGAGTCTGCCCCCACAAGGTGGGGGCATTGGTGAACTTGCGCTGACCGGCGTCGCGCATGTGCTGCCTTGGTTGGGAAAAAAGACAGTTGAAATGGGCCGTTATGGAGCCAGTGAATTGTTGCGAAACAAAAACACTCAGAAAAAAGCATTGGATTTTGCCCTGGACAAGATGAAACCATTTCTTGCCAAAACCTCTGCTGATATGATGAATGAGCTGTCCACGGCGATCCGACCAAACAGAAAATATAAGACAGATCGAGCAGATTTGGATGGGGGTGCTTTAGATGTTCATTCCCTGATTGGGAAGCTGCCAAGACCAAAGAAAGGTTTCACTTTGCCTGGACATAATTATACCGGCCCTTATAACCCATTGGATAAGCAAGTCAGATTCGATGAAAATGGAAAAATTCTCGAAATTATGCAGCAGCCCACAGGAAAAACAGACGCAGTTGCTATGCAGCACGATGTGGATTATTCAGTCTGCGCAAAGGAAAAGAATCCACGCAAATGCAAAAATAAAGCAGACAGGAAAATGGTTGCCGCTTTGGATGCCATTCCCTGGAAAGAAAGACAGTGGGGTCATGCCTTAGCGAGAAACACAATTCAAGCAAAACAGAAACTTGGTCTCGGCGCTCCAAAAAACGGGAAAAGATTTTGAGTGAAGGCCAGTGGGCTCAAAATCTGGCAAACGAATTACACCGGCCAATCAGGCGGCGCTTTCCAAAACGACGAGTCATAGCATATGGGATTGAAAACATCTGGGCGGGTGATCTGGTCGAGATGGGGAAATTTTCGAGGTGGAATAAAGGGATCAGATATCTCCTGATGGTGATCGATGTTTTCTCAAAGTTCGGTTGGATTCGCCCCCTGAAAGACAAGCGAGGACAAACAGTGGCTGATGCTTTCCGATCCATATTCAAGGGGCGAAAACCGAAGATGCTTTGGAGTGACAAAGGGTCTGAATTTTTCAACGCAACAATGAAAAATCTGCTTGATAAGAATGGGGTAAAATTGTATACAACGGAAAATCAAGAAAAGGCATCTGTTGTTGAGCGCTGGAACAGGTCTTTCAAGGAAAAACTCTTTAAAATGTTTTCTGCTAACAACAATACAATATACTGGGACAAACTTGGCAAATTAGTGGATCAATATAACCACCGTTTTCATTTGAGCATTCGAATGACTCCCGCAGAGGCGAGCAAACAGGAAAATGAGAGACAGGTTTTCGCTAATTTATACGGAGATTTAATTTATGCTAAACACAACCCGGCAAAATTCAGGGTTGGTGACAGAGTCCGAATTTCAAAGTTTAAACGAAAGACATTTGACAAAGGTTTCACGCCGAACTGGACAGAGGAGATATTTGTGATTGACGAAATAAAGAACACAAACCCTGTAACGTATAAATTAGTCGATCTGTTGGGAGAATCAATCACCGGATCATTTTACGAAGCAGAATTGCAAAGAACAACGCAAGATGTGTTTCGAATTGAAAAGGTTATTCGCCGTGATAATAAGCGAAAACTCGCGCTTGTAAAATGGAAAAGTTACCCCGATAAATTTAATTCTTGGATTCCATTGAGCGATGTGGAAAAGCTTGGCTAAAAAAGTCAATCATTGAAATGGCAATTATTTAATGTTTTCTTCTAAAATAATGAATGTCAGACATCGATTTGATGAGAATGAACACAATTTTCTAATTAATATCGGTCTTAGCGCGTTTTATGGGATTCATCGCTTGGATGAAGACCAACTTTCTGAGAATTATGAAAAAACGAAAAAGATTGAAACAACAACGATGAATTATTTCAACTCAATTCTCCAAAGACAACCAGTGACATCTTATTTGGAAGAAATCAAAAGAACATGCGAGAATCTTCTCACAATCAAAAAATATAAACAAGCATGTGAAGATGTGATGCAGTACAGAACTTATCTCAAAGTCTAACGCGTTAGGCAAAATTTTCATTTCTTCCCCAATTTGAGTTTAATATTTTTCGGCTTACGCGTAAGTCAGTTTTTTTATCACCTGAGGCAGCTGGGCAATTCAAAATGTCAGAATATGAATGTTTTACATTAATATTCACAAAGTCTGTTATTTCAAAACACCGCTTCGCTTCACTTCGCACGGCTCGGCTCGCTCGCTTTGTTTTCTTTCAATTTCCGGTGGATTTCCCAGAGAAGGCCACTTTGCTTTTGGAGTTCATTTCTGAGAATTTTGTGTTCCTCCTGGAGATTGACGAATGATTCAAAGAGAAGTTCAATCGAGTCTTCGATTTCGTCGCTTCGCTCAGCTTCCTCCATCTCTGTATCAGACACAGTAAATTCATCATCCGATGTTGTCGGAGTCTCATCGTCGCTTCTTTCTTCTTCCTCTGAGCATGTGGAACAATCTTCATGGTCACTCGCACTGAGGCTCGCTTCACTCGCTTCGCTTCGCTCGGCTTCATTGGAAAATACTTTCTCAAGATCCATTTTATTTCCAATTTAATTTTTTGAAGATGGTTTGGATTATTTTTTCTTGTTCCGCCCGTCTTGATGGAAGTTTGAGCAGTTTGAAATCATCTTCATTTGGATTGAAACCGTTCTTCTTCAACAGGGCGAAAAGAACTTGGTGGCAATTAAGAAACTTTTTTCTGCTGAGATGAAGGTCATTATATGCCAGTGAGAAATATTTAAAGTCGTCGATGAGAAACTCTTCCAGGTGTGCATAATCATTCCCGTCGTGGTCTGTTATGTGATTAAAAATGCCGTGGTCGTTGCCATAGACTTTTTTCCACTTGGAAGCTTTGACGAAATCCCGGACTTTTTTTCTTGTGATTTCGTCACGGGGAATTTGGGAGAGAATTTGTTCTTGATAAAATTCGAGATCTTTGAGTGGAATTTGATTTTTTGCCCTGATTTTTGCGGATGATATTTTTGAAATGTTCCAGCCTGGGATTTTTGGGAGAATGGCATGTTGTGATGGTTTCTCGAACAAGTTCAGGAGTGTCATCATAAATTTCTTCTTCTTCGGAATCAGACATTTTCTTTTCCGGAGAGAATTTTGTCGCCGCCGGGATTTTTTGGGAGAGAATTTCCATCCTGTTCCGGAAGAAGGGAAAAACTTCTGCTGAATTTAGTAGAAGTGTATAGAGAGGACTGGCTCACTCCTGTTTCACGCTGGTTTGAAGCGTTTCTCATTGCCCCCTGATCAGAAACCTTTCTCACCAATTTGAACGTGTTTCTCCATCCCCAATTGGCAGCAATGAGAACCGCTTCAAACCAGCGAGAAACAGAAGTGAGACAACAAATGAGAAACGCTTGAAACCAGCGTGAAACAGGAGTGAGCCAGTACTCGCTATACACTTCTACTTTCGTGAACGAATTTGGCTTGTTACTCGTTGAACTGGAAAAATGGCCGCCACGAAACGAAGTAGCCTTGGGACTCGACTCTGGATGAATTTCTCGACCTACCCTGGCATATTTTGGAAGTTGCGACCACTAAAGAACACAACCAGCGTGAAATTTCGGCGGTGGGTCGGAGTGGCTGTGGACTTAGCATAAATATGAAATGTGTACGGAAAGAAACGAACGTTGTCAAAAATCGTGGCCATTTCCCAGCATGCAGTGCGGTGGTGATGTTGACATCTTAAAGTGACTCCATCGTGAGACAAACGAAAAAAGGGTTTACCTATCTTACACACCACGACGAACAACAACCACATTTTTAGTAACGTGATTTTTGTTGTTTTTCTATGACGTTAAAAACGGTCATTTTTGTTATTGTCCAAATTCAAACGCTGATATTCTGCAAAAATCGCTAACTTTTTGTGTTTATTGGGTATCTCAATTTGAAGGACTTTCTAGTCAATGCTCACAATTGATAGCTAAGGCAATGCTCGCGCGATTGAGAAAGTTGCAATTTTTTAAAGCAGTGGTGTATTGTACGGCCGGTTTTGGCCGGAACGGCCGTCAATGGGTTAATAACCATCTCTCTCTCTTTATTCAGCCACGATAAAAGCTAAATCCTAGGTTTGCTCGTTATGTTATGTGCAGTGTGAATCGTGAATTGTACCTCGCTCACTCACTCATTTTTCAGTGCAATTTTTTTCGCGTTCAAGTTGCATCTTCAAATCGCGTGTTTAAACTAGCGGCGATTTCAGTGCAATTTTGTCGCGCAGAGGTTTCGAACATGTTTGAAACCTAATGCAACTTGGCTGCGATGTTTGGGAAATCACAGCAAATCGCAGCAAATATCGCACCCGAATCGCAGAGAAATCGCCGCTAGTTTACACTTGCGATAAAAGTTGCATTGGAGAGCGCGACAAAAATCGCATCCAAAATCGCATCAAAAATCACCTGTATAAACCGGCCTCTAAACCTTTCATTTTGAAATATCGCATTTTAAGTAATTTAGTTTTCGCACTGATTTTATCTCGCGAGGCTCAATATTTTTCCTTGCCCTCGCTTGTTTCCGAAATATCTGAGAAATTAAATCTCTTAGAGGGACTATTGTCGAAATTCGCTGCCAGCAAAACAAACCACATCGGCTCTTCACACATTCCCGGCGAAGGTGATGCGTGTGAAAAATCGTTCTTGGAAACGGCCTCCATAGTAAAAACACCCTATTTTTCTGTATTTTCAAGTGCTAAAGAACAGTCTTGATAGCTTCCCAGTCTTTAAAGTCTGCTTCATTTAGGCTTACAATACAATATTGCTATTCATAAAGCTGTGCGTGAAAGTAAGGTCTTCTGGGAATCAGAAAAGTGGCTTTTACCAACTCTGTTTGGCCAGGTTTTGCACTTTCTTTTCTAATTATAAATGATGTCTAGGCTTTCTGCGAGATTCGTTATTTGATCACTTGTCTAAAGATATGACATGTAGTTTGCGCATTTTCAAATGAAACAAAAAAGCAAGATTTTGCAAGTACTAGTACTAGTACTTAATCAGACAGGTGGAGGTGGTATTCAACAACACATTAGGATCAATAATAGGATAATAGGTCTGGTTACATGATTGGCCGTTATTGTACTAGAGACGCATTATCCGTCTGGACGAACTTGGGCAAACATTTGTAGTTCGTCTGGTTATGCGTCTCTAGTATAAAGACAGGCACAAGACGCATTATTCGTCTAGACGAACTATCTTTCGTAGTGCGTCGCTCAAGACGCATTTTGTTGTTTTTGTTGTTTCTGTTTTAGTTGAACGATATTTTATTTTACAAAAAAAAATATTACATTACTAGATAAAAAATAATATCTTAATAGAGATTCCATTTATTGTTTTGTCTTTGTTAAAGAAGTATATTATAACGTGAAAGTGAAAAAAAGAAAAGAAATGTGGAGAATCCGGGTATCGATCCCGGTACCTCCCGCATGCTAAGCGGGCGCTCTAACACTTGAGCTAATTCCCCATCACGCGCTTTGTGGTAACGTATTAGATGTTTTAACGGTTAGTTCTTCCTTCTAGAAAATGACAGGTTATCATTTTGATTTTTTTTTTATTGAAACGAAAAAACTTTGATGTGTCTTTGGAAGATTATAAGGAGAATAAAACTTGAATATTGTGAACACCGTTGACTACAATTCCCTGGATGCCAAGAAAAGTCGGGACAGGCCGAAGGCAGACAGACCACCGAAGCGTTATCGAGCGGCGAATACGAGAGCGCGAGAAAAGCCTCTGGCGACAAGAATAGTGTCTCGTTGTAAGAACGCTTTCCTAGACAAGAAAATAATTGCCACGTTATAAAGAGGGGGAGAGATTGAGCAGAATTGTTTCTCTAAAGAGACCATTGAACATGCGAAAGAGAACCTCTGCAGCTCGAAAACGAATAATGAAAACGCGGGGTACGATACAAAATAAGTCAAACAACATGATAATGGTTATGATGATGATAATGATGACGATGATGATAATGATGACGATGATGATGATGATGATGACGATGCTGATGATGAAGATGATGATGATTGTGTTCATGTGATTTCAATGTTCATGACAGATATTCCCGACCCCCATTTATAATTCACCGACCTGCACCTGCAAATTAAGATCAGAATTAACAATAAAACAGCTGCTGCGTAGGAGATTGCCGACGTTTGGGTGTTGCCACATGAACTTCCCAGGCGAAATACTTTCGATTATGGTAGACACTGTGTGAAGTGGAAAGTTGAATTATCCTTCAGGCCGGTTGTCTTTTATTTTTTCTTGTCCCCATCAGTAACGAAGTAGACTGTTGAAGTATAGACGGATCTTATCCATTGTATATTTCACGAAAAAACAAAAACAAAAACAAATACAAACACAAGGGCTTTTTCCTTTAAGAAAATCTCTCTTTCGAAATGTTCCCTACGAAATTTTATAAAATGTTTATTTTAACTGTAAATAATATGCAATTAAAATATAAGTTTTCAATACACCACCCTGGCTGCCGAGTGAGCAAAAAAATAAACAAACAAAAAAGAAAACAGGCCTTTATTTATATTTTTTACTGATTAGAGATACAACATGTTGTTCGAGGTGTTTTTCAAACAATATTTGACCACTTGCCCAAAGAAATTACATGTAGTTTTTTTTTTTCATTGTTAAACAGAACAAAAAGAAAAAGAAAAAGAGAAACACCAAGATATTGCAAGTGCCAGAACTTAATCAGACAAGGGGTATCTAACAACACATCGGGATCAATAATTGACCTCCTGCTTGTGTGATCGGCCTGTTGGTCTAGTGGTATGATTCTCGCTTTGGGTGCGAGAGGTCCCGGGTTCGACTCCCGGACAGGCCCGTAAAGAAATATATTTTATACACTTTTGTTTTTAATTAAAAAAAACTTAAACAACGAACTGAAAAAAAACTTTCTTGCAGCGCTTTCCTTTCGTATGGGAAATTCGTGTTTTCCGGTGGTATATCGAATGGAACAGACTTTTCCACTGGAAATGTTTCGGAATAATAGGAATACCTTCAGAGGTAGTCCTCTTTTCTCGTTTTTGCCGAAATGATGGGAAAATCCTGTACCATCTGCTGCGTCCCACTAGTGCCATGCTCCTTGACGAATTAAAGGTGATGTTTGTTATTGTAAATCGTTAGTACCCAGTCTCCTCAAGGAATAAAAAGCAACTCCGTGCTAAAGGAACACGCTCTTGCCGTTCCGTTTTGATCGAGGACAAATTTGTCCTGTTCCTTTTAACAAGAAATTCTACCCGGCTTTTCCATTCAAATGGAAAGCGCCCCAGTGTTACTATTCTTTACTCTTCTTGTATACAGCTATTTCAACTAACGTTGTCGGATGAAAGCTCAAAGCCAAGACCGCAAAGTTGTATGGGTAGTTGTAAATAGCCATTGCATTGAAAATTCCATACTACCTTGCGGTCTTGGCTTTGAGCATTTTCATCCGACAACGTTAATTGAAATAGCTGTATAGAATACATTTGAAGCTACAAGACCTTTCTAAACTCGTGAAGAGTTGTCAGATGTGGCGTTAACACTTTTACTGCACGATTCAAACTATCAGTCAGGCAATATTGTTAAGTCTTTGGAAGTGAAACATTTAAGGTAATTCCATCGAAACAGAAGTTGCAATGAAATTTTTCTAAATTTTTGAACAGTAAATTATCCTCACTGCATACCTAATGCAACGTCACGGTAAACTAAGTTATGGGAGGTATCCGCGACTGCCTTGGCAAAAGATATGCAGCGAGGCTGGGTGAAGTGGTCACTGCCACCGGGGGAGGAAGGTGGGGAGAAAAGTGCTTCTTTCAGGTATTCCCGTTAAACTGCGAAATTTGACATCGTGCCGTCTAATTTTATAGCAGGGGGCCGCAAAGGATCATGCATGATCCTGCTGCTTGCCCGGGATTAGCGGAATGGGGCGTATTTCCGCGACACGCTAATTATATATGCAGTGATAATAGCAGAACAATGTCATCACGAAAAGCCTTAACGCTGATTGGATAAATCTTAAATACATTTTTTTTAGAAAGATAGCGAATAGAGTGTTTTACATCTAGCTTTATACATTCTTGTTCTTGCACCTGTGTCTTAAGAGCGGATATCTGTAAATATCGAGAATCCGACGACAGAGGCAAAATTTCGAATTTCTTTTTATTTTACCAAAAGAACCTATTTAGTGACCCATTTTCGAAAATGGGTTTAAAAGGTTCGATTTCATTTTACTTTTTTCAAAATTTCGATAAGTCGAAAATTAGCCTTTTGAGTCCGCGGGTGCTTTCATGGACCACTGAATTTTGGCCATTTTGGACCATTTTCAACACGCTCCTGTTATCATAACATTCGGTATCCTACAATGCCTTTTACACAGTAAATTAAACATCTTTTTAGCTTTCTTTTGCAATAAAATTTAGTCGGAAATGTTAAGTTTAAAGATCATTTTGGTTTTGTAGAAAACACATCTTCGCCATGTAAACAATATCAAACAAGAAGGCAAATTTAAGCAAACTTGTAATTAGTAAAATGCAGTCTGGTATATGATTTTTAGGCGAAAAACAACACTACATTATAGCTGAATCTGTCTTTTATTTATTCTGAAATTAGGTTTGGTGGCCCGTAAATGCAGCGCTACTGAGAGGTTTATCCATGAAGGCCACTTTTCGCTTGACTCCAATTTCGCATTCGATTAATTGAATTGTGAGCGCTGGAAGTATTTCAATGACGGTGAACTTAAGAACGAAAATGACTCAAGGAACAGCGAAATTGGCCCTTAAGCAGGTCTTTAATATGGAAACAGCATTTACATGTTTTAGGAATATTCATATGTTTTTTCGAACTACAAGGATCAAAAACATTCTATACCCGAATACTAATCACAAGTTGTTCTATCGAAAGGTTAAAAAGAATAGCATTACATACTAACAAACGACCATTTCCGGAATTATAAGCTGGGGATTATGACGTTTTTGGGTCAAAACTGTCCGAAAATAGAACTAAGTACCTTTGTCATACGCGATATGCTTATAGAACACTGAGAGGAAGATATCAAGTGAATTTTCCAAGAGATAGTAAACCATAGCCTGAGTTTTAGCGAGTTTTCCAAGACATAAAGCGATAAACTTGTTGAAAAAGTAAGTTGCATTCCATTTCCATCCCGGCCATGTGCAGCCCAAGACACTTATTTTTACTCTTAGAGCTGGACCAATATTTTTCGGTTTTCACTGATATAAATAACAACCCAGCTTTTAAAGGCAACATTGAACTGGGGACATAGACCCTTTAATTACGGACAGTACCTTTTGTTCACAGTGTCTTTGTGAAAGGACTTTGTCTGGGCCGTGAATGTGACAATAAATATAAGTTCAATAGTTTCATAAAATGAAAAAAAGATAAAGCACTATTAATAGTATTCCATCATAAAGTGGGAAAATAATTAGCTGCATGTAAAAATGTCATACAAGGACACAACACATTCTGAAATAATTGGTGTTTAGTTTTCAGTTGAATGTCGAAATTAACTTCGCTATTGCTTTGGTTTTCCATTGCTGCGCATTGTTGTTACCTAAAGGACACTCGCGCCACTTTCTTAACCAATCATAAGTACTGAGAACCAAAACTAATCGTGACTTGCTCGCACGTATTTTCTCGCGCTTGACGCCGACTCCTTGGAATGTGTCGGCGGCTTCAGTTTTGATCGGAACATAGTTTATAGAATAAACTGGTTATGAAACTCAGTCAGTCCTTTGTTATATTGTTTTGTTCTCCATTTCTTTTGTTCGTTTGCCTTGACCGTGCACAAAACACAAAAGGTATTGAAATGCATATGAGCAACTGACCAATAGAAACATTTGGGCTCACACGTTAAACACGGCTCTAAGCTGCCATACAATTGCACAACACAAAGTGAACGATAATCAGCTGTCTGCAAAAATATTACGCAATGACATAAAACACAAAGTGAAATATAACTAGCTGTCTGTAAAATATCATACAATGACTCAACACAAAGTGAGTAAATGATGTTTGCATGTGGATATCCCTCAATAGATCGCATCGATAACTCTCTTGCCGCTGCACATCGCTGTAGCGGCTCGCTCGACATTTCTCTCAGTTTGCTGTCCCCATTCCTAAAAATCAAACACCTCTAAATTAGTAACAGAAGAATTGGGGACTTTTCAAAAACTACGGGTAGAGAACTTTGAAATTAAGGAACCATCTTTTAACAATGCATTTAAAAAAGTGTAGATAGCCCTTTGAAAAACAAAGGAACTGTTCTACTCAGGGCAATTTTCACCTTGGCGTTTGTATAGCTCATTAACGGTATAATACTGACTGTATGCCCTGTATTAAAAATTAATGTACATGTAAAGGCTTTTGATATTAGTTGTATTAGTCAAATTTGAATGCATAAACAAAAGAGGCCTTTCTTTCGATGTACTAACAAAAAAAATTCTTTGGGGCAATCTTTTGGACCATGGCAAAATGTGCACAAGACGCGAAGAAAGTCGGCACCACAGCCAAATTGTACCGGCTCCCTCCACGAGAAATAAGCTTTTAGGTAGACTCGTAAATATGCGAGCAGGCAACTTTGAAATTTAACGTAAACCTGTGATAAATCGCTCTTGTCATTACAATCCTTAGCATGCTTCTTTAACAGAGCAACCTTAACCAGTGTTTCATTACTGCTTAATCCCGTAATGTTTTAATCCCTGTTTGGTTCTAATTATCACCTCGATCTCGAATCTTTCAAGCAAATGCGCTCTATATGTTTATTATCATGATTATTTTTTTATTATTGTTACTATCACGTTTATTCAAAATTAGGTTAAGCGTTATCGGTAGGCTTTCAAATGTTAATTTTATTACCCAGGATATTTAATGAGTGAAACAGCTTTCAACAGCATCAGTTTAATCTGTCCGGCGCTCTAGTTTTGAAGTTTTAATACGGTAAGTTTGGCTTTGTCAATTTTCATTTGTATTTCGTTGAATGTTACCACGGTTATCGCTCTGTACGTCACACACAGAAAAGAAACCGACTTTCCTAGGTTAGACCGTTTCGACACGCCCTCTACACTTATGATACACAATTATACAATTTGTATGTTACGAACGCTGAAAACTGTATTTTAACAGTCAGGTGTTTCGGGGATAACCCCTTCATCAGTGCTTGCATGTGCTCCCAGAGACAAACGCTTATTTGAGTTCCCAAACCCGTTTTTGAGTGCTACGCGCACCAGTACTATAAATTCAAAATAGCCCCAAAAGGCCGAATTGGCCCAGAGTCCCAAAAGCTAATTCAACCTTTCATGGGGCTATCTTGGACATTCAGGTTCTTGATTCAGCCCACATTGAAAGCCAGTTTTTTTCCTTGTATTGAACAGCTGCTTTGCCGCTATGGGGCCATGTTAAGTTTAATAACTCGTCCAAAACAGCTCCATTTCAGAAGAGTTAAATTAGCCCCCAAAAATAGTCCTCCATTTTACTCATCGCCGAAACGGTCCCAATTTTGGGGCTAAATCAGATCTTTTTAATATTTGCAGTGCAATAAAAACTGTTGTGCTATCAACCTTTTCTCAGTCCAGAATAACTAGTATGACCAATTTTATAATATCAGTTGCGTATCGAAAATTGACATTTTTTATCTCGTCGTGATTAGCCTACTCCATTGTCACGTCTAACGATTTCTTCTCTGTAAATTAATATTGTTCTCTCTGGAGATTTCTGAATTCTACGTACTGTATGACTTTTTAACTTCATTGAATAAGGCAGGGTTCTAGGCGTTTATGGGGTGCTTTCAAAACGACAAATTGACTTGCACGAAAGCTAAAGCAATTGTGGACATTGAGAGCGAGTTGTATACTGAGCTGTTAATGATTCTTTAATTGTTTTCGATTCGATTCGCTCATTTATTTTACAACGAAACAACTCTTAAGAGTTGGATGTGATAATGTTTTTTTTAACCGACAACAACTTTGGAAGAATTTCACATGCACGCAGCTAAGGCGTTCTCGTTCAAGGGGAAGTCTAATTTGGCAGTCTTGTCTCGTTACCATGGCAACTCATGATTGAGATGTTGGACTTGATTTTCAAAAACTAGTAACCTCACGAACATTAAAGCTATGACAATGAAAGCTTGAGGGTGCATAGTACGTCAAAAACTGTCTCCTTAGCGGTCCGCACAATGGAACGATGACCTCCTATGACTTAGTCGTTAAGTAATTAGTTATACGACCGCCATCTTGGATCCGCCATATTTGATCCGCCATCTTGGATTTCTGAAACTTTTTTAAACTTCTTGAAAACCGTCCAAATTGACTCATAATTAATCAAAACCAATAAATAAACGCTAAATGATGTAAACATGTAAATGTTATACCAATAAACATTGTTTTTCTTCGTTCAAAGGTAAAGATATGCAAATTTCAAAAATCATGGCTGTCAAAATCTTGTTGCCATGGAAAAATTAAGTCACGTGATCAATAAAATGTCATGAAATTGTTGCCATTTATTTAAAAGTTAGCGCGGTCACTTTGTGTCCCCCCCCCCCCCCCCTTCCTCAGGCAAAATAGGGTAATGAAAGTGATGTACTGTATTTTTCTTTTTGCGTTTGTCAAAACTCCTTCCGTTTAATTTTTTAAACAAATTGAACTTTGTCAGTGTGAAATATAAGCTTACAGCAATATTGCATTACGCGTTAGCATTACTTTTTCACGGGTTGGCTCTCAGGAGACTTTGATTTATGATCGAGAACAGAGAAAAACCCACCAATTTGTCAATTTTTATAAAAATTCACCGTATGATATGTGCACAATAGACGTTTTAGTTACCGTAAAAACTTCTTTATTTTCGTGACGTCATCAAAATAAACAAACGAGCACTTGCGCGATTATCGCGCCCATGCCTCGCGCGCCAAAGCACTGCGTGGAGCAAACATTCAATCGATTCGCATATAATTAACCGCATATAAACAGGTCTAATTAACATGAAATCACCGCTTGCAAGCGATTAAAGTAGACCCACCTACTGAGAAATAACGAAAATAGAGCTGATCTCATACTGGCTTGTCTTTCACTTGAACATTTTACATAAAGTAAAACTTCATTTTACTCATACGCGAAGCGGCATGAGGGAAGGTTCCTGCTCCGTTTCCCTTGTTATTATTATTTTTATTATTTTTTGTGTCTCGATTTTGCATGGAAATTTATGCACGCATATTTTAGTGTACACGAACTCGCACCTGCCTCCCCTAGAAAGTTGTTTTGGTCCCCTATTGTTATGAAAGGCTTCAGGAAGGTTAAACCAATCAGAATCCGTCTTCTGCGCACATGTTTGATTTTTAGGGGTACTTGAGAGAACCGGTTTATCACTCGGAAAAGACTATCAGATTTCAAACAAATATGGCCTCTTCTGTACTCTACACTTCAATTTTACAAACGTTCATTTTCCATTACCAAAATGTAAACACGCTTTTTAAGACAAGAAAAAGTCCTTAAGACGATTTGTATGCCTTTGAAGTGGCGATGAGACAGCTGAAAGCGATGTAATCTTGCTGTGAGGTTAGCATCCATTTATCACAAAGCAGAACATGTCTTCCTTCAGAATTCATACTCGAAGCGCGAAGCGGCAGACTTTACTAAGAATTTTCAAGCATTCCTGGAAAACTACGGTAAAGAAAATAACATTTTTGAATGTCCATTTACTTTGTAAGAAACATTTCTTAGACTGGTTATTTGTGTTATCAGTGGTTTTTGAGAAATATTTAGAAAACTCGGCCACACGAGAAATTCTTCGACATGTGCTAAACAAATTTGCTTGCGTTGCCGACAGTTTCCTCGATGCGATAATGTAACGCGTTTTGCTCCTGAGACTAAACTAATAGATATTTGAATAAAACTTTCAACTGAGAGAATTCGTTGTCCTTTTTTCTGTGTATAGGCAAATTGCGATCAAACTTGTTCGAATTTTTTTCGTAACGCCAATAATCATGGTAAAGGCACGCTAGTAAATATAATTAAGTTAAATAGCGCTTTCTGAAATAAAGTTTGCTTTCAAGATTTTTTGATTCGCGAAAACATTATGCGAATCATCTTTAGGGATAAGAATGGTATCCTATATACACAGGAAAAGTCGTAAATTTTAGAAAACGCTAGATATAATAAAGCAGGCTGCTGAATTTAAATTTTATTTTGTGATGTTTATAATATAATTCGCAGACGCTAGCGCTCCGTGCTGCAATTAGGATAAATAAATCGCAAAGCCTTCCGGAAGCAGAACGTCACTGAATTCTGACAAGCGTTTAACTCTTTTATTGAAGGGAAAGACCTTTTCATTCAAGGAAATATGAGTTTCATTAAAAAGTTTTAACCTTTAGAACAAATATTTTGGATTCATGATCATGAAAAAACAGCGCGCGATCGAATTACATTTCACACTAAATTAGCATGAAACGAAGTGTATTTGCGACAACACTTTGAAGAAACTGTGAAGCCGGAAAAAAACTAATACATGGCAAAAATCAAAGCAGCTATTTAAGGAACTAAACGGGAGGGGGTTCATGATCCGTCGCGCAATATTTATTTTCAAACAATCTTGCCTCCGTCGGTGAGGGAGGGGGGGGGGGTGAATTCTTTCTGGAATAACCCAATGTAATAGAAATAATTCACTGTTTGGGAAGTATTAGACTAGTCTGGGTTTGATCGGGAATCAATTCATTAAATATCCATTGCGAGTACAGAAAAATAGCCCAATTTCGATATATTAAAATTCAACTTGAAACAATAAACATCACTAGGAGGCTTAGGGGAATGATAGCAGGGATTTATATGGTTTATTCCCCTAAACCTCGTAGTGATATTTTTTGGTTTCAAGTCGAATTTTAATATATCGAAATTGGTCTATTGGTTGGTTAAATCAACATGTCTTGAATGATGGTGCGATGTGTCTCACGCAAAATTCGTTGAGGGGGAGGGGTGCATGACCCGTTTAAAATAAACCATAAAACGTTTTTACGCAAGCGCACGAGTAAAAGAAGGAAAAGAACAGAAGGGTGTATGCCCCGAACCCGAGTCGCTTGCTTCATAACTAATACCCACATCCACTACACCAATGAGGGATAGCTGACAGGAATTGTAATTTTTTAACATATTTAGAGTGTTCACCATAACCATAAATGAGAGCTAACCGTTTTCAAATCAGTGCTTAACCCTACACACTGCAGATCAGTGCTAAACTGGAGTTCTTTTCTCCCATTTCTGTCTGTATGTCAGTAATATAAAGAATACTACTGATAGGTAAATAGGGCGTATTTTACTCGCTTGCATGCGGTAATTTGATGTTAATTTGACCGACCCGCTTATATGCAGTTAATTATATGCGAATCGGGTGCATGGAGCCACCTTAATCGGATTTTGGTTAGGTCAATAAACACGATAGGTGAATTGAGAGCAAACAATAACGAAAAACAGCAATAAGCACATACAATTGCAGAGAAGAATGTTCTTTCTACCTTGCTTGAGAGTTAAGGCTTTCCGATTTAGCGGATTAAATCCTCGGAAGTGGAAGTACAGTTGCTCATGCAATGTTAACGTTGTGAAGTCAGCTTGGTACTTTGAAATACTATTACGTCCGGAAACCGTTGGTTGTATGTTTTGGTAATATGGCTTTTCACTTTAAAACAAAGTCGGTGTTTCCAAAAATACAGAAGAGAAAACATAATTCGCAACGAATAATCGAATGTTGCTGAACATAATTCAGAATACGTAAAACACAATTCGTAACATCAAAAACACCAGTGATCACAGTAAAAAAAGCATTGGCAAACAGCATAACTAAATCCCAAACTTAATTTTTGGCGATAAGCAACATTTGCATCTGCGATCGACGCGTTTCAATGGGCGCGATTCCGGAATAGGCTGTCATTTTAGTTCGTGCTCCAAAGCACGCTTCAATAATATCAGCGCCTCGTAAAAATATTTAAAGTTCTGAAAACTGAGCAGTAGTAGCCGAGAGTTTTACACCTGACAAAACACTTGCTGCAATTTGTTTTTGAACGACTTCAAAAATAATTTATCTTTGGCGTGGCCGAGCTGAGTGGCAAGTTCATCCGTGGTGGAGGTTTTTCAGTTATAACTGACACGACAAAACTAATAACAGAGAGTCATAAAAGTTCCTGTAACAGCAACGCATTGGTTGAACGAGGTTCGTTCTGAGTTATAAATCATTCGAATCTTGTAGCCACATAAATATGTTAACACATTTTAAAAACGTTATCTGGTTAAAAAGTTTAGAATATATGAGCTTTAGATTGCCAGTCTGCAATCTTTGACAAATAATGAATAAAAAGCGCGAACATGAAAATATATACGGTAAAAAATGTGAAGTAGAAACAATAAAAATACTTTTGGGGAAATAAAATGCTAATACACAGTTTTTAAAAGAATTGAATATTGCCTAGGTACTTGTTTCGAGTTATTGTCTGCTTCGCTTGTAATTGCGGTAGGCCAAGTTTCGTTACGCGAAAGTTTTCCTTGTTACTTACCCTTTTTCCGTTTATATTTCCATGTTCGCGCTTTTTATTTATTATTCGTCAAAGATTGCAAACTAAAACCTCGAAACCTCATATGTTTAAAACCTTTTAATCAGAGAACGTTTTTTAAATTTGTAAATATGTCTTATCCTGATTACTCGTCCATTTTTAAAACATAAATATGCGTTGCTTTATTCGATGACATCTTGTCTGAAAGTCTATTTTGCCAGGCTAACGGCAGCTACGTTAATCGGATAACAAAGAAGCAAAGCACTTAAATCGCTTTGTTTGTAACTTTTGTTTTACTTCGGCGTTCAGTTCCGAGGTGAAATCGTTTAAATATCGCGCCGCGGAAATAATTGTTTATGCAAATATGCGTTTATGTTTATTTATGAATACACATGGTGTTTTGAAGAAAAACGTAATCACACCTCCCTAAAAAAGTCACACCTTTGCGCTTAAGTGTGCTTCCATGTGTAAACACTGTAGAAAACGGAAATGAAAATCTGAGACTGAAGCAGTTTTATGAGACTATTTCAGAAAGAGGTCTTTGTGAGCTCAAAGTTGCGCTCGCTCGGGTTTTAACGATCATCCACGAACGTTTCAGCGTGGTTTCGGCAGCGTCACTTAATACAAAAGGCCTATTATTTAATTCTTAATGTGTGAATGCGAACCGGTACATTAGACCATTTCTTGACACGGAGGTAAAAATAATCTCCTGAAAAATGTTATACCGAAGATGACTGGTGTGGTGGATAAAACCACTTTGTCAAAAACCTTTATAGAAATATCACGGCGACGACCAAAATAGTTTTCATGGAAAAAAAAAATGCCGATAATTTCATTGTCTGAACATTGAACCCCGCCTTCCCCCTGAGACTAATATCAAATCCCTCTCTGGGCTTTTTAGATTGACGGTATGGTTTTTTGGTAGATTCTGCATGTACCGGTCACATATTACGTAAAACAAAAGGAACAAAGAACGACAATAATACAAATGCAAAACAAGACCAAAAATACAATACCTCACAAACAATAGAAGACAATGAGTGGTTCATGGATACCGGTACATGCAGAAAGACCCGGTTTTTTGCACTCGTGTGATGGGCTGATATGCTTTGAATTATTAATGCGTTTTGAAATAAAATGAAAACGGTTACTTGTGTTGTTCATTTCATTTGAAGACGAGAATAGAAGCAGAATTGAAGGTAAGTTCTCTGTGTGAAAGAGCCATATATTTTAAAAAAAAGTTTTCAAATAACTTAAGTCCATTCCAAAGTCTAGAGCTTTGCTGAATAGCAAAAAAATACTAGGACTTATCTGTGAAGAATATACATGTATTCGCCATTGCAAGTTAGACAATTCCGTACAGGCCCTGAGAACAGTGAGCCAGTTTATAGATTTGTACTTAGCAAGACCACCAAATTATCTTAAAGAAACCACCCACATCGGCTAAAAATTGTTTTCACTTCGCAAATAGCGAAAGAACAACTTCAGACTTTACAGGCTTCGTTGGCACCGAAGTTGCCAACTTCGTTTCAAAGTTCGCAATTTGGTTGGCTAACTGACAAATATATGTAATTGACAACTTCGCAACATAATATCAAATTTCCCAACGAACGTGGCAAGTGGCGCGGCCAATGTAAGCTGAAATCCACTGCGATAAGCGTCAAAAATGTGCTTCGTTTGATTTACATCAATGATGGCCTTTGCCACCTTTGACACCATGTCAAAGATCTGGCAAAAACGGCCTTTGCCACCATTGACATATGTCAAAGGCGTGTGCTAAAGGCGATTTTTCGTGCAGTGGCGAAGCACCTTGAACATAATGGTGTGTGTTAATTCTCTTATCTGAAAGATTGGGCAAAACACGAATCTTCGTGCTTCTCAAAACGAAAACTTCCAGTTTAGTTAATGCGCGGAAATGCGCTATATTGTTCGAAATATAGGAAAAGGCTTGTTTTCGCCGTAAACAGGCCAAGATATTGCTTCTTTTAATGAAAATTACAATATATTTGTAAGGTGCTTGTAACAGGTTTGTCAACACTTCACTCCAGGGCACCGCTGCTTTTTGAATGACTTCAAACGCTAAAAACCAAAAGAGATACGAAACTCTCTATAAAGGAATAATTCTTTACTCAAAATTCATGATATATTAAGGTATACACTTGAACAACAGTTCCATGACAAAGTTTTATTTAGCGGCGTCACCTTGGAAAAAGGGTCGTAAAAAGACTTAACCACAGATTATAAAAGCCGAGTGTTTTGGGTCGCAATTTTCAAAAAAAAGAACTTCTGTTTAAAATTTCGATGAAGGTTGCCTTCATCAAATTTCCTTTTAAAAAAGAAGAGAAACGTAACAAAACTAATAGAAAATAAACGTCTTTACCTGGATTCGAACGCGGGCAAGCGATTCCCAGTGGCGCCTTTGGATGTTGAGAAACCTGATTAAATATTTAAAAAGTTTAAATATTTCTTGTTATGTTGAAAGATCGATATGAAATCTTTCAAAAATACGCTTTGAGTGCACCAAATTCAATAAAGGTTGCTTTTGCAATTGGTCATTGGTAATTGGGCATCGGCGTTTGGGCATATGGAACACAATGCAATGCTTTGCTTGAGTGACCGCCAAACAATAGCTGTCCGGCCAATGCCCAAAACAACCTTTATTGAATTGGGTATATTCACGAGATAAAAAAGAATGGAACACATGTCTTTTTACATACTGATTTCCGCAGTTCAATCAAAACAAGTCGCCAAACTTCACTTTCAGATGAAAAAAAAAAATTCTTTCTTTTATCCCAAGTTCTGTGTATTGTGCAAAATTTGTTGTTAACCAGCTCGTTTTAACATCTCCACCAAGAGATTGCATGTGGTCCTTTTTACAAAATATAATTTTTTCTCCACGTGTCAATCCACGTCTCTGTTTTTTTGCACAATTTATTTTAGGAGTCCTTGGTTTGCCAAAGATGTTTTCAACGACAGTCTCCGTTGTTGTTGCTGTTTGTTTCATATCCTTTGTGAGCGGGCTTGCCTTAGATCGCGAAGTTGCTAATAATGCAGCATTTAAGTGTGCTGGATCTGATTGGCGCGCAATCGTTTCTGCTCCCAAAAACGAGGATGAGGTTATGGAAAATACCTGCAAATCTTTAAAGGTAAGGCTTAATCTCAAATAACTTTTGTGGGGTACGCTCTTTGTAGACAAGATGAAACAATTAAGACTCCTGAATGTTTTTATAAGGGGGACGGAAGGGGATGTATTTTTGTGCAGCTGAAAATGAGACATCTTCGACATTAATATTTATATTTTGTTCAACACTTCAAAAGAAGGTAACTGCGCGGGCAGTCAATCAATGTTTGCAGGCTATGCAATTAAAAAAGTCATACCTTCCAGAAAAGTCATTTTCAAAAGGTACTTACCAGTTTCAAAATTGTTTTCTTGCAGCAATGCAATTTAACACTATAATAGACTATAAGAGGCAAACAGTCGTTTTAAAAGTTTAGAGGAAAATGTTAATATGCAAAAACAATGACGTCGTCAGATCGGTGTTATGGTGACACTTTTATCAATCAAATCGACTTTTCTGGAAGGTTCGTTTCATCAAAAGAATATGTGGGGGACAGTCTGTCTGACCGAGCTCAAGCAGTAAACTATCACTTGTTTAATTTATGTTGTGTCGCCAAAAGAAAATTATCCATCTTAATTGAATATTTACGAGCGTGGAGAACATAAACTTGTTATAAATAAACTCTTTTGTTTCCAGGCAGCTTTTAAGGTGTCAATTGTATATATATATTCTTTTTTTGTCGACTGTTTACTACAAATTTAAGAATCCTAGACAAGCCACCAATTTACAATTTTTTGAAAGACGTTGAACTCAGGTCCATGATGAAACTACTCTAGTTCAGTTCAGGAGGTAAGCCGGAGATCTGGTACCATCAACCTGACTTTCTGTCTCACTAAACTTTTCTTTTCTCGTCTACAGGAATTCGTTCAATGCATTAAAGACACAGACCCTGCTGACTACAAATCACCGGTGTCCGATATGCTCCACTTCATACTCGCTTATGATTGGCAGCTCATGGTAATTATGAAGAGAGCAGGACTTTGCAAAGACATGCAGACCGATGAACTGAAGAAAATCACAATGGCAACAGGTATATTTTCAGGTTTAGCCTTGTCTTATGGAAAATTCACGATCCCGTTTCTTTCATTGCGATGAGTGAAATGTCACTCGATCGCTGTTATCGTTCGCTAACTCGGCTGTGAACCTTTGTTGGTAATTACCCAGTGTACTACTTTATCCAGCTGTCTCGTTTCATAAAATGAATATTTATTTCACGATAAGATGTGCTTATTTACCGCAAAAAACGCCGCTAATAACAAAACAAGAACAATTAAAACTATTCTTACTTTGTTTCATATTTTTTTAACAATTGCTTGTTAAGAAAATCTAAAATTAGTATCCGAGATGCAATTTTGATGTCCATTGTTCTTATTTATTCCAGGCATAATGGAAAAAGAGAACTTGCAGAATGTTGGTAAGTAATTACTGTTTTAAGAGCATATTCGTATGGAACCTTCGAAGGATATGCCAGAACTGAACAATGAAAAGCAATTGATCTATTTTTATTCTATATTGTAAAGAATATAATGAGAATTCTGTATTATATTATATTATATTATGTATTATATCGAAATATATCTATATATCTATATTGAAATAGAAACAAACAAATAAACAACAATAAGTAGTTATACAATTCTGATATTCCAATCATATTTTCTTATAAATTAATCACAGATACCTTTTAGATCGTGTAAATATTAAGGAAACCATGGTAAAAATGAAATTTATAAATTTACTATAGTAGAAACTTAAATACACATATCTTCCATCCTTGAAGTATTGGAATTTGCCGAAATTGGTCAGAAAAGAAAATCTAATGATCTTAGATAATTCCCTTTACCAAAAACTTTAGGGATACTAAGTACCAGCTGTTGAGATTTCTGGAATCGTTTGGGTAACCAATACGAACCATGAATGGTTAAAACATTGTTTTAGGAAACCACAGTACCGAACGCTGAGTACCCAAACGATCCCAGAAACCCAAGTGCCGAATTTTTGAATAACAACACACCGAAAGTAACAAGCATGGTTGACATGTTGGTAAAAATCATCTAATTAACGGCAATCAAATGAACGAAGACAGCAAGACCAATTTTCAGATATGTATACCGTGCTGTAGAATCTAAGCCAGTTCCAGTTTTCTGTAGGAAATAAAAAAGTAGTATAAAAATAATATTGAATTATTTTTTTGCCAACAGAGAAGGACACCTACAAAAAGTGTGTTGGAAATGCCGTGCGCAAATGCATAACACGAGATGTATCCCTCGTTAAGATAGGGATGGACAACAACCTTCTGTCTTCGTTTTTCGATTATATTGGCTGTATTGAAGAAGCGGGTTACAACTGTCACGCAACTATGCTGGATAATTTTATTGCCATTCTGAAAGCGTTCCAGAAACACCTGGAGGAAAACAATGGGAAATTGGCAAAGATGGCTGAAAACATGGAGAACAATTAGTGAAGCACTATAATAATCGTGTGTCTTTACATAAATCTGATATTAGTTAAAATAGTGGTTAAAGCAATATAAGTGACGGTGATCGCGCTCATTTAACTTGTTAAGTAAACTCAAGAAAAGTTAAACTAAAAATAAACTGACTCTCGAATTACACTTGTATTAAAGATCATTTCATGATTCACACATTTTCTTTTGTTATTCAAGAACCTTTATTTAACTTACAACCCAGGTGATTAGTTAACTAATTGAAAGTCCGGGGAGGGCTTGATAAAGTAGCAGGGAAGCGGGGGGCTAATGAATTGAAATTATCAATGTAATGAGGGATTTATACAGATCCCTCGTTTCAGGGATTTATCTGTATAAATCCCTGATAGTCATAATTTCAATTCATCGGCCCCGCTCTTATCTGCTATTTAAGTATAAGATGTTGCGCCATGTTAGTGGAAACGCGTTATATATACTAAATAATAGGAAGACATCAACGGGACAGATACTCAGACTTCGCGATTCCCCTCCCAACACAAGCTCTCCTGTAGTGTCGAAAAGGTCGCGAACTTTATAGAAACCACATTCAGTTAGTCTTTTGCTGAAAACAGATTTGTTTTCGATACAAACATTCTTGTTATTCCACAAAACTTCATTTATAATTTCTTCAATTGTGGACGGGTTATTCTCATTTAGAGAGGACCATGACATAAGACACTCCTTATAGAAATAGGGGACAGTAATGGAGAGCTTCTTGTAGTCAAAATTGCAGTGAAAGAGAAATTTCCCTCCAACGTTTTTTAGGTACGAATCCCAAAAAAATTTCCAGCCTGCCTTAAAATGTATATGACAAATTTTGTTTTATTTGATTGATAGAATCTACATGGTGGTCCCCAAAAGTTTTCGATATCGATTTGTTTTTCACGTTGCAGCCGTCTAAAAACGTGAAATTTTACTTCCGGCGGGATACTCGGTTCTTGAGTATGTTTTGGTGTACCTTGGGAAGTATCATAGTTCTACAGTGCGTTATCTATGATTGCAAAATGCACACCAAAACAAACTCGCGAACCGAGAAACCGCGAAAATGGCGATGTAGTATTGACGTCGCAGACCGACTATCGTCAGTCTTCCTTCTTGCGCGGTATTGTAACCCACCAGAAGTGATATTTCTCGTTTTAAATGGCTAAAATGTGGGAGAAAAAAAATCGACATAGAATTTTGTTTCCATGTTCCTATCAGAACACCATGTAGATTCCATTAAGCAAATATAAATCTGCCATATACAATTTAAAAAATAAGGAGTTAAAGGAAACCGCAACAAATGAATATTTACTCTTTAGTGAAAAGAAAAAAATATATGGTTTTCGGCGTCCTAAAAAAAATATGATGATAGATGCTGTTTAAAGGGCGTGCCCTTTTCTATCAGATTGCGTGACAAGCCCTCATAACGGCTACGTAGGAGACTAAGCATGTTTTACAGTGGATCTGCACCTGCGATATACATCTTGGTATGTGTGCATTTCTTAGCCATCCTGTGCAAAATGACGATGAAAGTGAACCCACAGACCTTTTTACCCTGGTTTGTTTGTTTACCCGTTTGTTTGTTTGTTTGTTTGTTTGTTTACCCGTTTCAGATCATGATACTCGTGTGTTCTCTAGAGAATTGTTTCTTTACCTTTCCAAAAACCATGCATTTATATATACGTGAATATGATAAAATGTGTTGGAGCTAATTCTCTAGAATAACATCACATGGTCATCATCAAATGAGCAAGGTGCTATTCACATGATACCGGAATGATTGTGGAACGAGTTCATTCCGACTCCCTATATTTCTCTGTATCTGTTTACATGATAGCGAGACAAAATTTCGTTCCCGTACAAGTCATTCCGGAATGAGTTCAAACCAATTTTATTCCGAATTAAATTCTTCATTCTGGTATCACGTAAACTGAAAACTAACTTCGACGGTTCCGAGATGAAAACCGCAAACAGTGTAGTCTGGTGCAAGCGGCGCATGCGTATCGTTTTCAAGATGGCGGACAACGAAGCGCCATATTTGTTTTCTGATCTGCCGGCGCGAAAACCACGCGAGCGAGAACGCCTTAGGCTGAGCCGGTCGATTTTGTCAAGTAAATGCAGTGCGAACTTCATTCTAGAACGAAACTCATTCCGGAATGAAACTCATTCCGGTGTCATGTGAATAGCCCCTAAACAAACAAGCCAAGGGAAAAATACGGTGAATATTTTAGTATCACTGTGAATTAAGCATTGTATCTTGTGCTATCAGGGAAAGATCGAAGTAAACTTGAATAAATTTATGTAAACACGTGAAATGCGTATCCATTCAATTTTGTTTAGTTCACTGTCTCTCAAAAAAACAAGACAGATTTTAAACGGTTATAACAATAGGCAATGTTTAATTATAAGATTGATTGCTTCTACGGTAATGTAATAATCACCTACAATTACCTTCCCTTTTTTTTTCTTCCGCAAGTTTTCCGTGCGACAAACGGACAATAAAAATATATTTTCAATAACGTAATTCAAATGGAACTTTTAATTATCCGAAGCAACGGATATCAACCCTTTTTTCGCATTAAGAAAAAGCGGTGTTGTTTTAATGGCGGAGAAAATCTTCTAAAGCGAAAAAAGAACGCATTTTATTGCATTTCTTATTCAAAATACCCTTTTGAATGAAAAGAAAAAAGTACGGAAGCATCTTCAGAATAGCATTAAGGTAAAAACTGTTGTTGCGTGCATGCCTTTCAAACCTCATCTTGGAGATATATCTTACAAATTAAAATTAAAATTTCTGAATTGTTTTCGGGATTTTCCGAGGTTAAAATCTTTAAAATCTTTAAAAATCTTTTCGAGTGTAATTCTCAGCATCAGGTAACGCTGCGTTAAACTTTAAACGTGTTTCTTATCAAATCAAGAACAAAGAAAACAGGTTGGTTGATATTCGAACTGCTTAAACATACAGTTGGTGTTTGCCAACCTAAATTAACACATTGGTTCGTAAAAATGAAGCTGAATTTGTTAGCCATGATCTTCGAGACGACTGCCCTCTGCTTTATCTGCTTCGCAGCTTTAATTGGTAATGTAAGTTTATTCCTCATCGTTTACAAAAACCGAAACCTTTTCACCGTTACCAATATGTTTATTCTAAATCTGGCCGCAGCAGACATCTTCGTGTCGGTACTGAGCATGCCAGTTACTATGGTGACGATTATCACAAAGCTCTGGGTGTTCGGGCATTTAGTCTGTGTGGCTCTCGGATATTTAACGATTTTGTCGTTTATAGATGGTTTTCACGTTACGTCACGGCGGCCATATTGGTGTACAACTACAAAAGAATATTAATGAACTTCTTTTGTTATGTACACCAACATGGCCGCCATGGCCTTTGTCATTTGAGTCCCACAGGACTGAATGTCACGTGATTGAAAACCATTTATAGCATCCGTCATGTCGCTCGGTATGATCGCCATCAACCGATATTTCCACGTAGTCAAGTGGAGCGCTTATACCAGCAAATCCTCGAAGAGAATGGCATCGATTTACGTCGTCGCAGTTTGGGTAGTCTCCACATCTTTAGCTTCTCCTCCAGTCTTCGGTGGACAGAATATCGCTTCATCCCTGGAAAATCGTGCTGTTTTGTTTACTGGCCATCAGACGTCTACTTTATGTATTTCATGATCATAGTATGCTTCATGAGACTTCTTTTAGCAATAGTCTTTTCGTGTTACAATATTCTGGTGTTTACAAGGGAAGCGAAAAGGAAAATTACAGTTTCAAGGAATAACCTTCCACCCCCACAGCAACGACAGCATCACTGTGATGCTGTACCGGAGGAGTCTAAAACAACAGGTGAAGTGCAAAATAAGACCAAAGCAGACATTGAACTAAATGCAACAAGGTCCAGTTTCGAGTAACACCGGAAGAAGCTAGGATCACAAACACGTTCCTTTTGATGGTACCCTGTTTGTTTTTTGCTGGGCACCGTTAGCTGTAACCATGTTTCTTGATGTGTACTACACAAGGCCTTTACCACGCGCTGTAGACATTTCATCATTGTTGTTAGGTTATGCAAATAATGCTGTTAATCATATTTTGTATGGAGTGCGCAATTCGGCTTTCAAACAGGGATTTTTCAAACTGTACTCCAGATTTTTACCGGTGCGGTTTAGGCCTGCAAACGTGATATAAGTGGTACATTATCAAATGGACAGAAATTCGACTTCTCACATTGATTTTGAAGCAAGAAACAGCGCAAACATAGTAAGAACATCATACCTTAATCCTCCAATAGAAATATAAAGTTTGCTCTTGAAACCAACGAATTTTTTTTATTTAAAAAGCGGAAAAAGCGGCGCAATGAAAAGTGTTTACGACTAAAAGAAGAAATTTGAAGTCGTCAAAATTGGCGTCTTTCAGTGCTCCATTATATAACGTCGGGTTTTCCCCTTTTAGCAATGCCTTTAATCTGTTATGATAATTGTTATAGCGGAGCACTTGCCAGGCCGAAGGCCTGGCTGCGCAGCCCCATACTCATAGAACCAGAACCTATGCCCTTCATTTTTCATGGTCATGGCTAGCGGAATGTTCCGCGGGCGAGCGTGTGCCCTCCGTCCGCGTGTGCCCTCCGTCCGCGTGTGCCCTCCGTCCGTCCGCTGTCGCACGGGACCGGACTGCTGCGCAGGACTAGCTCGCGGGCGCGTATGACGTCGCAAAACATGCGCGTACGACGTCATGTTGAAACTAAAGCGAGGCTTTGTTTTTCGCGCGGTTACACGGCCGAATGTCACGTCAGCTAGAAAAACACTTTGATGTTTCGCTATGAATTTACGAAGCGGAGAAAACCGTTTAAATTAAAGGCGTTATTTCCCTGAATATTTCGCGGTTTGCTACTCAAGACAAGGATACTAATTAAGGGATACTCAGAAGCCGCTTTAGTGGAAAAAGACGAGCTTTCATGGATAAAATCTTGCTTCGAGGAACTTCATGTATTACGTTTTTATCAAATGCGGGAGATGTTTGTTTTGTACGGATTTCAGAACCAGAAGCGGAGATTTGAATTTCCAAGCAAGCGAGGGACATAAAAGTAAAACAGATTACAGTTTTCGATGAGAATTTATGTTGATATCAATCTGTGTGTGACTTTTTATTGGTGTTATTGTTAGTTTTGGAGAATTGATTTTAAAACGTGCTTAAATTCAGTTGTATCGATCTCTTGAATTTCATCGAAGAAAGCTTGAACTCGATGAGCTATAATTAAGCTTAAATGGTACGCGTTTTGCTTTTAAACGTAAACTAATGGAGATTTGAATAAATTTTTTCGAAAGAAGATTGTGTTGTCCATTTTTATGTGTTTGTTCATTCATTAGATAGTTTGAAAAGTGATTTTATGTAAACAAAACAAGACTTTGATTTTATAGTACAGTTCTATCTTCACTCGCATCCCCATATGCAAATATGTTTGTGTATTTTTGCAATTTTTGATTTTCAAATCAGTTTCTCGGGCAATTTTTGACAAACAAAAACTGTATTTTATTCGGAAACTAGTGGTACTAGTTATTCTAGAAAGAGAAAAGTTGTTTTTGTGAACTTTTGTACGGTCTATAAAAATGTACTGTGCAGACGGTCGCGTAATACTGTTTTTGAGAATTGCTAAAATTGAAAATAGCCCGTTCGTCAATCTTAATTCTTGTGCTTCCAACCTTTCACCTTAGTTAAGTTTCACCTTAGTTAAGCTTGTTCAAAGTGCGACGCTGTTAGGCTTGGGCTATCTATATATATTATATAAAACTCCTCTGCAATTTAAAAATTGCATAGAGGAGTTTTACTTCCTTAACCCATTGACGACCGCGACTTTCTACGTTTTTGAGTGATTTTCTGCATACACACGCCTCATAGGATTTCGTGACTTCATATTTGGAGTTACCATTGAAAGTGCTGCTGTTCTAAAACACTGAAGGTTCGAGTTTACTGGAAACGTCATTGTGACGTTGGCATTTTGCTTCGTTCGTTCTCAATAAAGCCTTCAATGTCATGTATCTGCGATTTTTGGTAAGTTCACAGCCATTTTTCATCTTTAGTAGCTGCCTGATGAGCATCATTAAGCTTGAAGGTAGTTCAGAGTCCACTTTGTCAATGAACCGAGTAAAGTGTTGTACTTCGTGAACGAATTTGGCTTGTTGTTCGTTGAACTGGAAAAATGGCCGCCACGAATCGAAGTAGCCTTGGGACTCGACTCTGGATGAATTTCTCGACCTATCCTGGCAAATTTTGGAAGTTGCGACCACTAAAGAACACAACCAGCGTGAAATTTCGGCGGTGGGTCGGAGTGGCTGTGGACTTAGTATACATATGAAATGTGTGCGGAAAGAAACGAACGTTGTCAAAAATCGTGGCCATTTCCCAGCATGCAGTGCGGTTGTGATGTTGACATCTTAAAGTGACTCCATCGTGAGACAAACGAAAAAAGGGTTTACCTATCTCACACACCACGATGAACAACCATGACGTTAAAAACGGTCATTTTTGTTATTGTCCAAATTCAAACGCTGATATTCTGCAAAAATCGCTAACTTTTTGTGTTTATTGGGTATCTCAATTTGAAGGACTTTCTAGTCAATGCTCACAATTGATAGTCAAGGCAATGCTAGCGCGATTGAGAAAGTTTCAATTTTTTAAAGCAGTGGAGTATTGTACGGCCGGTTTTGGCCGGCACGGCCGTCAATGGCTTAGTAACCATCTCTCTCTCTCTCTTTATTCAGCCACGATAAAAGCTAAATCCTAGATTTGCTCGTTATTTTATGTGCAGCCTTGATAAAATTTCATCTAATTTGCAGTGTGAATCGTGAATTGTACCTCGCTCACTCACTCATTTTTCAGTGCAATTTTTGTCGCGTTCAAGTTGCATCTTCAAATCGCGTGTTTAAACTAGCGGCGATTTCAGTGCAATTTTGTCGCGCAGAGGTTTCGAACATGTTTGAAACCTAATGCAACTTGGCTGCGATGTTTGAGAAATCACAGCAAATCGCAGCAAATATCGCACCCGAATCGCAGCGAAATCGCCGCTAGTTTACACTTGCGATAAAAGTTGCATTGGAGAGCGCGACAAAAATCGCATCCAAAATCGCATCCAAAATCGCATCAAAAATCACCTGTATAAATCGGCCTCTAAACCTTTCATTTTGAAATATCGCATTTTAAGTAATTTAGTTTTCGCATTTTATCTCGCGAAGCTCAATATTTTTCCTTGCCCTCGCTTGTTTCCGAAATATCTGAGAAATTAAATCTCTTAGAGGGACTATTGTCGAAATTCGCTGCCAGCAAAACAAACCACATCGGCTCTTCACACATTCCCGGCGAAGGTGATGCGTGTGAAAAATCGTTCTTGGAAACGGCCTCCATAGTAAAAACACCCTATTTTTCTGTATTTTCAAGTGCTAAAGAACAGTCTTGATAGCTTCCCAGTCTTAAAAGTCTCCTTCATTTTAGGCTTACAATACAATATTGCTATTCATAAAGCTGTGCGTGAAAGTTAGGTCTTCTGGGAATCAGGCTAGGCTTTCTGCGAGATTCGTTATTTGATCACTTGTCTAAAGATATGACATGGAGTTTGCGCATTTTCAAACGAAACAAAAACGCAAGATTTTGCAAGTACTAGTACCAGTACTTAATCAGACAGGTGGAGGTGGTATTCAACAACACATTAGGATCAATAATAGGATAATAGGTCTGGTTACATGATTGGCCGTTTTTATACTAGAGACGCATTATCCGTCTGGACGAACTTGGGCAAACATTTGTAGTTCGTCTGGTTATGCGTCTCTAGTATAAAGACGGGCACAAGACGCATTATCCGTCAAGACGAACTATCTTTCGTAGTGCGTCGCTCAAGACGCATTTTGTTGTTTTTGTTGTTTCTGTTTTTGTTGAACGATATTTTATTTGATAAAAAAATATTACATTACTACATAAAAAATAATATCTTAAGAGAGATTCCATTTATTGTTTTGTCTTTGTTAAAGAACTATATTATAACGTGAAAGTGAAAATAAGGAAAGAAATGTGGAAAATCCGGGTATCGATCCCGGTACCTCCCGCATGCTAAGCGGGCGCTCTACCACTTGAGCTAATTCCCCATCACGCGGTTTTGTGGTAACGTATTAGATGTTTTAACGGTTAGTTCTTCCTTCTAGAAAATGACAGGTTATCATTTTGATTTTTTTTTATTGAAACGAAAAAACTTTGATGTGTCTTTGGAAGATTATAAGGAGAATAAAACTTGAATATTGTGAACACCATTGACTACAATTCCCTGGATGCCAAGAAAAGTCGGGACAGGCCGAAGGCCGACAGACCACCGAAGCGTTATCGAGCGGCGAATACGAGAGCGCGAGAAAAGCCTCTGGCGACAAGAATAGTGTTTCATTGTAAGAACGCTTTCCTAGACAAGAAAATAATTGTCACGTTATAAAGAGGGGGAGAGATTGAGAAGAATTGCTTCTCTAAAGAGACTATTGAACATGCGAAAGAGAACCTCTGCAGCTCGAAAACGAATAATGAAAACGCGGGGTACGATACAAAATAAGTCAAACAACATGATAATGGTTATGATGATGATAATGATGACGATGATGATAATGATGACGATGCTGATGATGATGATGATGATTGTGGTCATGTGATTTCAATGTTCATGACAGATATTCCCGACCTCGAATTTATAATTCACCGACCTGCACCTGTAAATTAAGATGAGAATTAACAATAAAACAGCTGCTGCGTAGGAGATTACCGACGTTTGGGTGTTGCCACATGAACTTCCTAGGCGAAATACTTTCGATTATGGTAGACACTTTGTGAAGTGGAAAGTTGAATTATCCTTCAGGCCGGTTGTCTTTTATTTTTTCTTGTCCCCATCAGTAACGAAGTAGACTGTTGAAGTATAGACGGATCTTCTCCATTGTACATTTCACGAAAAAACAAAAACAAAAACAAAAACAAAATTAATACAAGGGCTTTTTCCTTTAAGAAAATCCCTCTTTCGAAATGTTCCCTACGAAATTTTATAAAATGTTTTTTTGTTAACTGTAAATAATATGCAATTAAAATATAAGTTTTCAATACACCACCCTGGTTGCCGAGTGAGCAAAAAAATAAACAAACAAAAAAGAAAACAGGCCCTTATTTATATTTTTTACTGATTAGAGATACAACATGTTGTTCGAAGTGTTTTTCAAACAATATTTGACCACTTGCCCAAAGAAATTACATGTAGTTTTTTTTATTGTTAAACAGAACAAAAAAGAAAAAGAGAAACACCAAGATATTGCAAGTGCCAGAACTTAATCAGACAGGTGGTATCTAACAACACATCGGGATCAATAATTGACCTCCTGCTTGTGTGATCGTCCTGTTGGTCTAGTGGCATGATTCTCGCTTTGGGTGTGAGAGGTCCCGGGTTCGACTCCCGGACAGGCCCGTAAAGAAATATATTTTATACACTTTTGTTTTCAATTAAAAAAACTTAAACAACGAACTGAAAAAACTTTCTAGGAGCGCTTTCCTTTCGTATGGGAAATCCGTGTTTTCCGGTGGTATATCGAATGGAACAGACTTTTCCACTGGAAATGTTTCGGAATAATAGGAATACCTTCAGAGGTAGTCCTCTTTTCTCGTTTTTGCCGAAATGATCGGAAAATCCTGTACCATCTGCTGCGTCCCACTAGTGCCATGCTCCTTGACGAATTAAAGGCGATGTTTGTTATTGCAAATCGTTAGTATCCAGTCTCCTCAAGGAATAAAAAGCAACTCCGTGCAAAAGGAACACGCTCTTGCCGCGCCGTTCCGTTTTGATTGAGGACATATTTGTCTTGTTCCTTTTAACAAGAAATTCTACCCGGCTTTTCCATTCAAATGGAAAGCGCCCCAGTGTTACTATTCTTTACTCTTCTTGTATACAGCTATTTCAATTTACGTTGTCGGATGAAAGCTCAAAGCCAAGACCCGAAGGTAGTATGGGTAGTTGTAAATAGCCATTGCATTGAAAATTCCATACTACCTTGCGGTCTTGGCTTTGAGCATTTTCATCCGACAACGTTAATTGAAATAGCTGTATAGAATGCATTTGAAGCTACAAGACCCTTCTAAACTCGTAAACAGTTGTCAGATGCGGCGTTAACACTTTTACTGCACGATTCAAACTATCAGTCAAGCAATATTGTTAAGTCTTTGGAAGTGAAACATTTAAGGTAATTCCATCGAAAAAGAAGTTGCAATGAAATTTTTCTAAATTTTTGAACAGTAAAGTATCATCCCTGCATACCTAATGCCACGTCACGGTAAACATGGGAGGTATTCGAGACTGCCTTGGCAAAAGATATGCAGTGAGGCTGGTTGAAGTGGTCACTGCCACCAGGGGAGGAAGGTGGTCTAATTAACTGGTCTAATTAACATGAAATCACCGCTTGCAAGCGATTAAAGTAGACCCACCTACTGAGAAATAACGAAAATAGAGCTGATCTCAAACTGGCTTTTGTCTTTCACTTCAACATTTTACATTAAGTAAAACTTCATTTTACTCATACGCGAAGCGGCATGAGGGAAGGTTCCGGCTCCGTTTTTCTTGTTATTATTATTACTCATGCTCGTAGCGGCATGAGGTAAGGTTTCGGCACCGTTTTTCTTGTTATTATTTTTATTATTTTTATTTTTTGTGTCACGATTTTGCATGCAAATTTATGCACGCATATTTTAAATTGTACACTTCCGGTTCATAGCTTTGCCACTACACTTCCTGTTTAGTGTCTTCCGGCTACTCTCACTTCCGGTAAAAGAGCGTTACTCAAGTGTCACGACAGCGTCTCCTACAACCCTACTTACATTAGCAATGTTCATGTTTGGTATATATAAGACTTAGAAGAATCATTCCCTTCATTGTGGTACAGCCTTCATTTCCAAAACAATCAATTGTAAACAACGTGGTTTGCAGGAACGACGACTGAATGACAGGAGTACTCTTCGCCATGTCGGACATCTTCTTATCATGTTTAAAATATATCATAAAACTAACTTACGCATGCGCATGAGTAAAGGCTGCTAGGAGCCTCTTGTTTTTATTATTTTTGTGTCTCGATTTTGCATGCAAATTTATGCACGCATATTTTAGTGTACGCGAATTCGCACCTGCCTCCCCTAGAAAGTTGTTTTTGTCCCCTATTGTTTTAAAAGGCTTCAGGAAGGTTAAACCAATCAGAATCCGTCTTCTGCGCACATGTTTGGTTTTTAGGGGTACTAGAGAGAACCGGTTTGTCACTCGAAGAAGACTATCAGATTTCAAACAAATATGGCCTCTTCTGCACTCTACACTTCAATTTTTCCATTACCAAAATGTAAACACACCTTTTAAGACTTCGAAATGGAAAGAAAAAGTCCTTAAGACGATTTGTATGCCTTTGAAGCGGCGGTTAGACAGCTGAAAGCGATGTAATCTTGCTGTGAGGTCAGCATCCATTTATAACAAAGCGGGACATGTCTTCCTTCAGAATTCATACTCGAAGCGCGAAGCGGCAGACTATACTAAAAATTTTCAAGCATTCCTGGAAAACTACGGTAAGGAAAATAACATTTTTGAATGTCCATTTACTTTGTAAGAAACATTTCTTAGACCAGATACCACGCAGCTCTTTACAACCTCTAATTTCATTGGACCTGTATATCATGCAGCTCTATTGTTTTTAGGTCTAGGGTCTATTGTTAGGCATTGTTGTGTTGTTTGTTCTATTGTTTTCTCGGCAAATCAGAGAAGACCTTGTAAGAGCTGCGTACTGCCCCTCTTAGACTGGTTATTTGTGTTATCAGTGCATGGTTTTTGAGAAATATTTAGAAAACTCGGCCACACGAGAAGTTCTTCGACATGTGCTAAACAAATTTGCTTGCGTTGCCGACAGTTTCCTCGATGCGATAATTTAATGCGTTTTGCTCCTGATACTAAACTAACAGATATTTGAATAAAACTTTCAACTGAGAGAATTCGTTGTCCTTTTCCCTGTGTAAAGGCAAATTGCGATCAAAGATCAAACTTGTTCGAATGCTTTCTTCATGAAGCTAACAATCATGGTAAAGGCACGCTAGTAAATATAATAAAATTAAATAGCGCTTTCTGAAATAACGTTTGCTTTCAAGATTTTTTGATTCGCGAAAACATTATGCCGATCATCTTTAGGGATAAGAATGGAATTCTATATACACAGGAAAAGTTGGAAATTTTAGAAATCACTAGATATAATAAAGCAGGCTGCTGAATTTAAATTTTATTTTGTGATGTTTATAATATAATTCGCAGACGCTAGCGCTCCGTGCTGCAATTTGGATAAATAAATCGCAAAGCCTTCCGGAAGCAGAAACTCACTGAATTCTGATAAGCGCTTTTAAAAACTCATTTATTGAAGGGAAAGACATTTTCATTCAAGGAAATATGAGTTTCATTAAAAAGTTTTGACCTTTAGAACAAATAAGTTATGATGCGTCAAGCAATATTTATTTTTAAAATGTTTCACCAATTTATAACACTCGTCGCCACAGTTTTCACAGTATTAAATCAGAATCTCCTGAATCCGATTACATGTACTTTTTTCATTACCTGTAAATTTAGGGCTTCCAAAAATTTATTGGAAATCCGGACAGGAGGAGGGGTCTCTTGGCTTGGAAATCTAGGTGGGAGGGGGTCTAGCGGACCAGGAAATCCGGGCGGAGGGGGAGGGTTCAAACAATCTTACCATCCGTCGGTGGGGGGGGGGGGGTGAATTATTTCTGGAATAACCCAATGTAATAGAAATAATTCACGGTTTGGGAAGTATTAGACTAGTCTGGGTTTGATCAGGAATCAATAAATTAAATATTCAAAGCGAGTACAGAAAAATTGTTAGCTTCAATCAACATGTCTTGAGTGATGGTGCGATGTGTCTCACGTAAACTTCGTTGAGGTGGAGGGGTGCGTGACCCGTTTTAAATAAACCATAAAACTTTCTTACGCAAGCGCATGAGTAAAAGAAGGAAATAGATTAGAACCCGAGTCGTTTGCTTCATAACTAATACCCATATCCACTACACCAACGAGGGATAGCTGACAGGAATTGTAATGTTTTAACATATTTATAGTGTTCACCATAACCATAAATGAGACCTAACCGTTTTCAAATCAGTGCTTAACCCTAAACACTGCAGATCAGTGCTAAACTGGAGCTCTATTCTCCCAGTTCTGTGTGCACGTCAGTAATATAAAGAATACTACTGTTGGGTAAATAGGGCATATTTTACTCGCTTAGACCCTCTTATATGCGGTTAATTGTATCTGAATCGGGTGCATGGAGCCACCTTAAACACATTTTGGTTTAATAGGTCAATAAACACGATAGGTGAATCGAGAGCAAACAATAACGAAAAACAGCAATAAGCACATACAATTGCAGAGAAGAATGCTCTTTCTACCTTGAGAGTTGGGGCTTTCCGATTTAGCGGATTAAATCCGCGGAAGTGGAACTAAAGTTTCTCGGGCAATGTTGTGAGGTCAGCTTGGTACTTTGAAATACTATTGCGTCCGGAAAACATTTGTTATATGTTTTGGTGATATGGCCACTCATTTTAAAACAAAGTCTGTGTTTCCGAAAATACAGAAGAGAAAACATAATTCGCAACGAATAATCGAATGAAAGGGCAACGAAAACAACAGCGATGTTTTGCCGAACATAATTGAGAATCCGTAAAACACAATTCGTAACATCAAAAACACCAGTGATCACAAAAAAGTATTGGAAAACAGCATAACTAAATCCCAAACTTAATTTTTGGCGATAATCACCCGTCATAATACAAGGGGGACATTTAATTGACAGCAAAACTTGCATCTTCGATCGAAGTGTTTCAGTGGGCGCGATTCCGAAATAAGCTGTTATTTTAGTTCGTGCCCCAAAGCACGCTTCAATAATATCAGCGCCTTGTAAAAATATTTAAAGTACTGTTTGAAAACTGACCAGTAGTAGCCGAGAGTTTGACACCTGACAAAACACTTGCTGCAATTTGTTTTTGAACGATTTCAAAAATAATTTATCTTTGGCGTGGCCGAGCTGAGTGGCAAGTTCATCCGTGGTGGAGGTTTTTCAGTTATAACTGACACGACAAAACAAATAACAGAGAGTCACAAAAGTTCCTTTAACAGCAACGCATTGGTTGAACGAGGTTCGTTCTGAGTTATAAATCATTCGAATCTTGTAGCCACATAAATATGTTATCACATTTTAAAAACGTTATCTGGTTAAAAAGTTTAGAATAATTTTATATGAGCTTTAGATTGCCAATCTGCAATCTTTGACAAATAATGAATAAAAAGAGCGAACGTGAAAATATATACGGTAAAAAGTGTGAAGTAGAAACAATAAAAATACTTTTGGGGAAATAAAATTCTAATACAAAGTTTTTAAAAGAATTGAATATTGCCTTGGTACTTGTTTCGAGTTATTGCCTGCTTCACTTGTAATTGCGGTAGGCAAAGATTTCAATGTTTCGTTACGCGAAATTTTTCATTGTTACTTACACTTTTTACCGTATATATTTCCATGTTCGCGCTTTTTATGTATTATTCGTCAAAGATTGCAAACTAAAACCTCGAAACCTCATATGTTTAAAACCTTTTAATCAGACAACGTTTTTTAAATTTGTAAATATGTACTATCCTGATTACTCGTCCATTTTTAAAATATAAATATGCGTTGCTTTATTCGATGACATCTTGTCTTAAGGTCTATTTTGCCAGGCTAACGCCAGCTACGTTAATCGGATAACAAAGAAGCAAAGCACTTAAATCGCTTTGTTTGTAACTTTTGTTTTACTTCGGCGTTCAGTTCCGAGATGAAATCGTTTAAATATCGCGCTGCGGAAATAATTGTTTATGCAAATATGTGTTTATCTTTATTTATGAAGACACATGGTGTTTTGAAGAAAAACGTAATCACACCTCCCTAAAAAAGTCACACCTTTCTGCTTAAGGTGGCTCCTAATAGTTTAAACATTCCTATCATGATACATCTATGATATTCGATCACAGCTACACCAGTAAAGTTAAGAGAAAACATTTAGTACAGGTTTGTAGACACTTAACCAATGAACAAATTTAGGTGGCTACGACATCAAAATTTGTTACCATGTCAACGTAAAAAGAGGCCAAAAAGACCCTATTTTCAACCTTTTGAGGCCAATAACTTCAAAACTGCTCGGTGAAATTTTTTGATTTTTATATATTTTTGTCTTATAAACATAATAAATATTTGTGCCAATTTTGAAAAAAATCTGTACATAGGATTCAGAGATATGTCATTTTTACATAAATTTAAGGTAGCTCTGAACTCAATGTACAGAATTTTTTAAAAATTTGTTAAAATGTTTCTCTTGCCAATTAAACAAAAATGTATCGAAAACAAGAACTTTCACCGTGTAATTTATAAGTTATTAGCCTCAAATGGTCCAAAATAGCGTATTTTTTTACCTCTTTTCGCGTTGCCATGGCAACGAATGATGACGTCGTTTGGATAGCACTTTGTTGACTGATAAAAGATTTACTGGTTTCAAGTAAAATATTTTTAGTCACACCATCGGGCTAGCTGTAATAGAATGCAAAAGACGAGAGGGCTGAACAATATGGAGCCACCTTAAGTGTGCTTTTATGTGTACACACTGTAGAAAACGGAAATGAAAATCTAAGACTGAAGCAGTTTTTTGAGACTATTTCAGAAAGAGGTCTTTGTGAGCTCAAAGTTGCGCTCGCTCGGGTTGTCAAGCTGAAGATTTAACGATCATCCAAGAACGTTTCGGCGTGGTTTCGTCAGCGTCACTTAATACAAAAGGCCTATTGTTTAATTCTTAATGTGCGAATGCGAACCGGTATAATAGACCATTTCTTGACACGGAGGTAAAAATAATCTCCTGAAAAATGTTATACCGAAGATGACTGGTATGGTGGATAAAACGTCTTTGACAAAAATCTTTACATAAATATCACGGCGACGACTCAAAATAGTTTTCATGAAAAAAAAATGCTGATAATTTCATTGTCTGAACATTGAACCCCGCCTTCCCCCTGAGACTAATATCAAATCCGTCTCTGGGCTTTTCAGATTGACGGTATGGGTTTTTGCACTCGTGTGATAGGCTGATATTCTTTGAATTATTAATGAGTTTGAAATAAAATGAAAACGGTTACTTGTGTTCTTCATTTCATTTGAAGACGAGAATCGAAGCAGAATTGAAGGTAAGTTCTCTGTGTGAAAGAGCCATATATTTTAAAAAAAAGTTTTCAAATAATCCATTCCAAAGTCTAGAGCTTTGCTGAATAGCAAAAAAATACTAGGACTTATCTGTGAAGAATATACATGAATTCGCCATTGAAAGTTAGACAATTCCGTACAGGCCCTGAGAACAGTGAGCCATCGAATTATTATTGAAGCAAGACACATAATGTCTACCTCTCCACTCATTTAAATCTTAAGCAGTTTTGAGCAATGAAAAATATTAGCAGCGATTAACAAAATGTTCCTGGCCGCGGAAAAGAACAATATATATATGCGCTAAGACGCGCAAAAGCAATTGATTATTGAGACATGTCATTTCATTCGGGATTTCTGTGAATGGAAGAAGTAAATGTTTTCATTTGTTGTGGCTTTTCGCAAGTCAGTCAGAATTTATCCTTATGAAATGACTAGATATTAACAGTTCTTTATGGAAAAGTAAAATAGAATTCGTTACTTCACACTGGTGTACTCGTACTGTCTTGAATAGCAAAAGGAGCTCGCTATATATACACATGCCGATTTCTCGGCTTACTCTGTCAACGCAAGCCATACAATAAAGGACAGTTTTGTTTGGTCATCAATTCAGCAGGAACAAATGTTCTCAAAATAACTAGCGGATGTCTTTCCTTCTTCACATTGTTACAAGACGATTCGCTAATCTCTTGAAATGAAACTATCTGTTTTCCGTCGAACTAGACGAAATGCGTTCTGGATTTCAAATCCAACTTAATTCCAAATCCAGACATCTTTATTTAAACCATTATTACGTTTCTTCGCTGAAATATTGCTTTCTAAGATTTCAATTTTTAAATTTGATAATTTTTTTCACGGCACTGTTAAAGACACTTTGACATCGTAAACAAGTACGTCAAAGATTTAAACAGTTTTTAACATTCGGCTGTCAATTTTGTCGGTGCTCCAAAAACACGTTTCAATAATAAAAGTTACTTGTAGAATGTTTAAAGTATTGTTTGAAAAAGGAGTTAAAAAACATTCCTCATGCGTCCCTACGGAAATTAAGGAAGTGCGCTTTTGAGCAAAGAGGAAATTAGCATACAAGAGAAAACAAGTAGATTGATTTGCATTCCACAAATGTGCCACATGAACCAACTGCTTCTCGCTTGTGGGCATGGCATCTTGTCTGCCCTCGAAACTGTTGTGAATTTAAAGCTATGAGGTGAAGATAATTCTCCTGGAAAATGCTATAGCAAAGTTGATAGGTACGGTGGAAAAAGCGACAACGGGCAGCGAGTTGAGCCGAAAGCTAAAAAAAGAGTGAACAAATGTATATCCCGTAGCAGACAAATTTGTCGGTTTCAATTATCCGATTTCGATTTTGAAACAATCACGTTTCGCAAACTTTGCGCAGAAAAGCAATTTACTCCGCATTTAGGCCACTTTGAATAGAACATGAAAATTGTTCTTTTTACTATCAAACGAAAAGTTGGCTTCGCAATTTGGTTGGCTAACTGACAAATATATGTAATTGACAACTTCGCAACGTGGTATCAAATTTCCCAACGAACTTAGCAAGTGGCGCGGCCAAAGTAAACTGAAATCCACTGCGATAAACGTCAAAAGTGATCTTCGTTTGATTTACATCAATGGCGGCCTTTGCCACCTTTGACACCATTGTTCCAAATATAGGAAAAGGCTTGTTTTCGCCGTAAACGGGCCAAGAGATTGCTTCTTTAATTTTAAGGAAAATAACAATATATTTGTAAGGTGCTTGAAACAGGTTTGTCAACACTTCACTCCAGGACACCGCTGCTTTAGATTTTAAAATATAAGTTATGATGTCAAGATAACAACTGCACAACTAAACCGATATCGTGAGGTTAACACGGTTCGATATTTTTTTTTTTGAAAATTGAATGACTTCAAACGCCAAAAACCAAAAGAAATACGAAACTCTCTATAAAGAAATGATTCTTTACTCAACATTCATAATATATTAAGGTATACACTTGAACAACAGTTCCATGACAAAGTTTTATTTAGCGGCGTCACCGTAGAAATACGGACGGTCGTAAAAAGACAACCACAGATTATTAAGATGAGTGTTTTGGGTCTCAATTTTCTAAATAAAGAACTTCAGTTTAAAATTTCTATGAAGGTCACCTTCATCAAATTTCCGTTTAAAAAAGAAGAGAAAGGCAACAAAAATAGTAGAATATAAACGTCCTTGGCCATTCGTAATTGGGCATCGGCGTTTGGGCAAATGGAACACAATGCAATGCTTTGCTTGAGTGATCGCCAAACAGCTGCCGGCCAAGGTCCAAAGCAACCTTTATCGAATTGGGTATATTCACGAGATAAAAAAGAATGGAACACATTGTCTTTTTACATGTCGATTTCCGCAGTTCAATCAAAACAAGTGGCCAAACTTCATTTTAAGATGAAAAAAAAATCTACTTTCTTTTATCCCAAGTTCTGTGTATTGTGCAAAATTTGTTGTTAACCAGCTCGTTTTAACATCTCCACCAAGAGATTGCATGTGGTCCTTTTTACAAAATATAAATTTTTCTGCATATGTCAATCGACGTCTGTTTTTTTTTTTTTGCGCAATTTATTTTAGGAGTCCTTGGTTTGCCAAAGATGTTGTCAACGACAGTCTCCGTTGTTGTTGCTGTTTGTTTCATATCCTTTGTGAGCGGGCTTGCCTTAGATCGCGAAGTTGCTAATAATGCAGCATTTAAGTGTGCTGGATCTGATTGGCGCGCAATCGTTTCTGCTCCCAAAAACGAGGATGAGGTTATGGAAAATACCTGCAAATCTTTAAAGGTAAGGCTTAATCTCAAATAACTTTTATGGGGTACGCTCTTTGTAGACAAGAGGAAACAATTAAGACCCCTGAATGTTTTTATAAGAGGGACGGAGGGGGGTGTATTTTTGTGCAGCTGAAAATGAGACATCTTCGACATATTTATATTTAGTTCAACACTTCAAAAGAAATCATCTAATTAACTGCGCGGGCACTCAATCAATGTTTGCAGGCTATGCAATTAAAAAATCATACCTTCCTCAAAAGTCATTTTCAAAAGGCACTTACCAGTTTCAAAATTGTTTTCTTGCAGCCATGCAATTTAACACTATAATAGACTATAAGAGGCAAACAGTCGTTTAAATAGTTTAGAGGAAAATGTTAATATGCAAAAACCATGACGTCGTCAGATCGGTGTTATGGTAACACTTTCATCAATCAAATCGACTTTTCTGGAAGGTTCATTTCATCATAAGAATATGTGGGGAACAGCTTGTCTGACCGAGCTCATGCAGTAAACTATCACTTGTTTAATTTTTGTTGTATCGCCAAAAGAAAATTATCAACCTTAATTGAAACTTTACGAGCGTAGAGAACACAAACTTGTTATAAATAAACCCTTTTTGTTTCCAGGCAGCTTTTAAGGTGTCAATTGTATATATATATATATATATATATATATATATATATATATATATATATATAATATTCTTTTTGTCGACTGTTTACTACAAGTTTAAGAATCCTAGACAAGCCACCAATTTACAATTCTTTGAAAGACGTTGAACTCAGGTCCATGATGAAACTACTCTAGTTCAGTTAAGTTCAGAAGGTGAGCCGGAGACCTGGTAGCATCAACCTTCCTTTCTGTCTCACTAAACTTATCTTTTCTCGTCTACAGGAATTCGTTCTGTGCATTAAAGACACAGACCCTGCTGACTACACATCACCGGTGTCCGATATGCTCCACTTCATACTCGCTTATGATTGGCAGCTCATGGTAATTATGAAGAGAGCAGGACTTTGCAAAGACATGCAGACCGATGAACTGAAGAAAATCACAATGGCTACAGGTATATTTTCACGATCCCGTTTCTTTCGTTGCAATGAGTGAAATGTCACTCGATCGCTGTTATTGCTCGCTAACTCGGCTGTGAACCTTTGTTGGTAATTACCCAGTGTACTACTTTATCCAGCTGTCTCGTTTCACAAAATGGATATTTCACGATAAGATGTGCTTATTTACCGCAAAAAACGCCGCTAATAACAACACAAGAACAATTAAAACTATTCTTACTTTGTTTCATATTTTTTAACAATTGCTTGTTAAGAAAATCTAAAATTAGTATCCGAGATGCAATTTTGATGTCCATTGTTCTGATTTATTTCAGGCATAATGGAAAAGGAGAACTTGCAGAATGTTGGTAAGTAATTACTGTTTTAAGAGCATATTCGTATGGAACCTTCAATGAAAAAGCTATTTATCTATTTTTAATCTATATTATAAAGTATATATAGAATGCTATATTATATAGAAATATATCTATATTATATAGAAATAGAAACAAACAACAATACCTAGTTGATGCAATTCTGATATTCCAATCCTATTTTCTTATAAATTAATCACAGATACCAACCTTACCTAAAAAACCTTTAGATCGTGTAAATATTAAGCAAACCAAGGTAAAAAGGAAATTTACAAATTAACTATAGTAGAAACTTAAATGCACATATTATCTTCCATCCTTGAAGTATTGGAATTTACCGAAATTAGTCAGAAAAGAAAATCTAATCATCTTAGATAATTCCCTTTACCAAAAAATTTAGGGATACTATGTACCAGCTGTTGTGAGATTTCTGGAATCGTTTGGGTAACCAATACGAACCATGAATGGTTAAAACGTTGTTTTAGGAAACCACAGTACCGAACGCTGAGTACCCAAACGATCCCAGAAACCAAAGTGCAGAATTTTTGAATAACAGCACACCGAAAGTAGCAAGCATGGTTGAAATGTTGGTAAAAATCATCTATCTAATTAACGACAATCAAATGAACCAAGACAGCAAGACCAATTTTCAGATATGTATACCGTGCTGTAGAATCTAAGCCAGTTCCAGTTTTCTATAGGGAATAAAAAAGTAGTATAAAAATAATATTGAATTATTTTTCTGCCGACAGAGAAGGACAGCTACAAAAAGTGTGTTGGAGATGCCGTGCGCAAATGCATAACACGAGATGTGTCCCTCGTTAAGATAGGGATGGACAACAACCTTCTGTCTTCGTTTTTCGATTATATTGGCTGTATTGAAGAAGCGGGTTACAACTGTCACGCAACTATGCTGGATCATTTTATTGCCATTCTGAAAGCGTTCCAGAAACACCTGGAGGAAAACAATGGGAAATTGGCAAAGATGGCTGAAAACATGGAGAACAATTAGTGAAGCACTATAATAATCGTGTCTTTACATAAATCTGATATTAGTTAAAATAGTGGTTAAAGCAACATAAGTGACGGTGATCGCGCTCATTAAACTTGTTAAGTAAACTCGAGGAAAAGTTAAACTAAAAATAAAGTGACTCTCGAATTACACTTGTATTAAAGATCATTTCAAGATTCACACATTTTCTTTTGTTATTCAAGAACCTTTATTTAACTTACAACCCAGGTGATTAGTAAACTAATTGAAAGTCCGGGGAGGGCTTGATAAAGTAGCAGGGAAGAGCGGGGCTAATGAATTGAAATTATCAATATAATGAGAGATTTCACGAAGAGTGAAGGAGAAATTAAAGATGTGGAGACTACCCAAACTGCGACGACGTAAATCGATGCCTTTTTCTTCAAGAAGATGCTGGTATAAGCGCTCCACTATGGCGCGCCATTCGTTTCAAAATTACTTTTGTCTATTGTTGAGAATTCAGCTATTATTAATGTCTATAAACATGGTCAGTTGCATATAACTCGCTCAGTCGCCTACATCTGTTAATTTGTGTATTGTCATTATTCAGTTGCTCAGTATTACGTTCTCCGTCGATAATGTATTAGTTTATCAGTCGGTCTGTCACACGTCTACAACTTGGTTGTGTATAGTACTCGGTCGGTTATGTCTTAATTACTCGGTCGGTTGTGCGTATTTCTCTCTCAGTTTGAGTGTATTTCTTGGTCAGTTGTCTGTATTACTCGGTCGGTTGTGAGTATAACTCGGTCAGTTGTGTGTATTACTCTGTCAGTTGTGTGTATTAATCGGTCAGTTGTGCGTTTTCCTCGGTCGGTTTGTTGTATAACTCGGTCAGTTGTGTGTAAGACTCGGTCAGTTGTGCGTGATAACACGGTCAGTTGTGTGTATTACTCGGTCAGTTGTGCGTTTTACTCGGTCAGTTGTGTGTATTACTCGGTCAGTTGTGCGTTTTACTCGGTCAGTTGTGCGTGATAACACGGTCAGTTGCGTTAATTACTCGGTCAGTTATGTGTATTACTCGGTCAGTTGTGCGTTTTACTCGGTCAGTTGTGCGTTTTACTCGGTCAGTTGTGCGTTTTACTCGGTCAGTTGTGTGTAGTACTCGGTCAGTTGTGCGTGATAACACAATCAGTTGCGTGTAAAATGGGGGTGGCAGGCCTGCACGACTCTTACCTCATGTTTTTAATGCCATTTGCTCCTTCTATATGTTTTGGACGGGTATTCTACATTTAGCCGTTTGTTAAGGAGGATTTTAGTGACTGTAGAGTGTAGACTGAGTTTAAAACCTTTCAAAAGCCGCGTGCAACGGACTAGAGGTCAAGTAAAGGTGTCTGTTGTAGTTTTCCGTAGTATTGCGCTTGTAGATTTTGACGTCCTTTTTTGCCTGGCGGTTGTATCGTTGTTTTCGCCATTATTTATATTGGCATGTAGATTTTTCAGTATGTAGGAAAGGTTTGAATTTCTCTAACTTTTCTCTCTGAAATACCGGACATGACAAGATCTGAAATGATCTGTTGTCCGTGAATGTCTTTCCTGCTATTAATTCTATGTCACGCTGGGCCCAGCTATTTTAGATTTGTCTTTGCAGGATTTTAATGTTCAGGATCTAAGCTTTATAGCAGAGAGAGTTGTAGCTTTAAAAGCTATTCAACTTGTAGAGAGTTGAAGTTTGTCTCAGTCAAGACTGTAATTTTAGCTTCCATTCGCTACGCTTTATAGCTTTGTGGAGCTCACTGTGATTACTAAAATCTCCGTTGGCAATTTTGGCAGTCTAGCGACTGCTTCGTTTACGCCACTATTCTATTCAGGCAAGACCATGGTTTCGGTTCTCCTCTCGAACCTCATCAGTTGCCGGGTTTGTATGTGCTAGTTGCTACCTTTTTAGCAACGCATTTTTTGTTGAGAACGGTTAAACCATTCTGCTTGGCATAATTTTCAAACATGTATTTATACCCTTGCTGTGGATCGAATTTCCCCGTTTCCTATTGGCTCTTCAATAGAAATTTCGATCCTCTCCGCTTGAAGCTAAGCGTGTGTTTCTTTGGAAGGCATTATTTGAAAATTTTAGCACTTTCTTCTTTTGCCTGAATAGAATAGTGGCGTAAACGAATGGATGGCGCTTCGTTGTCCGCCATCTTAAACGATATGCATGCGCCGCTTGCACCAGACTACACCGTTTGCGGTTTTTATCTCGGAACCGTCGAAGTTCGTTTTTAGTTTACGTGATACCAGAATGAAGAATTTAATTCGGAATAAAATTGGTATGAACTCATTCCAGAATGACTTGTACGGGAACGAAATTTTGTCTCACTATCATGTAAACAGATACAGAGAAATATAGGGAGTTGGAATGAACTCGTTCCACAATCATTCCGGTATCATGAGAATAGCCCCTTACTCATCTCATGATGACCATGTGACGTTGCTCTAGAGAATTAGCTCCTACAAATTTTATCATATTCACGTATATATAAATGCATGGTTTTTAGAAAGGTAAAGAAACAATTCTCTAGAGAACACATGAGTGTCATGATCTAAAACTGGCAAACAAACGGGTAAACAAACAAACCAGGGTAAAAAGGTCTGTGGGTTCACTTTCATCGTCATTTTGCACAGGATGGCTAAGAAATGCACACATACCAAGATGTCTATCGCAGGTGCAGAGCCACTAAAAAACATGCTAGTCTCCTACGCCGCCGTTATGAGGGCTCGTCACGCAGTGCTCCCCGACCAAAAATAACCATGCCAGACCAGTAAAATCTGATAGAAAAGGACACGCCCTTTAAACAGCATCTATCGCCATATAATTTTTTAGAACGCCAAAAACCATATTTTTTCTTTTCATTAAAGAGTAGATATTCATTTGTTACGGTTTCCTTTAACTCTTAATTTTTTAAATTGTATATGGCAGATTTTTATTTGCTTAATGGAATCCACATGGTGTTCTGATAGGAACATGGAAACAAAATTCTATGTCGATTTTTCTTCTCCCACGTTTTAGCCATCTAAAACGAGAAATATCACTTCTGGTGGGTTACAATTCGCAAGAAAAAAGACTGAGGATAGTCGGGCTGTAACGTCAATACTAGATCGCCATTTTTGCGGTTTTTCAGTTCGCGAGTTTGCTTTGGTGTGCATTTTGCAATCATAGATAACGCACCGTAGAACCATGATACTTCCCAAGGTACATCAAAACACACTCAAGAACCGAGTACCCCGCCGAAAGTGAAATTTCACGTTTTTAGACGGCTGCAACGTGAAAAACAAAAATCGATATCGAAAACTTTTTGGGGACCACCATGTAGATTCTATCAATCAAATTAAACAAAATTTGCCATATACATTTTAAGGTGGTTATGGTGTGGTTACAAATAAAAAATGTAGGACTTTATATTTTTCCTGGGCCACCGAGGCTGTAGGCTTACTCATTTTTCATACAAAATCATAGTATAAATTGATATCTTAAATTGTGATTTATATCATATTAACGTTATAAAACAACTTAACGAATACAAATTAATCCGTCTTTAATTTTTCAAATTTTAGGATAGTTAATAAATGCTTGTTCTCTCCTTGCATATCTTTAGTGTCTTGACCAGTATTTGAGGTTCGTCTTTATAAGAATGAAACCCTGCATACAAAAAAAAGGGAGGTTCTAAGACTAGAAAATAATATTTATGATAGAACTACAGACGTAGTCGTTATGCAAAAAATAATCAATTCGAACATCCCATTGTCGACCACAAATTTGGTAAAACCATCAACCCTAGTCAGCCACACCTTTTGTTGACATACGGGAGTTTACACCTGGCGCGTGACCAAAAGTGAGAAAATGGCCCCGAAGGTCAGAGGCAAGAAATTTCTCGCCTCACAGGATTGACTGAGAAAACAACAGAACAATGGACCCTAGCCCTGAAAACAATACATCTGCGTGATACCCAAGTCCAATGAAATTAGAGGTTCTGAAGACGTGCATGGTATCTGTTTAGAATTGGGATACCGTATAATACCCCAAGTACGTGCATACCTGAGAAATTTTCCTTTAACATCAAAATTATGATACATGTATAACAGGCCTGTTGTTCTCATATTGTCGATTCTTTGATCGTTAGGAAAAAAGTCTTGGATACCGACAGGAGATATTTACACTTTTTTAGACCCGTTTAGAATATTTCGTTATGCCGTCGACGTTTGTCTGCTAGCTCTGGGCATATAAAACAACTTGAAGATAGTTCTTTTGGCTCATAGTTTTCAAGATCAGTAGTAGTCGCTAAATGCTAGGATCACTAATTTATTTCTCAGTCCGAAATTTTGTTAGTTTTGTGTAAGCTCAACAAGTCTGCGGTTAGCATGGCTTCCGAGGTAGTGTTTCTTCATCACGGCTAAAAGGGTCTAAGGGCCTGTTTATATGGTCTCAGGTAGCCGAGACAACCCTCCCCCCGAGTTACCCTGGCCGAGCTAACTATTCACTTATTTCTTTGAAAAATTCAACCAACCGTTTACATAAGAATCGAGAACTCGTCTCGGGGGAGCGAGACAACTCGGTTGGGTGAGTTGTCTCGCCTCGGCAGGTAGGGTAACCCTGGCAGGCGGGACAACTTTTCCTCGTATAAACACTTTGGCTCGCCTACCCGGGACAACTCACGGCGTTCTGCGTGTCACGTAAAGCCAAGTTTTTAGGTTTAAGAACACAAATTCGCATTAAAGAAGTAAAATGTAAATCAGCAAAGCACACAGTGATCGAATGAATGAAACAAACTCAAAAGAACAGGTATACAATGGACTTTGAATATTTTTTTCAGCGTTGTGAATATTTAAGTAGGGTCAACTTTGACTCGGTCAGCAGGGACAACATTTCTCATATTCTCACCGGGGATTCCTTCAAACAATGGCGAAGTTCAACATATTACGTAACTTTAAACCCCAAGAATAGTAGCGTGGGAATGGGTTGCGCAACCTCCGGCACGTTGTTGGCTATATAATCTTATTCTGGTGCGATCAGTCCTTCATAACCTCAAAAGTCCTTTCATGGCGCTCGGGGAGGATTAGTTAAGTACGCCCCTCCCTCCTCCCCGCAGCGATGATAGCGCACGCTCCAGGGAGCTACCTACTCACTACCGCCTCGGGCTGGCCTATCCCATATCTTAATATTACATCCTGAGGCATTGTTAGTTGGTAGCCCCAGTGAGAATATATCACTATAACCTCGGCAAAGTTGTCTCGGGGGGAGGGTTGTCTCGGGTACCCGAGACCATATAAACAGGCCCTAAGATCCATAGAATAATGGCATCTTACAATAATTGTTTTCTGCGTTTAAGTTCTGTGTCTCGGAGCTAGGCAGTACTTCGTTGTTAGACGAATGGTGTTAATGCATCCAGCATGAAATCAGTTTGTGAAATACTTGAATTTCCAGCATGATTGCTCTTTTGTAATTCATACAGCCGGGTGCAAGTGATTACTTTTGTACATTTCGGCGAACTGGCTATGCGTTAGCCCTACGATTCCAATCTCACTTTTGCTCACATTCCAAAGGTCGAAAGTCGACTCGCAAAGAATCGTTTTCTTTTCATTTCCTGACGCCTTCGGCCGTCCATGCTTAGGAAATCGTGAGGCCATAAGACCATTGACTTTGGATAACAAAATCTTGCCTTCCGGTAGCACAAAACTACGAAAAAATCGTTCAAACCGATAGGTTAATAATTCAAAAACGCTACGATAATAATTACACAACTCGGGGCGATGCAGCAAGATTCCGATCCACTGTGCAATGTTCGGTAATTTTAATGGAATTGAAAGTGGCGGATTTCATCGTCTGAGCGCGCCGTGCATTATGGGTGACTCGGGTCCTTTAATTAAGGCTTACTAGTAGTAATCATAGATTATAGTGCGTCTCCTTATACCGTAGCACCTCGTCTTGACCTACGTAGTACCTCAGTTTCAGCCACTGTTGAAAGGGGCTATGTCACGAGATATGTCACGCAGGCAAAAACGTCAGGCCGATGTCAAAAAAATTCACGCTATCGCCGTGGAATCGGGCAAAATCCTTCAATTCTGTCGTGCTGTGTACTCCGAAAGGTCTCAGATTTTTCAGACATAAATAGTATACTTGTCTTGATTTCATTTTGGTTTATATTTCTCCGATTCTGAAATCAGTGATACGCCTCAGTACTTGGTGTGATATCCGCAAGGATTTTACTGACTAAATAAATGTAGATATCTCAATGTCTGGAAGTTGCATTCAGCATATGTTTAATCAAGATGGCGCAGATTTGGTACCGACACGTTTCTCGATTCGTTCCGCCTAGACGACGCGTTAAGCATGCTGGATACTATTGTGACGTTTCAACATGGCGCAGATCTGGTACCGACACTTTTCTCGATTCGTTCCGCCTAGCCGACAAGATTAGGAAGCGTCTCCTTCGTCGACGCAATAAAGAAATCATATTTTGAGCTCATGACTAAAGGGTAAAAATACGTTAATTACCTGTCCTGTGACGAGGCTTGTGTCCTCCCAGGTAATATGGGGTGGCAGTGGTAATGGAAATCCCCTGTCTCCAAACTCTTCAACCAAAAATATATACCAAATAGCTTATGTTAGAGCCCTGACAATTGAGGGGAATTGCCCACTCCAGAAACTATTAAAAATACCATAATACTCTTTAAAGTGCAGGTTTGGGTGGTGCTTGATGTAAGCCTCATTTTTCCAATTTCTTTTGTTTTCAACACGAACTGTGGTAATTTGTATACGGTGCACATTTATATACGAACGCACAATGCTACGTCCTATCGTTCCTACATGTCAGTCTAAATTCTATTGTGCCATTCTAACAAAGGAGACTTGAATAGTTACATCCCAGTGAGGCTGAGCCTGCACATAAAAGAGTATTATGATATTTTTAGGAGTGGCTAATTGTTATCGATAACTATTTAGTTGTCGATTAGAGTAATGTCCAGGATTGCACGCAGAGGTGGGGGAGGGGCTCGCTACTCCATGATAGGCATCTTAAACTGTTGAACTATTGGTGATTTCATCTGTAAACGTTACATAATTCTGTCACATTTGAAGTAATATAAAAATGACAAATAACTCAAATATGAAGTATTTGTTAAACAGTACTTGCGTGCGATCCTGGCACAAATGGCCGATTACACAAAGTTATCGACAACAAACAACCCATGTGTTTCGATACCAAACCGTCGAAATCAGTTGTCAGCAACAATAAAATATTCTTGTTTAATACGAAAACAAAATTAGTGATCGATAACAAACTTGGCAGTTTTGCTATCGATATCTCACTTTTTCCGTTTGTGAAACTGTTATCGACAACTTTACATGTTACGGAACAGATTAGTGCATGTCCAGCCACGCGGTTGACCCTGAAAAGATAGTTAACATACGTAGTAAACGCTAGTTTCCGAGTTTTTGGTAACAAAAATGTTGCTCGTCGGTAAATCGACCTCCCGTGTATCGAGCATTAATAACAATTTCCCTTGTCTTTCGGGGCCCTTACTGATATCAATGATGTATTGAATGAATGAATGAATGAATGAATGAATGAATGAATGAATGAATGAATGAATGAATGAATGAATGAATGAATGAATGAATGTGTTTACACCGACACATATCACATATCAGTATCAGATGCGTCGTCGTATGATTTAGTTTCTAAACCTGGCTTCTAAAGCCCGCAAAAATTGTCAGGGGACCACATAAGTTACACATGTGATGGGAGTGGATCGCATTCCTTTTTAAGAGTAGCACAAACAGTTTTAGATCACACAATTTCACTCATGTTTATCCGCAGTTCACATAATATATAATTTTCATATTCATATTCATAGTTTTAATTTTTGTTTCAAAATTTGAATATTTATGACGTGTTAGGTTGTCTTATTGTTGCATACAAAAGAACTTCGATTCTTAACAATACCGGCAACCGTAACACGTCATAAATATTCAAAATGGCGGCGCGCGGGAAATTTAAAAGCGAAAATAGGCGATATTTATATCCATTTTATTTGTACACTAAAATTATATTTGCACCTGTTTTTTTTTTTTTTTTTTTAATTTTTAATTTAGACAATTTGTTATAACAATGGAGGTTCCCTTTAATAAATTTAAAATTAATAAGGCAGTCCTTATGAGCACAAGCATCATTGTTCAGGAAACGAGACTACAGTGTAACGCAATGCAACGCAATCCCTTTCAGACATTAGTAATCAATTCCATTTTTCACAACACCATAAGAAAGTACTGCTCAGTAGCTTTCATTTAAACGGTTACATGACTCCAGAAGTGAAATTGTTGAGACTAAAACAAATTTTGAAACAAAAATTAAAACTATGAATATGAATATATGATAATTATATATTACGTGAACTGCGGATAAACATGAGTGAAATTGTGTGATCTAAAACTGTTTGTGCTACTCTTAAAGAGGAATGCGATCCACTCCCATCACGTGTGTAACTTATGTGGTCCCCTGACAGTTTTTGCGGGCTTTAAAAATTTTAAATTTCGACTTTAATTTCTAACAATTTAACGTCAATTTTTTCTGACAATGGAGGTTCTCTTTAAGTTAATTACTTAAAAAAAGGAATGGTTCATTCGCATATGTTATCAGAAAGAAGTAAGTTTACAAGTGAACACCGTTAAGACGTAACTTCACTGGTCTTACGTACCGTTCAACTGGTCTACAAAGTGTGCAGATTTTATGAAATGGTTAAGAAACATTTGGAGCAGCATGATGTTAAACTGTGAAGAAAAATCGTCAAAAATTAAAAATTGTTTCCTTGAACTCATCAAAAACATTATCAAGAAAAACAGGCTACATGTAAGAAAGGAATACCCTGATATTTCCGATAGCAGATTTGACAAGATGCACTTGAGTCCTAGAGTAGGAAAAGGGTACATCATTAGTTCTCAATTTACAAGCACAGGGAAAATGAATCGATTTACTGATATACCTAATTCAATAAAGGTTGCTTTGGGCATTGGGCAATTGCGCATTAGGAAACTATTGTTTTGCGGTCACTCAAGCAAAGCATTGCACTGTGTTCCGTATGCCCAAATGGCCAATGCCCAATTGCCAATGACCAGTGTTGCTAAAGCAACCTTTATTGAATTAGGTAAACATTGCACAACCAGGGCGAATTTTTGGCGGGGAAACCTATCGTTGGCGCGTACTTTCCCGCCCTTTTCACTGATCTAGTGCCTTTTCATTCCTCTATACTCCATTTCTCTACAAAAACATGTCTCCGATTTTTATCTTTTTAATTCATTCAAACTTTATGGGCTGCAGAAAACAAACCAGGCAAGTTATCAACATTCCCAGACACGCTCCTTTTATAGACGAAGGTGTTAGGTTCTTGGCGCGAATGCGCGAAGTTCATCTCCTTCTTCAAATAATTTCCAGCTGGAGCAGAACTCAATTTTGTGAAAGAGGTATTTTGAAATCAATCGCTATCCTCTTGACGCATTAATCGTTTTTCTTCAAATATATGCGTTTTCAAAATCTTTTAATTATTAAGCTTTCGGAATAGTTTGTTGTGGTTTAATGAACCACAGAGCAATGAAAGGGTAGAAAAGCAAATTCCTTTTCGGGGGTACCCTGATTTCTTAATGTAAACACTGGGGTATTTAAAAAATGTCCATGTATGAAATTTTCTTGTCTCTAATGTTGCCGTTTTAATGGCATTTAGGCAAAGCATTTAAAAGTTAATGTCATTTAATACAATCCTCAATTGTTTTGTCCAGTGCAATATTATATGTACTAAAGACTAAATGTTGTCCAATTCAAAAAGACTGTAGCAGACAGTGAATTATCGCAAAAGTAAAAGTACTTCACAGGCCTTCGACTGCTTTTCCCGCGCATTTTGACATCGTTTACACGTCATGTAATAGTCACAAAGTTACATGCGGTTACCAAGCTAAACAACGTTCCGCCATATTGATACATTTTTAAAAGGACCTGAAGAAGGCCAGTGAAACTGGCCGAAACGTCGATTTTTAAAGATTTTAACCTCGGAAAATCCCGAAAACAATTCAGAAATTTTAATTTATAGAAAATTATGGCATGAAGAAAAAAACCGAGAACTGTCAAAATTTGGTTTGTGAATGTGTCAAAATGTGTTCCCTTCGGCGAATCCGAAAAAAAAAAAACAAGTCTAAATCCAGATTAACCATTTCTAGCTGAAGCATATTCCGTGACTGTGTCTTTGGCCCCGCTGAATTTTAATGAGGGTGTTTTTTCGCAACTAGAAGTGCTAAAATGTCAGAGTTTTAAGTATAGTTTAAAAAACGAGCAGCAGTGTATTATCAGGTTTAAAAACTCGAGGCGAAGCCGAGAGTTTTTACACCTGATAATACACGTGCTGCGAGTTTTTTGAACGGCTTCAAAAACATTCTTTCAATAGCGTGTCCCTTCGGAATTAAAACAATTGCGCTTTTGTGCAAAGAGTAAATTAGCATACGAGAAAAACAAGAAGACTAGACTGATTAGCATACAACACATGTGCCAAGTCTTCGACGAAGTGACCATTGCTTCCCGGCTCCTGTCGAAAGTTTTGGGATTTTATAGTTCTGAGGGAAAACATCTACTGAAAAAATGCTATACTAAAGTTGTCAGGTACGGTAGATAAAATGGCTGACAATTTTTTTTTGAGAGGTAGAGAACGAGTAGAAATAAGCAGCTTGCATCTGCGAACCAGTCGCTTACCTGGCAATTTACACGAGGGCGCTGGTGTCATTCAAATAACGGCTCACTTGTTAAACTGTTGGTTGTTTATTTTGTTGAAAAGATTCCAAATAGAATGGCGAAAGACCAGATTTCGTAAAACAGTACTGCACAAAAATATTAAAGTCACCATTTGTTGCATTAAGAATCCTGAACAATTACTACCCATATCAGTAATCTTTATATAAAGATTACGTGTGATCTTAATATAAATATCACAGTCATTTTAAAATCATTCTCATTAAAAAATCAGCGATAATTGCATTGTTTGCCCATTCAGCCCCGAACTCCCCTGTGACTGAAATCAAAGCCGCCACCAGGCTTTTCATAATGACCGTAGATTACCAGGTATAAAGGCTCATACACGTGATCGATTTGCGTCGTGTGATTGGCTGATATGCTCATGAATTATTTATGAGTTTTTGAAACGTGTTTAAAAGTTTACAACTTATTTCGTATACGATTGTAGATTTGCCCTTCAACTACAAAAATCCGCTCTGACATCTCAATTCTTGGCAAAGTACTGGGAAATATCGATTTTTAATAGTCAGTTTACTTCCCAAATTCGCCTCTTTTCTGTATATTACAACACCTGGCGCTTGATATATAAACATTAACCGGCCGTGATTTTGCAATAACACCGGTTACTGTATGCAAAATAGAAAGAGAAAGGTTTAAAGAATACTCAGAAAAAGAAGAGCTTTAAGCGATGAAATACTGCTTCGAGGAACTTTATACCCGCGAAGTAGCAAGCACGATAAAAAAGAACTACATTTTCCTATGGGAATTTATGTTGATATCAATTTGTGATTGACTTTTTCTTTGTGTTCTCGTTAGTTTTGGAGAAATTCATTCGGATTGACATCTTGAATTTCGCCATGAGCTCAGCCAGACAGCTCCTCGATGCGGTAATGGCACGCTTTTTGCTTTGAACATTATTGTCCATTTTTATGTGTTTGTTCATTCATTACATAGGTTGAAAAGCGATTTTATGTAAACAAAACTGTCTGTGTAATTTTTGCAATTTTAATTTCCAAATCAGTTACTCGGGTAATTTTCGATACGCAACAGATGTATTTTATTCGGAAATTAGTCACTCGTTATTTAATTTTAGACCGAAATAAAGTTGTTTTTGTGAGCTTTTGTGCAGTCTAAATGTACTGTGCAGACGGTCGCGTAATACAGTTTTTGAGAATTGCTAAAATTGATAAATAGCCCGGTTGTCAATCTTAATTCTAATTTCTCTTGTGCTTCCGACCTTTCGCCTAAGTTGAGCTCATCATAATCGTTTCTGTTCAGAGAGCTCTGCTGTTAGGCTAAGCCTATTTAATATATTAAAAAGATCTATAAAGATTACGTGGATCTTTATATGAGGATTACGTCTGGTCTTTATATAAAGATCACCACGGATTACCAGGTATAAAGGTTCATGCACGTGATAAATGAATAAATGAATTGTTAATGAGCCAGTTTTTGAAGCAAAGATTACGCTTTTGTGCGCACGGCTGCTTGGCCCACGGGCTAGTAATTTCCTAAGATTATTGGTTACGCTAGTGCGCAAGGAACCAATCATGGTGTATAGAGAAGTTTTCAATTGAGTGTCGTAAAACCAAAACCAAAATAATTACTTTGACCAGTCACAGCAGTTGTAAACAATCCAATGAACCAATCAGAGCTCGAAGCAATTACATGTCCGCGGCGCCAAGCGCGGGAAAACACGTGCGAAAAAGTCACGATTGGCTTTGGTTTTACTTCTGATTGGTCGAGAAAGTGGTGCGAGATTTTTTAGCCAATCACAAAGCGTAGCAATGCAAAACCAAAGCAATTGTGTAATTACTTTCGACACTCAATTGAAAACTGCTCTAATTGCTCGTAACCATGGTGTATAATTGCTCCAAGGCCTGTTAAAAGCAGTACATTTCTGGAAAAAAAACTTGGGCAAACAATGTTAAGTTTTCTAGTTATGCGTCTCGTTGTTGTCTAGTATAAAAACGTGCCGAGACGGATATGTGTCCATTAGCTTGATACGTCTTTCAAAATGCGCGAAATCCGATAGCTTATTAATTATGCAACTGTCCGCTGACCCCTGCACCGTATATCCTCTAGGGGAGTTTACGCAGTATGGATTAAGATTTAGTTCCTCTAAATGCATAATCCGTCGTTTTTATTAGATGAACTACGAAAAGCGTAACCAGACGAACAGACGATATTTACAAGCGCACGTTTTATTGAGGCGTATAATCAGATTCTGGTAATAATGTGATTAATTTACAGAGAAAAGACAATTTCTAAAAGATCAGCATTACAAATATGTTTATGGGGTAAAAGGAACATTTTTAACAGGTTATCTTACGTGAATGATTCTGTGTGAAATGTTAAGTTTCCGTATTTCACACCCAAAGAACCGGCAAGAACAGCTCTCTTTAGAAAAAAATAATAGAAAGAATCAAACATCCAACAAAGTTCCAGAAAAACAAACAAACAAAATATAATATAGGAAAAAAACATCATAACAGGAAATTAGAAAAACAGCTAGGACTCCAGAGGTAGGTCTGTTTTTATCTGTTTATTGATCTGTCAAAGTAGGGAAAATCTGGAAGATCAAAAAACGTTTTTCCCTGACTCGGTGTCATTGTACCTGTCGTTGGAGGGAGGGGAGGATGGGAGTTAGACACACGGGGTGGAGCGTTGGAGGGAAGGGAGAGTGGAGAGTTAGACACACGGGGTGGAGCGTTGGAGGGAGGGGAGAGTGGGGAGTTAGACACACGGGGTGGAGCGTTGGAGGGAAGGGAGAGTGGGGAGTTAGACACACGGGGTGGAGCGTTGGAGGGAAGGGAGAGTGGAGAGTTAGACACACGGGGTGGAGCGTTGGAGGGAGGGGAGAGTGGGGAGTTAGACACACGGGGTGGAGCGTTGGAGGGAAGGGAGAGTGGAGAGTTAGACACACGGGGTGGAGCGTTGGAGGGAGGGGAGAGTGGGGAGTTAGACACACGGGGTGGAGCGTTGGAGGGAAGGGAGAGTGGAGAGTTAGACACACGGGGTGGAGCGTTGGAGGGAAGGGAGAGTGGAGAGTTAGACACACGGGGTGGAGCGTTGGAGGGAAGGGAGAGTGGAGAGTTAGACACACGGGGTGGAGCGTTGGAGGGAGGGGAGAGTGGGGAGTTAGACACACGGGGTGGAGCGTTGGAGGGAAGGGAGAGTGGAGAGTTAGACACACGGGGTGGAGCGTTGGAGGGAGGGGAGAGTGGAGAGTTAGACACACGGGATGGAGCGTTGGAGGGAGGGGAGAGTGGGGAGTTAGACACACGGGGTGGAGCGTTGGAGGGAGGGGAGAGTGGAGAGTTAGACACACGGGGTGGAGCGTTGGAGGGAGGGGAGAGTGGAGAGTTAGACACACGGGGTGGAGCGTTGGAGGGAGGGGAGAGTGGGGAGTTAGACACACGGGGTGGAGCGTTGCTGGAGCAAAAAGCCTAGGAGAGGGGAGAGGGGAGAGTCGGAAGAATGTTTCGTATTCGCGAGTTGGGAGTTGGTTCACAGGATAGCAATATCAACGTTAATTCTGTTTAATTCTACGTTTTCTTATAAATCTTATTGACTTACCAGTCCTACTGTCAGAGCATAAATGGAAGTTCCATTTTTGGCAGTGACGAGAATTTCCGCATTGCCATTCACTGTCACATTGGTTCCATTATGACTCGACGTAAAAACAGGAGGCTTGGTTGAATAGACTTTGATAAAAATCGGGCGCTCAGGGAACTTTTGGTACAGCTTAAACATAAGAGAGAATGGCCTAAATTAAGTCTGGGACATATTAGCACGATAGGTGATAATATTTTTAGACACGCTGATAGTGCATGCCGGGTAGGTGAAGATTATGCGTGTGTATCGTTGGTTCTTATGAAATTTTCAGCCGACACTATAACAACGTCCTAAGTAAAGAGCGCGCAAAAGTTCGACCTCTTGTTCACTCCTGTTCCCGCTGAACGCTTTTAATTTAAATATCATCAGAAATATTTCCCCTAAATCAATACAATACAAAAGGGGTAAGACAAATTACTACAAACCTGAGGTAAAAAATTCTTGAATTCCTTCGTGTTTAAAAAGGTTTTTGCAGTTCCAGATAGCTGCAAATGAAAGCAAATGGATTATTGTTCTAATCTACTAATTCACAAAAAAATGAACTTTAGTAGCCTTTCTTTATTGTACGTAAGACTTCTAATGCATACTATTAGCCCCATCCGCAGGCAGTTTTGGGATCTGGGGCAAAAAGACAAAAAGATTGGAAGGGAGGGGGTGAGTAGCCGAGGCGAAAGAGTGGAGGCTGGTCCATACACTTCGGATTTTGGCACGCAACTTTACTTCACTTTATCCCGCTATCCTGTTCCCCTCCCTAGTCAGTCGAATATTGGTCCTCTTTACCAGTCTCTCTTCAAGTGCTTTATACGGAGCGTGTCCTTTCCTTTTAGAGCGATTTTCGTATGACCTTGAAAAACAGTTCCCCTTTGCAATCCGTTCGCTTTGCTTTTTTTTGCGAGTACGCTAAACCAACCAAAAGCCGCGCGCGCGTCTCCCTTCGTTCGCCAAACCAATCACTGAATTGCTTTCTTCCAGTTCGCTTCCAGTTTTAGTTATGTTCCATGTTATCATTTCAAGGTAATATGAAAATCGATCTATTGGCTCGTTCCGTGGTAAGTATGAAGAAAGAAGGGTTCCACCGTACTTTAAATAATAAGTGACGTGTAAGCTCAAGTCTATCTCATGATATAAGTAATATATAAACACGAGGAAGAGTTTTGTATCAGGATTTCCAAATACCGAGAGGTGGGTTGAAAAACGAGATGTAGCCCAGCCAGTTTTTAACCGACTTCGCGGTGTGGACACCTGATTAAATACTCCCTGTATATATAGCTATAGCTTCTCAAACTGATTATTAAAAATATAGAGAAAACGAAGCAATAAAATCCCCAAAATCAACACAAAATCAACACACTTGAAGTCTCTAATTGAAGTCTATCATCCGTTACGAACTTTAAGATCATCGTCACGTTCACTACTTTGTCCTCAAAAAGCCAAAACCGACAACTATGGTGGTAGAGCTTTTTCGTTTGCGGCACCGAAACTATGGAACACTTTACCAGAGGATATAAAGAAAGCGAAGACTGTTAGCTGTTTTAAAAACAAGTTGAAAACTGATCTTTTTTAGGAACAAAAATCTGCAAAGAACCGCAAACGATAATGCTGTAAACGATAAGTAGGATCTACAAAAGACCTTATCAGCCAAAAAATTAACAGCATAAACGACAAACTGCAAGGCTGACCTGACTACGTAAAAAGTTGGTTTTTGCGAGACACCAATCCGATATGCTGGTTCTCTTTCAGCATGGTTTTGTCCATGCGTTTGAATGTTTACATTGGCTTGCCATGTACATTCAGTTTTTGCGAGACACCATTGTGACATCTTGGGACGGCTTGTTCCTCGCAACACGTCATGTGGCACGCGTGATGCGGGTGACAAGTTGGTTCCGGGGCACGGAACTTGATATTGTGTACGGGTCATTGTGCAATCTATTTGCGACTGCTTTCTTGTAGTCGTTCTTAGTTTGTTACAAGCTACACCGCGCTGACGAGCCCCAAGGAGGGTGAAACAGCTATCCGCGGTTGCTACCCTGCTTTGTCGGTTTCTGTCGTATTGGTGTCTCGCAAAATCTATCTTTTTTTAGGAAAGCTTTTTTTATCTTAGCAAAGCCCCTTTCCCACATACACGAATTTTTGTACGGTCGATCACGATTTTGGAATTTTTAAAAATGGCAGTGGCGTCGGGACGAAATTCGTGGTCGACCGTAGCAATTCGTGGTGCGCCTTAATGGACCGTGACGACACCTGAAAGGACCACGATGTTTTTTGACATGTCAAAAAAGATTGTGGTGCATCGTAGCACAAACAAATTCTTATACAAACGTAACACCTTCGTAGTAGCATCGTTGTACCACCGTAGCGTTGCCGTGGTCGACCGCAACAGCATCTTGGTGATTCGCGCGCGAATTGCCACGGCAGACCGCGATTTTTAAAAATTCCAAAATCGTGATCGACCGTACGAAAATTCGCGTATGTGGGAAAGGGGCTTTAGTTGTAATTAAACGTACCCGATTAGATAGGATTTTTTCTTCTGTTTTCGTATTTTATGTGAAAATTATTGTAAGGCGCATTGAGCTTAGGAAATGCGCCATATAAGAATATATATATATATATATATATATATATATATATATTATTATTATTATTATTATTATTATTATTAATTAATTAATTAATTAATTAATTAACATCAGATTTCCAAACCACCGTCACGTTAATGATTTTCTCTGTTCAAAATTTAATGAGTTGGAGAAAATTTTCCTTACGTCTTTCGGCCTGATAACAATTCGCAGTGCTCTCTGGTGGTGATAAACGAAGCTGGCTGTGTTGAGGAGGTAATCAGTCAGCCATATATAAACCATCTTATCCACCTCAGCTGAGTTAGGTAGTGCTGCTGGGACAAACGGAACTGTAGCACGAGGGTTTCCAACTGGTTTAAATTGTCCCTGAAAGAGACACGCATTCAGGTAACTCAAAGGGCCTCATGGGACAACATCTGTTATATGAGCCGATGACACATACTATTTCTAGGATTAGTTTCCGCAATTGTAGTCAAAACGTTATGGTGGCTCGACTGGGTTTTAGGGTGACGATACCTTCAACTTTGAGAAACCACCACCAACAATCCAACGGAAAATCGATTGCCACAGCTGTACTAGAGAAAGATTAAAGTAAAAATTAGTTTCAGATGAGGTAAGTTTTATGGAAATCGGAGTTGCCAAAGCAACGTTATGACGTCACTGCCTGTTTTACATAATACCGAATTACTTGTCATCAAGAGATAATTTTGGAAAACGCTCTCTGGATCTTCGACCTGACGTACTTGTCCTAAGGTCTACAAAATTTTACAAATTTCTGTGGAAACGTTCTCGAGAAAATTTCGAGTGAAGTTTTAAGGTGTTAAAATACAACAAAAACAAAACAATTTTGAAATGTTATTAAAACTTATGTCTACAAGGCTTGATGAAATAATATTTTGGTCTTAAATGAATTTTATACCATCCAAATACCTTGAGTGAAAATCTCAAGGAAATCGCTCCATTTGAATTTTATAAACGTTGGCTTGAATATGAACTGGTCTGAAGTGATATTTCGCGTTTGTATCCAAAATTGACCCTACACTTATTAAAATGGTCACGAATTTAAAAGTGATAGATGAATTTTGTTAAATCTTAGTCCACATAAAGATTAATTAATATTCAATACAACTGCCAAGTTTCAAATTCATTGAAACGTTCTAAGTACGTCAGGTCGAAGATCCAGAGAGCGTTTTCCAAAATTATCTCTTGATGACAAGTAATTCGGTATTATGTAAAACAGGAAGTGACGTCATAACGTTGCTTTGGCAACTCCGATTTCCATAAAACTTACCTCATTTGAAACTTTAATCTTTCTCTAGTACAGCTGTGGCAATCGATTTTCCGTTGGATCGTTTGTGGTGGTACACAAGTTTCTCAAAGCTAAACGGTATCGTCACTCAAAAACCCAGTCGAGCCACCTTACGCAGTTCATTACGGTAACTTACCTTCAGTGATACATCCGTGTAATTAGAGGTGAATGTTGGGTTTTCAATAACAGAATAATCAATCTGGGCCACACTGCTTACGTTTTTGACGACTAAGAAAAGAAAAATATATATATAATCGCAATTCCATTCATGGGTTGTATGAAAATGCAAAACCTAAATGACATAAAAGGTCTTATAATTCGATACATTGATACACTGCCTAATAATGGTCATAGCGCTCTCGATATACACGACCCCACACGCTGTTAAGCTTTAAATCTCATCGTGTTTAAATAAAGGTTTTATTATTATTGTTATATCGGTAGATCTATAGTACCCGCGGCATGCAATTTCGTATCTTAAGGAGAGAAAAAATGCGCGAACTGTTACTGATAAAAAAGGGAAAAGAAAAAAGAAAAGAAAAGAAAAGAAAAAAATTATTGATCACATGATTGACCAAAAATGGTGCGAAATTGTCGCGTTGTGTCGCAGTGTTTCTTAGCGAAGCTGAATGAAAGCTGGTTCAAAAAGTTTCGACCGCTCGACACGGAGTCAATAAAGGAGCACGATTTTAGGAATATGCCTTATAGTAATCTGATTAGCTATGGAATATGATATAGACTTGATGCTTCCTCAGAAAGTTTCTGATCTTGTTTCAGGTGGATTGAAGCTAAAAGATCTCGCCATTAAGGCAAAAGGAGCTTGTAAACAACAGCGATTGATTCGCCTTTTTACTAAGTAAAAGTATGTATATCTCAATAACTTTTTCCCAAAACTGTGATTTGTTATGAATGTGTTAAATTATAAAAACGTTATAGTGCTCAAGCTTGTGCAGCATCGCCTGATTTTAGCCAACTCGGCAAACGGGCTTGTCGGCTAAGTATCGGGCGATACTATACCTGCCAAGTGTCAGGATTTCCGAAGGCGACCCGACCAAATCCGAAGGGAACCCGATCTACTCCGAAGATGTCCGAAGATGTTCCGAAGAATTCGGAAGTTTCCATGGACCTCAGACCTCCGGTAATTGTGATGTTCAGAATGATAAAAAGCAACAAAAAAGTGCCAAATTTTCATGAACGTAACTAAATTTTCAATTGCATCATGCGATCAGTTAAGGCTGATAGCTCAAATCTGTAAGTCAGGCGTGAGAATTGCTCCATAGGCGTGAGTAGGAGTGAGATCGGAGTTTTGGACTCGCAGGCGTGAGACTCACGCCTAAAGCGTGAGACTTGGCAGGCCTACGATATGTTAAATATATGTCCTAGACATCCATCAACGCAATTAACGTCGCGGTTAACATCGTCGTCATGGTCCCCAGCATTAACAAAATAAAAAGAAACATAATCAGCATCGTTATCTCGTCATCACGTACTAAATTGGAAATAGCCAAGTAGAACTTTCCATCATAATTTGCATTGTTATATTTTAGGTCTATCCTGCTCTAACAGGTCTCAGCTCATGGTTTCAGTTTGCGTACATAATTATGAAGAGTGTCTCGACCTCTCTCCACCTCAGAGACTTAACAAGACGTTAGGAAAAAACAAAAAGCGAAAACAAAAGAGAGAACAAAAGAGGAGAACATCGTTTTAGCCTCCATTTCATTCGCTCAGCAGATAACCCTTACCAAAAAGGCGGCCTTTGATCCTCTGCGGAAGAGAGCCCACAAAATGACACCTCTCACAGACTGAAAACTTAACGTGGATATCGCATAAAGTGACTGTTTTAGCAAATTTATATCGCGTGAGTTAAAATATATATATGATAACTCACCAGGAAAGGTTGCCAGGAATTTAGCTCCATCGTCGTCTATTGCCTCTCTAGCTTTCTTGCAGATCTTATTGGAGATAAATAAATGAAAAACATATATATGTGATTAAATTATGCCTGGAATAAACAGAGTAATTCATTAAATAAATAGCAAATAAATAAGGTAATAGTACCGACTTAACATCCTGCTTTTCAGTTCAACGATTACCGGTAAATCTCTACAATTGTATTTTCTTACCATTTTTTGCAGTTCA